>OY744552.1:47416132-47476132 GCA_963556195.1 Sepiola atlantica
ATATATATATATGTTATATATATATATATATATATATATGTTATATATATATAATATATATAACATATATATATATATATATATATATATAACATATATATATATATATATATATATATATAACATATATATATATATATAACATATATATATATGTTATATATGAAGACGGATTTTGGCAGTTAAGAAGTTGCTAAAGTCTTACGAGGATATGAAGTGCCGAATCTCACTCAAGATTCATTTTCTCCATTCCCGCATCAACTTCTTCCCGCCAAACCTTGGAGGAGTGAGTGATGAGCATGGAGAAAGATTCCACCAAGACATTATGAAGATGGAGAGCAACTATCAAGGCAAATGGAATCCCGGCATGATGGGAGACTTCTGCTGGAATCTCTTGCGTGACATCCCGGAGGCGAAATACACCAGATCTTCTAAGAAAACACACTTTTGACTGTCTGTGCTACTATGAATTGAGTAATTGTGTCATCTAAGTGTATTTACTCAATCAGTGTTCTTTATCTATCCTGTTTTATCTGTTATAAGCTGCTTCAACTCTTTAAATATGCACATTTATTCTCTGTTTATACTAAAATGAGACTATTTAAATGCCAGAAAACTAGAGGTGATAGAGCAAAACTATTTATAAATTTGAATTCAGCACACCCAAATTAGCAAAAAACATCTTTCCCCATTCTTGCCTCAAACCAAAAGTTTTTTTTGTAAACCATTTTTGTAATTGAAGTCTCTTAGCGTTCTTAAGAGTCTGACTCTGCAACTTTGCTGCAAACTCAATATTCCCCCCAACTTCAACTCCGCAACCCTGATTGAAAGTTATGGAAGCTATTTACATTGAACAATTCTATACAGATTGAAATGTTTTAATCTCTATAAAATTGCTTGATATAAATCGCTTCCAAAATTGGCTTATTTCGGACAACGTAACCTTCGACCTTCTTCAGGTGTATCTTGTCGAACTCTGAAATCTTTCTATCACACTCGGGAATCTGTACGGAATTTCGAACAGAACACACTCACTCACTATCCAGGTTTATCGTTTATGTTCCCTTCGACAAGAGGTTTGACGTTGTCTGGCTGTCCTTCTGCTAAGTCTCCAGTGATCACGATTGCGGTGATCGACTGTGTCCATTTGCCACTGTTTACAGTCTTGCCTGATGGTTTCTTTCCATGTCTTCCTAGGGCGTCCAACTTTATTTTTGCTGTCCAACCGTAGGTCTCTGCAAGTGCTGATATACCCCTTGCTTCTTTCAACATGTCTGAACCAGTGAAGACGGTTTTCCCTTATTAGGACATCAAGTTTTGGAATGGCCAGTTTCTTAAGTAGAGTGTCTGACCTAATGTTCTGAATCCAGTCCGACTTTACATTGCATGTACACCTAATCATTGCCCTGTTATTTCTCTGGAGTTGAGCAAGTGAGGTCTTGTTGTTCATTGTTGTCTTTGAGGCCCTCTCCAATGAGTTCCGAACAGGATGCCCATGGGAACTACTGTATGCCGATGACTTGGTCATAATGGCAGAGACAATGAACAAGTTGGAAGAAAGATTGAAAGTATGGAAGAAGGGCATGGAAGCAAAAGGTCTGGGGGTCAACACCGGAAAGACGAAGGTGATGGTTCGTGGCCCAGAACTCCAGTCTTTGAAGGACTCTGGTCAATACCCATGGGCGGTATGTAGAAGGTATGGGGGGGGGGGGGGGGGGGGTAATGCAATACAATGTGATGGCAGTGGATGTTGGGCCCTCACCCAGGCCTCACTTGCTCGATTCCAGAGAAATGACAGGGCAATGATTAGGTGGATATGCAATGTAAACTTATCCTTTATTTAATGCACGGGGGTAGCTTGTTTTTGTTCCGTCAGCCATGACTGAGTAGAAGTCTTAAGTAATTCATAATTGTATTCTTAGTATTGCCCACACTGAGTATTGAACCTTCAACCCCCAGAAGATTGTCACTTAGCACTTTATCCGTTACGCCAAAATTAGTTATAGTTTTCTAACAATTTGGTTCAATGAATAATTTAATAAGCAAACGATAATTAAAATTTAATTCGGATTATTGTTCTCATCTTGGGATGTTATTCTCACAACGTTTCGGCCGATGTAACCTCCGATCTCCTTCTTCAGGTATGTCTTGTCGAACTCGGGAATCTGTACAGAATTTTAAACAAACCCCGTATTTAATCCACGAGGGTAGCTTGTTCTCCTTCGAGAAATTTAACTTTCAAAAATCCTATTCAGTATAGGTATGCATTATTTAAATATTGGTTGCTTTCACAGATTAGGACCAACGCTAACTTTGACCCCCATCGTTAGGGTTAAAGTTAGCATGGGTCCCTAATCTGTGAAAGTACCAAATATTGTTTTAAAAAAAAAAATTGTTTAAATTTGCATCTGATGCTTTAAATCTGCATTTATTTCCGAATAATTTATTTCAATTAATCGATTTTTTTTATTTTTTTTTTTTATTTTTTATTTTTTTATTTTTTATTTTTTATTTTTTATTTATTTATATCCGTAGGGGCTCTGCTGAAGGTACAAGACAGGCGCATACGTTGATCACTACTCTAGTATCTGATCCAGACAAAGATATATCAGAAATTCTACCCAAGAGTAATAATAAGCCATCACGTCAGAGCCAGCAGCAGCAACAATTGCAGCAGCAGCAGCAGTCTGGACAATCTCTACCCCAACCTTCTCCCCATCTCCCACCCAACTACCTGCCGAGTGGGCAAGCGCAGGGCTCAACAGTGGGGGTAACGATACCGGTAGCTCTAGCCATACCTGTAATACTTTTCTCTCCAGTGCGGTTTCAGTCACTGACTCTTGTTCAGTCGTCTGTAACAGCACCGGCAAAGTTCAAAGAGTGTTGTCCTCGAAGCAGCAGATGCAGAATTCAGCCAGTTCTAACGTTGGTATGGCTACTACTATACAGCGACCGTCATCTGTTCCTTCGCCTGGAGGTCAGATTTCCCAATCGCAAGCCTGGACAACAATGCAGCCTTCGTCTATCCTTAATTCACCCCAGCACACGACTAAGATGTATTTCCCGCTAAATGTTTCCCACCAGCACCAGGCCCCCAACAACAGCAGTTGTCGGCAAGGTCCCCTCCTTCGACAGGTCCCGTGGTCACGCCAACAGTTTCTGAGACCAAAGTTGTTAGACAGTTGTTTCCGAACGATAAGCGAGCACACACGACGATGCCTGCAGTTATAACAACTACCCATGCAACAGTCACTTTCACTAGTGCACCTCTGGGCCTAAAACTGGCGACCTCTTCTGCGACGAGCATGGTAAAGACGGAGACTCTTTCCTCGACTAGTTCCCACCAGATGAAGCCCCCTCAAACTCGCCAGGCATGAAAGTGAGGCTCATTGGTAATTTGAAATCCCAGGAGATGCTAAATCTGGTAGCGTCCGGTCATGTCAACCATGCAGCCGTGCAAGGGGCCGGACACCCTCACAATTGTTCGATGCGGTCGAGCAATGGCGGCATTATGGTCCAGTCTCCGCTTTCCCCGGAGACGGTCTTGATTCCTGTCTCTATGACGAGTGAGTATTCACCGTTCAATAACTTGTTCAGCAACGTCGTCGCCGAACAAGTGATTGGCAAGAAGGACGACCACATCGGGGAACGGATGAACTTTGCCAGTGTTGCTGCTGGGGTGCCAATCAACTCTGGTGTCTCTTCTCAGGTGTGCATGAACTCCCCAAGCCTCTTCCAACGGATCCGAAGATTGACGCAGCCTTACAGGCTAAAGCACCCGGGTATAAGCCGAATGGACAAAGGACAAACTCTCCACAGCATAGTATTATGTCAGATATGGACCCCATCAAAGCCTCCACATTTCACAAGTACGGACTTCCAATGCACAACAGCTGTGATGTATTGCAGAACGCTGTGGCATGTTCCCTGTCACCGCGTTCGATAAGGTCTGTCGTCCCCTTAGATGCCAGCCATCAGCGTATCCTAGCTCCTGTAATGTCTAGTCAGAAGGAAGAATATACAATCCCTAACCAACCAATGACCCTCCCCAAAATCGACAGCACCCTAAATCCTCTCGCTCCTGATTTCAAAAGTGTTTCAAATTCTCAAGGCAATCTCCATCAACAGTTCTTAAGTCGGGCAAACCTCTCCGCTAACCTCCAGACTCCTATATTTGCAACGCACCAGTTAAATCCTGCCTTTGTTGGTCCGAACTACAACAGTATGCACCCCCAAGCGAATTACCTTCATGTTACTCCTCCTCCCCCGATGCCAGATATGTCAAATATGCCACCAAACTTCAACCTTCTGTCTCAGCTTGGAATCAAGCCAACGCGAGTTTAATGAACCCAAACCAAAGTGTGCAGCGAACATATTCTCCTTTGCACCCACAAGTGCGGCCGAACAGTGCACCATCCGTGGGGATGAGAGGGAAAGGTAAGAAGAAGGTTTTAGAATTTTTAGTTGCATCTCTGCATTTCTCTCTTTACACTTCTCTCTCTCTCTTTACACTTCTCTCTCTCTCTCTCTGCGTTTCTCTCTCTCTCTCTCTGCGTTTCTCTCTCTGCGTTTCTCTCTCTTTCTCTCTCTGCGTTTCTCTCTCTCTCTCTCTCTGCGTTTCTCTCTCTCTCTCTCTGCGTTTCTCTCTCTCTCTCTCTCTCTGCGTTTCTCTCTCTCTCTCTCTCTCTGCGTTTCTCTCTCTCTCTCTCTCTGCGTTTCTCTCTCTCTCTCTCTCTGTGTTTCTCTCTCTCTCTCTGCGTTTCTTTCTCTCTCTCTCTGCGTTTCTCTCTCTCTCTCTGCGTTTCTCTCTCTCTCTCTCTGCGTTTCTCTCTCTCTCTCTCTGCGTTTCTCTCTCTCTCTCTCTGCGTTTCTCTCTCTCTCTCTCTGCGTTTCTCTCTCTCTCTCTCTGCGTTTCTCTCTCTCTCTCTCTGCGTTTCTCTCTCTCTCTCTCTGCGTTTCTCTCTCTCTCTGCGTTTCTCTCTCTCTGCGTTTCTCACTCTCTCTCTCTCTGCGTTTCTCTCTCTCTCTGTGTTTCTCTTCTCTCTCTCTGCGTTTCTCTCTCTCTCTGCGTTTCTCACTCTCTCTGCGTTTCTCACTCTCTCTGCGTTTCTCTCTCTCTCTGCGTTTCTCTCTCTCTCTCTCTGTGTTTCTCTCTCTCTCTGTGTTTCTCTCTCTCTCTGTGTTTCTCTCTCTCTCTGTGTCTCTCTCTCTCTCTGTGTTTCTCTCTCTCTCTCTCTCTCTGCGTTTCTCTCTCTGCGTTTCTCTCTCTCTCTCTGTGTTTCTCTCCCTCTCTCTGTGTTTCTCTCTCTCTCTCTCTCTGCGTTTCTCTCTCTCTCTCTATCTGCGTTTCTCTCTCTCTCTGCGTTTCTCTCTCTCTTTACACTTCTCTCTCTCTCTCTCTTTACACTTCTCTCTCTCTGCGTTTCTCTCTCTCTCTCTTTCCGTTTCTTTCTGTCTCTCTCTCTCTCTCTCTCTTTACAATTCTCTCTCTGTCTCTGTTTCTCTCGATACTGCAAAGATTTTTTGTCTTGACCTTCTTTTGTTTCTTCTGTCAGAAAATGCTGGTTCAATGTCCATTGGAGGCCAGGGTCCATCATCTCCAATGCCCAACAGCACGACTCCACCACCGCCGCCACCACCCCCTCCTCCTCCTCCGCCGCCACCCCAGGTGTTAGAGCAGATGAAACAGGCCCCCGACGAGCGGAAACTTCTGAAGCCAATAGGAGGAGAGCGGATGCTCAAAAAAGGCAATCTGGAGTCTGAATTCAACCCAGTCATCTGGGGACTTAGTTCCGGTAAGTGCTAACAGTTTCGTCACTCTTTTTATTGGACCCCTTTGATACGAAAGTCACCCTGATATTTCTACAGAATTTGAACCAGACAAAACTGACTTTTGGCGAAGCAGATTTATGTAAATAGCCGGTAACAAACTGAAGTTTTTATCCAATCGAAGCTGGGAAAAGTTTTTGTCAACGAACGAGACCCTTGTGTTTTTGTAAATGGCTAAAAAAAAATCATGGGGGGGGGGGGGATTAAAACTTGTTTCATTGTTTACCTTCGTCTGAAATAAATCCTTTTTCATAAAGAAAAATACAAGGTTTTTTATTTTTAACTTTAGCCGTTCGCCAACGGCTCGGTTTGATTTGGCTTCTTCTGACTGTTTGCGTAAATCTGCTTCGATAAAGTCTGTTTTGTTTTTGGTTCAGATTCTGTAAAAGTACCGGCAGTCCAAAATGATAGATTATAAAACAAAAAAACAAACTTTGCTTTGACATTAAACACACACACATATATATATATATATATATATGTGTATTAGTCTCGGAAGTTTCTCAACCATTAAAACTATATAAAAAAAAAAAATTTTTTAAACATTTTAGTCCCAAGTCGTTCGGTGGAAAATCACTTTTTTGTAAGTCAATTTACTTTTTGCAGTCACTATATTAGTTTGCTTCCAAGAATTTACGCTAGTCCTAAGATTATTTAAGGGATCATCAGTTGTTTACCATGAAAAACTGTTTCGGGAATTTAAAAACAAAACGGTATTTTATTTCATGGCTTCCCAGCAGACCTGATCAGACCCCACTTCCCTTAAAAGACAATAACATAAACGTTCCGTATATTAGATCTAAGTTTTGTCCCAGATAAATGTTTTGTTAATTTATTTAGTTATTAAAAAAATGTCCTCCTTATATATATATATATATATATATATATATATATATATATATATATATATATACTTTTGGTTTAATTAAACACCTTAAGCTTTCTTTCGGCTTGCCATGAAACTTCTTGATGTTCCAAATATAAGCCTTAAAAGTGTTATGCATGAAAGTGTTTATGGCATAAATGTATAAGTCGAAGAAAAAAATTATACGTGTAACAATGGAAGATTTGTAGCTTAAATTGATTTACTCGACGAGATGTGACGCCATTTTGAATCTATGTACACTAGAACTGATTCTGTTCGTTAATTTAATCCTTAAATTCGCGAATTAGTTAAAGTGTATGTTTAATAGTTGTAAGTAACGATGGACAATGTAATCCGATATTCTGGAATTAGCAAGGAATTTGAGGGAGCGTTTATTGTTTGATTTATGAATCTGGTATATCATGTATGAAATTGTTAGAAGAAGAATGAACTGAAACAATTACAGTGATCATTGTATAAATTATCCGATGTAATTTATTTACCGGCACTAAACGGAAGATTTGGTGATTGAAAAAGATTTTCATGAACTTTTAACATTAAATTTTGTCACAAGTTGATTTATGTATTCGTTGAATAAATTAACGTTATAGAATTATAAAAATTAGATCCGTAGAAAATTTTAGTGTTGTATCGTTTTGTTATGTGGTTTCGGAATATATCTGATTATAAGTGATCTATCTCTAAGACCCTTGTAGGAGTTTGTGATACAGGCATTCGTCGCGAACGCCGACCTCCACACACACACACGCGCGCGCACAATATTATTGTTGAAACGGAATCAAATTTACCTAAGTACTCTGATTAATGTCATTTAAAAATATATTTCGTTATTGGGGGTCTATCTCTTAGACCCTTGTAGGAGTTTATGATACAGGCATTCGTCGCGAACGCCGACCTACACACACACACACTTCTATTTTCTTATCTATACGCAATAGTTTTGTCAATATTATTATTATTACTATTAATTAACCATACACCCTCCCTGACCACCACTTAAAATTGCTTTTGTTTTTTCTTTTAATTTTACGCATTTAATTTTTAGTCGTTTCCATTTTCAGTGAAAATTAAATAACTTCCTTAAAATCAGCTATTTTTAAGGCATAAATATAAATATTAAAAGTTACACTTATTTTTTACAATATTCGAAGCACATCCCAATTGGCCATTATTCCTGACATGGAATTCTCTGAGTAAAAACAGGAGAAAAAAATAGATTAATTGCCGTCTGGAGTTTTTGCTAGTAGAGCAATATATTTTAAATATACAATGAAGTTTTAAAAAGAACAAAGCACAATATAATGGTAATAAATTGAATTTAGATAAAAATGGTAAAAGAATGAATTTAAAACATTAAGATTTTTTTTTTTTTTCAAATATAACTCAATCCCAGCTCTATGGTATATTTATGACATTTTTAGGGTCTATTTATTTTTCTTTTCTTTTTTTCTTTTATTTATTTCAAATATAGCTCAATCCTAACCTTATGGTATATTTACGACATTTTTAGGGTCTTTTTCTTTTTTAACATAACTCAATCCCAGAACTAAAGTATAGTTTAGCATTTATTTTGTGATTATATTTAGTAAAATAAACGTTGATTAACTCACACTTAGTATAATATTAAACCGCACGCTGCACGTTTAACGACTGCCGCTCATTATTGACTACACTGTTCTATATGCGGTGTTAAGAGTTTTCTATGTTTAACATTGCCTTCCTTGATATAAACGAATGTCTACATGTCCAACCAATCATTTTCTTTTTCTTTGAGACAACGACAAATTATGATTGAAATTTGGACACTTTTCTATCCTCCTTTTTATCTATTCATTTTTTTTCTTTCTTTTCTTATATATTTTTCTCTGTAGATATAAAGAAATTAGGTAAGTATTAAAAGAACTATATCTTTCGAGAAAAAAAATAATTTTTTTTTTCTTTTTCTTCTATTCCTCCTCCATAGTTTTTTGGTTTTTTTTTGTTTTTTTTTAGGAAGAAAAAAACTAAGAAAATTGTTCGGGGAGATTTAAAAAAAGAATTCAACAAACAAATACTTTTGTAATGTTTATTTATTTAACCATTGATTTTGAAATTTTTAAGATAACATGGGGAGAGGGTTGTCTTAATATCATTCTCCCAGGCATTAAATCCTCCTTTTTTTTGGGGGGGGGGGTAGTGTTCGTTCGTCATACCATCGAAGCCTACTAGTTCTGCACACATCTTCCGATACTATCTAGATTTAATCTTCCTCTGAGGTCATCAGATCTAAACTTGTCTCATGGATGTGAGTGGCCAATAGCAAAAGAAAAAAAAATTATATGCCGAAAATATTTTTTTAAATTTAGATTTAAAACAAATTAGGCGCAAAGCCATCAAAAGTGGGAGAAAATGGGGGTCGTTGGTCATCCTTGGTCTAAAGTGATAAAAATGTCTATCCTACTCTAAACTAGAATCATCTGTCGCCACAATACCACATTTACTCTAGGGACCGTCCTACTTAAGATATTCCCGAATTGGTTTTAAATTTTTACATTTTTCATAAATATGGTTATATATACAGAACTTCTTTGGAGTATAATGGCCAGTGGGAGAAAGAAAAGCAAAAACCTGTTAGTAAGACCCTCTCGACCCTTTCTAAATAATAGACCGCCCACTGTTTTCCGGTTTGTTAAGAACCGAAAACAAGCAGGTCGTTCTACACTTTGCTCCTTGACGCAGTGTCTATCTGTTATTAATTGGATTATTTGGACTGTTGTTCTCGGCCTTTTGGCCCAGATCAAAGTGTAGTATCTGTTCCAATGGATACTACACTCCATAGACTGGTATTGTCTTGGCCTTCGGGGCTTGATTTACGCCAGTCTATGGGTCTGTCCTGTGCAGTTCTAGGAGGTCCACCCTCCCAGGCTTTGCCTTCTCACCCTTTGAGAAAGGGTTAGTTTATTGCTAATCGCCTGAGGCGCCCCTACCTGGGAATGCCGACGGGGCTGTCCAGGCATTTTTTGTAGGCCAGAGTGCTCAACTTCCCGGGTGCTGGTTTTTCAAATCCCACTTTCCTGACCTTGTGTCACATCTTACCGCTGTAGGAGGTAGATAAATATCTGTTGTTCTCATCTTGGTGGTTGTATTTACAACATTTCAACCGATGTAACCTCTGACCTTCTTCCGGTTTATCTTTTCGAACTTGCGAATCTAATGGTTTGAAGTCACATTTTCAACGCTAGACGTTCGGATTGAACAGATGCATCTTTAATAACGTTTTTGGTCTCCTGATTTATAAAATCCCGGGACTTATGTTTTGAGGCATGTCCGTCCGTCCGGATTTTTCTCCGCAAGCATCCATTGAATTTCTTTGAAATTTTGCATGAAGTTGTAACTTTGGTCAGGTTAGAAAGTGACATTCTCCGATTTTTGAGAAAAAATCTGGTTAGCCCCCATCCAGGGGGTCAAAAGGCCCCGAAATGGCAAAAAATAACATTTTTTGTCCCATAACTTTTCATCCATCCATTCAATTTTTCTTAAACTTGGCCAAAATGTAGAGGCAATTGTTCTGGATATAAAATGAGCATCCTTGACCTCAGAAAAAATCTTTTTTGCAACCCCAGGGGGTCAAAGGGGGTTGGGGGTCAAAAATGCCCCAAATTTATTGCATTTTACACTCGCCACATCGAGTCACATACAGAGGGGGACCACGCACACATGGCTTGTTTTGATTTGAAAGTTTCATTTGTTTGCCGCATGGAATGCATTTTTACTTTACTTATTTTCATATCGCGTTCTCTCCCCCCCCCCCCCCTTTGTTTTTAGGAGCCGGGTTGCTTTATACAGTTTCTTCGGTATTATTGTACATTAGGACCATATCTTAAACATTGCATTCAAAGACATTGCGTGTCCTCTCATGCTCTGTCAGTATAGTCCATGTTTTACTTGCATATACAGCAATAGGAAGTATCAATGAATTGTCAAGTTTTGTTTTTTTCTTGAACGAGTGCTACTAAACTCACGCCACCAACTGACTGCTTTACCCCAAATGCATGTGCTGTGGTTTTAGGGTTAGGGTTGTCTGTCACCGAGAAAAACAGAGCCATAGTCCACAGCAAAAGTTTACATAGATAATAAAAACAACAACAGTGACTTGTCGGACACTGGGGTGTGTGTGTTTGTGCTTAGGGTCTTGTCGCTAGTGTCTCTAAATTTCTGATTTCTCTCCGTAGAGTTGAATTCCGACTGGGCAGTGAGCAGCTCTCCTATAATGGCCTCGGCCGCTATGTCCACACCTGTGATGACCTCTTCCACTGTGTCTGCTGGAATAATGACCCCTTCTGTTACTGGACCCAGTGATAGCAGGGGTGGACCGCGCCTGGAAAATGCAGTCATACGGGGAAACTTACTTGAGGGAAAGCGGCCTGATCAGATGGGCCAGGCTTACCAGGTAGGTGGTGATTGTTTGAAAATCACTTTTTAATTTCGAACGCTAAACAAGTTGACCTTTTTGATATTATTGATCTATGAAAGATCCGTTTAATGTGTGACTTTTGGAATTTGAAAATAATTTTGAAGCCTTTAAACTGATGAATGGAAAATATCTCTCTAGAATTAAAGTTTAACGGCAAATGTCAAGTATCATGTTTAATCTGTGCTCCTAAACAAAAAAAAAACATGAGTTTTTATAAGCGCCCCTGTCATATCAAAGAGCCAATTGTTTTTTGTCAATTTTTTTTTCTTTTCAATTTTTTTTTTTTGTCAATTTGTTTTCATTTTTTTTTTTGTCAATTTTTTTTCCCAATTGTTTTTGATTTTTTGACTTGTTTGATTTTCAGAGTAATCAACATTTGTTATTGCATCACCGAATCAGTAATGGTATTCCGAGTGTCTCTTTTGGACCAGCAACGCATCCATCTCAGATTTCCTCAATGTTTGGGGTGCATGCCCCCAAGGAAGTATGGAAGTTGCCGGTTACAGATGCTACTGACAAAGTGGTAAGTAACCTCCCCCTTTTTTTTCTCTCTCTCCCTCTTTTTTTTTCTCTTTCTTTTTTTTTCTTTTTTTTTCTCTTTTTTTTCATTTTCTTTTTTTTTTCTCTCTTTTTTTCTCTCTCTTTTTTTTCCTCTTTTTTTCTTTTTTTTCTTTCTTTTTTTTCTTTCTTTTTTCTCTTTCTTTTTTCTCTTTCTTTTTTCTCTCTCTCTTTTTTTCTCTCTCTCTCTTTCTTTTCTCTCTCTCTTTTTTTCTCTTTCTTTTTTTCTCTCTCTTTCTTTTTTTCTCTTTTTTCTCTTCTCTCTTTTCTCTTTTTTTTCTCTTTTTTTCTCTCTCTTTTTTTCTATCTATCTCTTTCTCTATCTCTTTCTCTATCTACATATATATATAATCTAGTCTCTTAAATATGTGGAGAAATTGAATTATTTGTGGTAAGTTGTATTTAATCTATCGCAATACAACGAAACGTAGCGCAACTATATTATATGACTTACATCAACACGGCCAATAATAAGGTTTTCTTCAAATTACAATTTAATAAGGCCTTTTTTTTCTTCTCAAACACAACTAAATCCCAAAACAATAGAATATTTTAGCATGTATTTTGTGTGATCAAAATATATAGTAAAAAAGAAATCTTAAGGAAACAAACATTGTCTAACTTAAGTATTGATAATAATAATAAAAATAATAATAATTATAATAATAATAAAAATAATAATAATAATAATAATAATTATAATAATAATAAAAATAATAATAATAATAATAAAAATAATAATAATTATAATAATAATAATTATAATAATAATAAAAATAATAATAATAATTATAATAAAAATAATTATAATAATAATAATAATAATAATTATAATAATAAAAATAATAATAATAAAAATAATTATAATAATAATAATTATAATAATAATAATTATAATAATAATAATAAAAATAATAATAATAAAAAGTTTAAATAAAAAAAAACAACTTTTTAATTTTTAATAAAAAAAAAAATGCACACACACACACACAATTACTCATTACCGTTTTTTCTTTTCTCCATTTCAGAACTGGACCTCCTGGAACCAGTCGAGCGCCATGTGATTTATTAATTTTTTAAGAAAAAAAAAAAAATCAGATTTTTTTTTTTTTTTTTAGAATGCGATGATTAAGTTGTTTGTCCCCAAAGACTGAGCACGTGTGCCTGCATAAAAAGTGGAGTGACCCACCCCTACCCACATAACAACAACAACAACTACAACAACAAAGCCCTGCCCCCATCTCTCTTTAAAAAAAAAAAAAATGTCTGAGTAAACAACAGGGAGCAGCCAGCTAGCCCCTCCTCTCCCTCTCTTCCCTCCCTCCCTTCCTTTCTTCCTTGAGGGCCTTTCTATGCAGTTGGGCAATTTTACGATAAACGCTAAACGCTGACTGGGTCGCCGTCACTTGAACTATTCTCTATTTGGTCTGGGCTTAGAGAAGTTGTGTATATCTGATAAATGAATAGCAGCGAAAATAAAACATACATGTGTATGTATATATATATATATATATATATATATATAATAATAATAATTGGAAAAATCTTATGCGAAACAGGCTTTATTCAGTTGACACCGTTTCTGTACAATTTCTACCTTCCGATATGTAACGACCGAGAACCGACATTGCAACTGAATTTGGTAAAATTAGCAACTTTATTTTTTTCTCTTCGTTTTTATATATCTGAAGGGGGGTACAAATTATACCGTAACATTACGAAGCCTATTTGTCATAAAAATTATTCCAAATATTATTTATCTTAACTGTTGGATATTTCCCCCCCCCCTCCTCCCTTTTTCTGTTTATATATATATATATATATATATATATATATATATATTTATATAAAATCGATATATGAATAAAAGGATGACGCCAATAATAGTATCGATACGTTGTATGGGGTTTTCAAGTCCGTGCAATTGTATAATAATAATAATAATAATAATACCAAGTCTGGATTCTGTTCTCTCTTTCTAGCTGGAAATTTCCAATGTGTGATCCACATCTGAAAACCAAAATGTCAGCACTCACTATTTCAGTATTTTGCGACTGAAGCCGTATTTAGTCTTTCAATTTTCTGACTATTAAGAAAAAAGAAGAAGAAAAAAAAAGTAACCAAAAAAAAAAATATAAAGAGGAAAAATAATAATTATAATAATATTAAAAACAACAAAACAAAAACAAGGAAAAAAAAAAACAGAAAAACAACCAACAACAAACCTTTAAGCTGTAATAACAATAAAAGTTTAAATTACAAAAACTTTTTTGTATTTTTTTTTTATATTTGTGTTTTTTGTTTTTTTTTTGTATTTTTTTTGTTTTTTTTAATTAAAAATTTTTTTTTTTTTTTAGACTTGATTATGACTACATATCAACCAAACCATTTCATTATCACATCACTACAGTATAAATCTCTATGCATGAGTGGATGAAGTGTGTGAGGTACGCTGAAGAAAAATTCCTACCAGTAAAATACATAGCCCTGTTGTGCTCGCATACCCTTAATGACAATAAAAGTGTAAAAATTTGGGAATTTTCTTGCTTTTTTACATTTAGTGTATATGAATTTTCATCTTAACCCTATTAAGGGCATATGATTTCAGTATACTGGCATTTTTCATGGAATGTCACTACTTTTGTAAAGGCTATGCCTCAATACAATGCCTTCTCATAACTGATATAGTTGGTAGTTTGACTAATCAAGGTATATGGTAAAAATCAGCTGAATCCATCAAATGGTCGATAAGATATAGAATAAAGTGTATGAATACTGGCCATTTTTAAGGTTTTTTTGAATTTTCTGGAAAACTAAGGTATATGGTAAACTGAAATTAAAATGCCATCAACTAGACTCTATAACCCCTATATCTGCCAAAAATCAGCTGAATCCATCAAATAGTTGATGAGATACAGAGTGGCACATACGTACGTACGTACACACAGATAACATGATTTCATGATTGAACTTTCTGGATCTCTGGGTTGCCTTGACTAATGATGCTGAAATTCTACACACTTATAGAAGCTATCAAATAAAAAATTTGTGCAAAGTTTTAACTAATTTGGTTTATTGGTTTTTTGAGTTATGATTGATCAAAGAAATGAGATTTCCAGCATAGGCCGTTTTTGAAGTCTATTAAGGGATATTAAAAATAACATAGTATTCGAAGCACAAATAAGATCCCCTCGACACGGCTAGACACTGGCTCATACGAGAAATGGCGCACCTTCTCCAAGTAATGTTACCTCAAGTAACAGCACTTAGCTGGATACTCCACCAGACTAGATGAATTCTTGTCCTGGAATCCGGTAAGACCAAGAGACCACAAGAAAGATACACTATAACATAGTCAACTGGTCGATTAGAGAGAAGAAAACTAATGTTCCTAACTTCTTTATTAACTCAACGTTTGAGTAATAAAGGAGAACTTTAATGAAATATTCGAATATCTATGTATCTCATATAGAGATCAAGTGTTAGCCCCAGGGACGGGGCCCCCTTGATTTCTGAGAACTTCACTCTGAAGTAAAATAAAAAATAATGTATATATGTGCAGCATTTGTTCATTGACACAAGTTTGATTAAATAGAAGTAAAATCTTCTGTTTATTCCTTTTTGATCCATTCTTTCTAATTGTGGACCAGCAATCTGATGTCATGTTCCCGTGTAAACAGAAACTCGTCATAATTTGCAAGTACTTTCAACTCGCATGAGTTGTCTTCAGGCACGTGATGATTTTAAAAATATTTTAATGTTCCTTCCCAATTTCTGTACTGAGTCTTGTTGCTGGTAGGTCTGTGCGCTCGAATGAATAGTGTTTCAATGATGGGGAGGTGAAGGCTACAGTTTGAAACAATGAGGATGGCAAGGCTTTGAGTTTGTATATTACGGAAGCCTGTTTTAGAAATTGGGTGTGCTGTTAAATGTTAGTGGATGGAGCTTGGTGGAGAGGTTAGGGTGTGAGGGGAAGTTGTCCTCGTCATTCCCACTGAGAGAATGTGTCTATAAATACATATATTGATATGAGAGAGGAAGGATGAAGGTAATCCGACGTAATGGGAAATGAAAAAGGAAAACCAAAAAGAGTGTTTTTTTTATATATTCATCAACGTTTCGTCTTTATTTGTAAGACTTCCTCAGGATGATAATTTTAAGAAAGAATCATGTCAACCCAATATTCTCACGTACTTGCATGACATTTTTCTTAAAATTATAATCCTGAGGAAGTTTTACAAATAAAGACGAAACGTTGATGAATATATATAAAAAAAAAAAAAACACCCTTTTTGGTTTTCATTACCCATATATTGGTATATAAGACGATAGAGAAAGCAAGAAAATCCCGCGAAATAGCGACAAAAAAAAAAATAAGTAGGTAGGGTTCTAACGACTTGGTAGAAGAAAAAAAAAAAACAACGGATTTCAATCAGAAAATGATTGAAGTGGAAATCTGCTTTTTCTGGCTTTAAAAAAAAAGAAGTGGAATTCGGCTAAAAATGAGAAGTCGCATTCCTGGCGTTTTGGCTCGGAGCAAAGTGTAGTGTTTGTTCTGATGCTGCACTTATTCATCGACCGAGAACAGAATAGACTGAGAAGTCCTTCTAGACTGAGACAATTCAAATTTTTGTTCCAATCCTGAGTGCCCCTTTTTTGGGAGCTGGTTTTTTTCCCCCCACATTTAAAACTGACCTTGTCTGTAACTCTGCCCTGTGGGAAAGCAAGTAAATAAGAATTCGCGTTTGTCTCTTATGCAAAAAAAAAAAAAAAAAACGGGGCAAAATATGTTACGATATAACTGTTTCATATTAAATTTCTTTATTTTTTTAGTTTTTGACCTTGAAGTAATATTACTTTACCTCCTTGCATCAAGTGGCTTCATACCTTGTCTGGAGTTATATCCATAAAAAAAAATTTATTTTATTTTTTTTTTTTTTAAATATTAAAAATGCAACTATAAAACTTCTAAACAAACTATTTTCATCGCACGGATTCTCAGCATAACTGTTAAATACAAGAAATATATACATACTAACCTTAACCCTAACATAAGTTTAGTGCAAAAGTTTTCAATTTCTGTTTAATTTTCACTTTTATATTAAACAAAAAAACTTATAAAGAATTTTTTTAAGTCCGTCACAAACAGAAATTTAAAAAATTTATTTTGGGCACCTGTTTTATCTAGATAATACGCTATTTGGTCTCCCGATTTATAAAAATCGGGGGACTTATGTTTTGAGGCATGTCCGTCCAGATTTTTCTCCGCAACCATCCATTGAATTTCTGAAATTTTGCATGAAGTTGTAACCTTAGTCAGGTTAGAAAGTGACATTCTCCGATTTTTGAGAAAAAATCTGGTTAGCCCCCCAGGTGGTCAAAAGGCCCCGAAATAGCAAAAAATGACATTTTTTGCCCCATAACTTTTCATCCATCCATTCAATTTCTCTGAAACTTGGCTCAAATGTGGAGGCAATTGTTCCTAATAGAAAATAAGTATCGCTGACCTTGGAAAAATATCTGGTTCGCGCTCCCAGGGGGTCAAAAGCCCCCAAAATGGCAAAAAAAATGACCCTTTTCTCCCATAACGTTTGATCCATCCATTCAATTTTTTTGAAACTTGGCCAAAAAGTAGAGACAATTGTTCTTGATATAAAATGAGCATCCTTGACCTCAGAAAAATTCTGGTTCGCGCCCCCAGGGGGTCAAAGTGGGGGGGGGGGTAAAAAATGCCCCAAATTTATTGCATTTTACACTCGCCACATCGAGTCACATACAGATGGCAATTTCATGTTCATTCGTATGTTATCACCCTCCATCCCTTTTTTAAATGATGGAATCGCCACAGATGCAATGCAAGAAAATTTTTTGATCTTCATCTGATGTCGATGTTGTGTTGAACATGAAACTCAAACTAAAATACACGTTTTTGGCCTTCGGCTAAGATTAACCTGCTTCTTTTTTTTTCTCCCACTTAGATCCCACTCCCATTTAGAGATTGGTCTGCTTCTTTTTTGGTTTTGAACAAACCTAAAAACAGTGGGCAGTTTAGGAAGTGTATGGAGGGTCATACTAACCGGTTTCTGCTTTTCTCCCCCCCCCCCCCTCTTAAACTCCAATGAATTTCTGTAGATGTTTATTTATATTTATACAAAATAAAAACAATTCACACAAATTTAGGAATATCTTAAGTAGGACGGGCCCTAGAGTAAATGTGGTATTGTGGCGACTAAGATGATTCTAGTTAAACGTAGGATAGACATTT
Organism: Sepiola atlantica; assembly: GCA_963556195.1. NCBI lineage: Eukaryota > Metazoa > Mollusca > Cephalopoda > Sepiida > Sepiolidae > Sepiola > Sepiola atlantica. The sequence goes on from OY744552.1 coordinate 47,434,124, forward strand.
TTCTCACTTTAGACAAGGATCACCAACGACACCCATTGTCCCCACACTTTTGATGGCCTTGTGCCTAATTTGTTTTGAAGTGTAGTATCTGTTCTGTCCGAAGATGGTCCATAATAATTTAAAATATGTCACAAACTCTCATAAGGGTTTTGCGGATAGACATTACCCCCCCCCCCTTCTCCACCCACCTCATAACCAAATATATTCTGAAACACATTAACTAGAACAGTTAAAAAAAGTTAGTACAATAATATTGTGGGGTCTGCGTTCGCATCGGACGTCCGTAGACTGAAAATATTTTTACACTTTAAAAAAAAAAAAATTTTTTTTAATGGAAATTGCTCCAGACAAGGCATGAAGCCACTTTATGCAAGAAAGATAATTATTGCAGACGGGAGATGCCTGTTGGCCTTTGTCTTGAAAAGACCAAGGCTATATACGAAGGAGGAAAGCAGTCAGCAGGAAGAGTTCCACAAATCTGCGGTTCTTGGAAAGAAGCTACTGGAATAGGGCAATGTATAACAATGAGGTATCAAAACGATGAATTGCTGAAGACCACTAGACCAACAAGCTGGAACAAAAGAAGCAGGGAACAGTTCTTAAGAACACATGCCATAATAGTATTTATAGAAAAGACTGAGACTAGCAACATTACATCTGTGAGAGAAGGTGCAGTATAAAAGAAAGCGTGAGGCCAACCAAATTACCGATACGTTTCTGCACCTTATTAAGAAACCGCAAATGGGACAGATTTACCGGCCCAAGTATGACAATAGTACGCCGTAAAAGGTTTGATGAAGGTGTGAGAAAGTGTTTGGCGGCAATATAGAACTAGAATTTCTACAGGTCCTGCTAGTTTTAATATTAATATTCCTTGCAGCCGTAGAGGATCGACCTGGTTGGGATTGAAATCTCCTGCTACCCCACCGGGGCATGATGTGATGCAGGTCAAAGATGAAGCCGTCCCAACCCAATAACAGTGAACGCTGTGGAAGCACCAGCATTAATGCCCCTGTTCTATTTAATTAAGATGCAATATGACGGATATGCAGAGATGGGGTACTTTTTGACCGGGGCAATTTTGTTTCGGTTAATTTGAGTTTTTGTATTGCCTATGGCGTTAACTTATTTCTTTACCTTAATAAAAAATAAGACGCAACATTTTTTGTTGGGGGGGGGGGATATTTGTAGATTAACATTCTCTGGCGAATCCCCCTCCCCATAAAAACAATTTAACAAATTCTATTTTTATTTAAGCAATTATTTTATTTTAGAATTTAGAGTGGGGGATCAGTTTCGTATATAAATTTAATGTAAAATGATTCATTTCTAGGACCATTCTAACGTTTTAGGGCAGTTAACAAAATTTCTTTACCACTAACCCTAAGTCCGAGTGGCTACCAGTTGGGTTAAGTTTAGACCGTAACGAATGTTTTGAGAAAGAATGTTTTGATTTGATGTCCACCATCACAAAATCGAGCTTTATGAAAAATACCAATTTCTGTCAAGAATTTAATAACTCCTGCTTTGTTTCTCACATGGACGTTTAATGCGAACACAATCACGATAAATAATATCTGATACAAATGAGTGGTAGGAGCGAATTAATATCGAGTACAAAATTGATTAACATCGGAAAGAGGAGACAATACAAAATGGAGAATAACCGAAAGGAAATGGCTCTAGTCAAAGTTGAATAGCTCCGAGTGGTGATATTTCAATCTACTCAGGTGTCCTTAACTCGAAAATAAACCCCACACACATATCGATATGTCTCATATCCAAGTTAAAATTATTAATGAAATAGCCATTTTTTTTTTTTTTTTTTTTTAATTTCCTTTTTGCCTCAGAGTACTTCCAATTCTGCTAAAATCATCTCCAGGGTATTAACTTATAATGATTATAAAAAAAAAAAAATATAAGCAAATGTTTATAATATTTTAACTTTAGTTGTATGATTGCTTAATGGAATTTTGACATTTTCTGCGTTCCTACTTCCAATTGTCTGCTGCCGTATTTTGATGTTTTGACACCGGTTTTTCCCGTTTTTTTCAACCCACTCGGTCTTTTATTGTTGTCTTCTGAAAATGAAAGTTTTTCTTTCGAAAATTTAAGATTACCCTTTGCCAAACTGTTACTTACCAGACAGTATTTACTATTTTGGTGTTTAATCAGTTTCGTGAAATTATTAATAAATCGTTTTGAGTTTCACTTTCTCTCTTCGTTTATTTCTTTTCACTTTTCCACCTTACGGCAACTACAATGCATTGCTATAGCCTCGGACGACTAATCTGCACTTATATTTACCAGCAATGCTTCAAGCAAACTACAATCTCCTTTAAAAAAAAAAAAAAAAAAAAAATGTCAAAAAAATCCGTAAAATTAGAATCTGCAAACTTGGCAGTTTTGGAACTTTCATGGATTTTTGTTTATGTTTTTCATTTATTTTAAGTTTTTACCTGAAAGATGATTTTTAGCAGAGTCGAAAGTAATCGGTGTGTAAAAAAAAAAAAAAAAAAAAAAAAAAAACAAACCCTACTTTAATTTTAACTCTGATGCTAAAGAAAAAGAAATCTTCCAAATATGTCAATTTTGTTTAATTGAACAGCAATTTATATATATATATATATATATATTAATACAAAATAAAAATTCCAAATTGTTTTAGAAACGATCGTACACCAAATATGCATTGTTTGAATTCTTGGAACTGATATAAATAATGTTCTAATTTTATTTATCTCAACTTAGTTATATTTATATTATAACCTTATCTATTATATATAATTAATGCTTTCCATATTGTATTGAATTCTATACTAGGTCTACTTAGTAAGTCATTGTCGCCTAACATAAGCGCTGATTCTTTGAGTCGTCTTACTCTCCACCGTTCTAAGTGATAGTCATCTGAAAGTTGAAGGTTCAATCATCGGTGCGGGTGATACGAAGAATTGCTAATTACTGAAAACTTCTTCCAGTCATTGATTAATTCGTCGAAATCGGAATTAGTCGATCAATCTTACTTTGTAAATGCTTTAGATTAAATTTGGTTCCAATTCGTGAGTTGCATACAAAGATTCGGAAGGTAGTTGCTTTTGAAGTAAGCGTGACACACAAAATAACATTAATATGTCTTCCCGGTCGTCCCCTCCGTACAGAATCAGAAGTTTTTGGTGAATCAGAAAAGTTTTACCCTAATTTCCGATTCTAAAAACGATTTAATTTAATTTTTTTTTTTTAAACAATTTTTTTTTTTTATTGCTGGTACTAAATGATAAAATGAGAAAAAAAATAAATATTTATTGACTTTAAACTAAAATTTATAGATCATGATAACGAATTTTGGTAAAAAATGGCACAAGTGAAAAATATAGATGAAAAAAATCTCACAATGAAATTTGGAAAACAAGATGTTTGTCAAATTAAAAAGAAAATTATATCTACATTTAAAGGTAGATGAGGACTCTGCTAAATAACTTTGGGGGGGGGGGTAATTTTTTTTTTTTTTTTTTTTTTTAAAAAGGCAATTTTAGAATCAAAACGGTAATTGTATCAGAATCGGGGGGGGGGGGGGGAATATTGGAATCGTCCAATCACAAGCATACACTTTCAGTACTTTATACACAATTCTGGTACGGCCAATTCATGTTTATGCCATCAAATCTTATCTCCACAAAGATATCGTACACCTGGGGGCGTGTTCAACAGTTGGACACCAGGATGGTGAGGTAGGGGGGGGGGGGGACCTCCGCGCTTACCTACAAACAACGTCTCCAAAGAATCGATGTGTTTCAACTTGAGCAGTGGAGGATGCGAGAAGATCTGATTCTGGCAAATATCATCAACAGGAATTTAAATCTGCCTTCCGCAGAGTTTTTTCACCCCAGCATCAAGTCTGCGGGCTTCTCCAAAAAGATGTATCAGCGTTACTTTCATTTGGCCTTTGATGAACACACCTCACCAGACCCCCCCCCTCTCTTTACTCTCAGACTGGCTGCTGAACACACGATAACCAGCACGTGTACGCTCTACACACGTAGATGTAAGGAGCTAACAAGAACAGTATGAGGATAAAAATACACAATATATTACAAAATAAAATGCTGTGGAGACAAGATGTGTGAAAAAAGACAAAATTCAACACAGGAATAAATCATCAAAAACGAAAGCTTTACCGGTTTCGTTTAAATCAATGAATGTCTTCAGAAAAAATACAATATATATATATATTTTTTTGTGTGTGTGTATGTATGTGTGTGTGTAACACACACTCTCTTTGTTGTTCACATTGTCATGGACACAATTACAAAGCGAGCCACCTGTTGGGTTCGCAAAGCATAAATGAATAGAAGATAGATAGTATCCTCTGTTCATGTTCAGCTGTAGAACCTGCCAGAGGCCGTTCTGATGATATTATTCAGATTTAAAGTGGTCTTGAACAAACCTTTAGACTCGACGTGTATATTTACATGGCTTGTTGCACTCTAATTTATTTGCAAACAATGACAAACTTAAAATAAAATACATCCACTACTGCAAAAACTAAATGTAAAGAATTCATTTAATAAAAAAAAAAAAATAAATAAAAACTTTAAAAGACTTGGAATAGAAACTGAAATTTAGGGAATTTTTTGTTGTTCGTTTTTTTGGGGGGGGGGGGGAATCGATCCAGACAAAGCATGAAGCCACTTGATGTAAGGAGCTAACAAGAACAAATATGATTATCGCAAAGACAGGAGATGCCTATAGACCTTAATCTTGAAAAAAAACAAAATTATAGGTAGGAGGAAAACAGTCAGCAGGAAGAGAGTTCCACAAGCCTGCAGTTCTTTGAAATAAGCTACTGGAATAGGGCAATGTATAACAATGAGGTATCAAAACAGCGAATTGATGGAAACCACTAGACCAACGAGTTAAACGAACTGTACCAAAAGAAGCGGGGAATAGATCACATGATTTGGAAGAACACATGCCATAATAGTATTTAAAGAAGAGACTGAGACTAGCAACATCACGTCTGTGAGAGAGAGGGTGCAGAGAAGAAGAAATTACAGATATGTTTCTGCACCTTATCAAGAACCCTCAAATGGGACAGAGATTCACCAGTCCAAATATGACAAGAGTACTCCATACATGGTCTGATTCTAGCTTTGTAGAGATAGAGTATAACCTCTACGCGAAAGTGTTTGGGGCGATAGCGAGAACCGACTTTACGAGAAGCAGAAAGAGCAATGGATCTAATGTACGAACTTCAAATCTTTATTAATTGATGTGAAGAGTTGACAAAAATCGGAGGTATCTGAATTTTCAAGAAGGGCTTCCACTTCATTTTAACCCCTTTTCATTAAACTAAAACTAAATATAGCCCACATTATGACCTATTACACCTAGCAGCTGTGTTCCAAAATTCATAATATACGGTTAATTTGTTTAAGAGTGAATCCCGTATTGAAATATACAAACATAAACACATACCTAACTTTATATAAATAGAGATATATAATTAGAACATATATTAAGTGAATTAATTATGATTGGTTAATTAATTAGTTCAGGAGTGAATCCTATACATAGAAATATATAAACATATACTTAACTTTATAAAGAGGAGGATTATATAATAAATAACATTTTTTAATCTATCAAATTTTTTTTTTAAATTTGAGATAAAAAACAAACAAAAAAAACAAAACAATGAATCTCAGAAAAATAATTTTAATCTTTGCAAATTTTCTGTGTTTTTTCTGTCACACGTACGAGTGTTTGGCTGTGTTTCACAACCATGCCCGCACCCCCCCACCCCCCAGGTTGTAGACATTAGTTGCATGTCTACCAGGCCTTTTACAGACATCACCTTGAAGCCAGCCTGTACAGCCACCTGTACAGACCCTTTTTAATATCACATTATGTAGACATGTAAATAATATCCAGGTTTTAGTGTTTGTATAGGGATCATAACAGAACGTAGAATGGGGGGGGGGGGGTAGGGGGGGGGGGCAGTCAAAATTATATATACTTCCTCCCAGCCAGCTTTAAAAAAAAAAAATTATTTTTTCAAAATATTTTTTGCAAAAAATGTATTTTTAAGGCACATTTTTCATCGCATGAGTAAAATATCCGTGAAAATTGCTTCCAAGACGACGCATCCGCCAACAAAGTAAAGGAACCAGGACTTCTCTTGAGCAAGATCACCCTTCCGAATAAAGTTCACCTGGGGATAAAATGAAAAATGAATCTTGTAAGTATTGAAAATTTGTTGTTTTGCAAAAATATCTTTTAATAACTTGGATTATTCGGACTACTGTTCTCATCTTCGGTGTTATTTTTATTTTAACGTTTCGGTCGATGTAACCCCCAACCTTCTTCAAAAGCGTCTTGTCGAATTCGGGAATCTATAATCTATACAGAATTTCAAACTGAACCCTTTATTTAATCCACAGGGGTAGCTTGCTGTTGTTCCGTCAGCCATGGCCGGGTGGAAGTCTTACGCAATTCTTATATTTCATACTCTTATATTTCATACTCTTATATTTCATACTCTTATATTTCATACTCTTATATTTCATACTCTTATATTTCATACTCTTATATTTCATACTCTTATATTTCATACTCTTATATTTCATACTCTTATATTTCATACTCTTATATTTCATACTCTTATATTTCATACTCTTATATTTCATACTCTTATATTTCATACTCTTATATTTCATACTCTTATATTTCATACTCTTATATTTCATACTCTTATATTTCATACTCTTAGTATTGCCCGAACTGAACCATCAACTTCCGGAAGATTGCCACTTAGAACTGATTATTCCTAAGCACTTTATCCGTTGCGTCACAGGTTCATGTGGACAATTCTTGTATGAAATTCAGAAGCTTTAAACCTATTCTTTCTTTTTTACATGTCTAGTGTTACTACTTATTACTAATATATATCTATACCTGTCTATGTTGGATAATTGCCCTATGGGAATGGGCGTATCTGTTGGGAATCGTTGGTTTGACTTGCGCGAGTTAACGCGGGTGGAGTCGAGTGCAGATTGGGGCCTGTTCTCACAGTCAGAGCTAACAGACATGACAAGGTTACCGTGTGACGAGACCCCAGATCAAGGGTCAGTCTGCACCTGCGAGAGGCTCTGTGGTGTCGCGGGCCCTTGCGTGGGAAACAGAGGACCCGTTACGTCACTCGTTCTCGTGAGAAGCGAGTTTTCGTCAGTCCGATTCGGAAGGCGAACAAAGCAGGACGTGTGATTCACGATGTAAAAATAAAGGATATTTCCTTTAAGGGAATACAAGCGCGAGAAATCCTTCCCCCCCCCCCTCTATCTATGAATGGTTAAGAAAATAATTGTTAACTAACTACGATAAAGTAGTGATTTGCTCTCTCCCTCTCTCTCGACGTAGTGAATGACTCCCAGTTGAAATAACAACGCTTGTAATAAAATGAATTAAATTTAAAAGAGAGTTTGTCTTCGGAGTGCGTCATGAGGTTTTGTTGCAGACACGGACGGCGTGGTTCACGGCAGGAAGGAAAGAACAAAGAATTCATCCACTAGACCAGTGGTCCCCAACCGGTGGGCCGCGGACCGGTGCCGGTCCGTAGACCAATTGGTACCGGGCCGCGTAAGTAAAACAAAATATCGCAATAAACTAGACATAAGCAACACACTCCGGGTGTCATTGTCTCCTATTGCTCCCAGATGGGACCGTCTGATTGCAAAGAAACAAGCTCAAAGTTCTCATTGACTTGGTGTTCTAGTAATGTTAAAATGTTCATGCACTTTATATTCGTTTTTCTGGTGTACCTGTATTTTATTTTGAAAGGAATGTTTAAAGTAAATTTTTAATGTAAACTTTTTAATGATATATTTATTATTATTTCGAGGCTTTTATTTTCATGTTATGTTGTTGGTACGATGCTACATGTAAGTTGCAAGTAAACAATCTACCCCCGGGCCGCGGTAAAATTGTCTAACGCTTACCGGTCCGCGGCAACAAAAAGGTTGAGGACCACTGCACTAGACGACACACCACCCTCTACAACAGATGAGGGAGAAAATTAAGGTATGCAACATCTATACCTATACCTGTACCTATCTATATACGCTTTCAGTCTCACCCACAAACTAGTCCTTAGACGAAAAGGAAGCCGAGTGCATATGTCTTCCCTGCTGGTATATAATCTCCACCGACAAGACTGACCAAACCTCCCCGTGGAACACCATGGATACTGGGTTCCTTGTCGGCCCCTGGCTAATTGGCTAGGGATCTCAGAGTAGATTGGAGCCCTAGAAGTGCAGTGTGGAGACGTCCTCTCGACACTCACCAATCCAATCCCCGGCCACAGGGCATGTGGCAAATGCTATCTTTGGATGGTCTGTCACAATTTGGGTTACAGTAGCGTATGCTACAACTCACAGGTAATATGTGACATTGACGCATGCTCAAGTGGAAACCACATCAGTCGTAGTTAGATGGGAATGGTGGCGATCTTGAACTGCCAAAAGTGTTCAAGTTGGTGAAGGATAGCCATCCAGCCGTAAAATTTGCCTTAAAAATTATGTCTAGTTGTATTTCTACTAGACAATCAGGCCCCACCCTCATCAGAGGATTAATTGTGGGCGGAAATATATATATATAAAGTTTATTAACTGATCGAAAATGGTCGTATCTACGGCCAAAATATCTCGGTGGAACTTTACAAGATGAGTTTTTGAGTTTATTTTTGTTAGTTGTTGAATTTCTTATTCTTTATTCCATTTTTATTTTTACATATATATATATATATATATTTATTTATTGATGGGTTCTGTTTGAAATCCTGTCCAGATTCCCAAGTTCAATAGGATGCATCTGAAGAACAGAGGTTCCTTCAACCAAAATGTAAGAATAACGTCCAAGATGAAAAGAGTAGTCTGAATGATACAAATTATCGATCCTGAATGTAAAAAAAATCGAAACATAATCTATCTATATTCTTCCAAATTAATCTATCTCTTCCCAGGTCTTTATTTATCCCTCTTTCTCTAAAGTCAATTATCACTTCCTTTCAGGTTTTACTTTTTTACATCTACCCAAGAACGCTCATCCGTTCTTTCAATGTGATAATACCAACACAAAGTCTCCCGTTCTGCACACATCTCCGTATACTATCCAGGTTACATCTTCCTCTGAGGTCATCAGATCTAAGTCAGTCTTTAACACTGACTAGACTGTCACATATTTTCACTTTCAAGATGTGTTCTCACATGAGAGGGGGGGGGGCGTTTAATTTGAAATTGATATTACTTATCCAACGGACTAGATAGCCTCATATTACGCTCACGACTCTTCTGGAGAAGAACATTGGCCTTTCGGGATCGGAACTTCTGAACACAATGAGTGAGCGAGCATCATGGCACACAAACTTAACGTTTCACCATCAATGGATGAATGACTCAAGTCCTTTATAATGTCAGGGAATTTATTATGAAATAACAGAAGAAATCATCTGAGTTTGACTAATTTCAATTCTCAAAATAATTCCAGCCATCTTTGAAAAGGAAGGAACGAATAAAAGTTCGAAACTTACCATGAGCAATTCGATGACAACAAATCCAACCAAAGAGAGGCCCAACATGAAATACAAAAATCCACTGTTGCCGAGCTTCACGCCTCGGTAGATGCTTAGCGAGATTGTGATCTTTAAAAAAAAAAAAAAAAAAATTAAATAAATTTTATTTCTTTTTTCATTTTTAAATTGAATAATTTTGTAATACTATGGACTGCTCCCCCTCCAGAATCGGACAATGTTAGGAAATGATTCACAGAGAGGAAAAGCTATCAGAACTAAGATAAGTAAAAAGACAACAAGGGTCGCTGAAATCTTTTGAACTCTCGGGACAGGATGGAACTTCGCAGTTGATGGTCAATTTCAATGTGGTCGGCTGGGAGTGGCTGAGAAGGCGAGTGATTTTCGCTTATCGGTGACTAAGACAAAAGACCAGACATGGAATTTCTGCTCATGAGTTGGGGTGTTTGGGAGTCAGAGTGGTTTGCGATAGTTAGCGGAAGTGAGCAATTGGCCGCTCTGAGGTCCCCCGAGAGGTTGGCCAGAGTTAGGCGAGCGAGATGAGCTGATCAACCGGACAGCAATGATGCCTCGACGGACAAATTGTCTCAGTTGGGTCTTAGCCGATATACTGGAATTTGACTAGGATGTGGACGTTAATGTTTGAAGGGTCCTTTTCTGCGACTATCTATCTATCTATCACACACACACACACGATTTGTACACAATGTGTCGGAGTTTGTGTTTGCTCTTGTGAGTCTGCTGTTTTTATTTTTGTATAATTGTAAACCAGTGCATGTGCCCTCAGTGATCGCTTGGAGAACATGGACAGAATGAGAAGATCAAGACGAACAGAAAACCATGGCACGCAGTGTTGGGGTCGGTGTCGAGGAAGGTCGGCACATTTTCAGGTTTGTATTATTCAGACTACCGTTCTTATGTCAGATGTTATTTTCACAACACTGTAACCTCCGACCTTCTTCAGGTGCATCTTGTTGAACTCGGAAATCTTTACGGAATTTCGAACTGAACTCTTTGGGGTAGATTGTTCTCGTTCCACCAGCCATAAACGCGTAGAAGTCTTAAACGCATAGAAGTCTTAAACGCATAGAAGTCGTAAGTAATACCTAAGGAGTAGGATTTTCTTTCGGCAGCCCCGTAACTCTCACTATACTTATTTTGTCCTTTAGTCCTCACATTTCGTGAGCAATGTTTCTGACAAAGGAGGAAGAATCACTGTTTTCTGAGTCAGAATCTATCCACATAACACTTATCGTTCGCTAGTTTTTTACCTTAAAGTGGTAATTTTTTTTTTTTTTTTTTTTTTTTTTTTTTTTTTCGCTCCTTATATAAAGTGGCTTCATGCCTTGTCTGGAGTGATTTTCATAAGAAAAATATATATTAAATTATATTCTTTTAGCACGAGTAGTGGACGTACAGATTGGCTGGCATGGCACCTCCCCATATCCGAAGAGATGCCCATGTGAGAATCCAAAAACACAAACAGGAAACCGACAGAAGACCCCCCCCCCCCCTATCTGGCGACGGACAACCAAGAGGCAGATTGAAATCCAGAATCAGTTTCATGACCAAAGAGAGATGTGACCCCTGCACGGTCACAGACCTACCGTATTGTCAGATGGAATGAGTGGAATGACTATTTGAACGAAGCTATCCAAGAATCCAGAGATTTCCGATATGGAACGGATCTCCCAAGGAAGGACTGGGTGACCCGGAACCGAGTAAAAACAAAGGTTTGAAGGACAGCTAGCAACCTTAACAAGTGGGAACCAGCAACACAACTAAACTGCTCTTGTGGAAGTCTCCGGCAGACAATGGAGCACATCCTCCGTGACTGCAGTGATGGACCAACTTGTACTGACCAAGATTTGATGGACTGTAATCTTGATTCACAATGAAAGATCCAGTATTTCTTAACCTAGGTGGCCGGGGTGTTCACTCATAATCGCCTAAAAAAAAGTAGAATCTCCTTTTTTTTGTTGTCAGGTGCGAAGGAGGGTTGATTTAGCAAAGAGTGTTAATCTACAATACCATTTTGTTTATCCATACTGAAATGTTTTGAAAGGAGACGGGAAGACATTCATTGATGAAACAAAAGTCTTCTACCTCCCCTACCCATGAATCGCGTTAGAACTAGATGACCCTGAACAGAGCAAGAGCAAAGGTCGGAAGGATAGACGGCAACCTCCACAGGTGGGAACCAGCAACAACAAACAACTGCGCTTGTGAAAATCCTAGACAGAAACCCATCCTCAATGACTGCACCAATCTTTTATTGACTAACTTCGATGCCTAATGATGGATCCAGTATTGGCATAAGATTTGATGATGATCAATTATATCCTTAGCATCAACCCCCAGAAGACTGTCACTTAGTGCCAAGTAATAATCGGTTCTATCTGTTGCACCATGGGTACATGTGATGTGAGACTAACATCCAAGATGAGAACAGTAGTCGGAATAATCCAAATCCAAATTATCAATCCTCATCTCAAAACTCCGTAAATTTTCAGACATTTAACAGAGCTACCACTTCATTTTTTTCAATTAGCCAAAAAGCAGCTTTTAGGGTTCTCCGGGTTTCATTCAAGCAACATTAGTAGTCTTAATCGCATTGTAAACATGCACTTAACGGTTGCACATTTAGCGGGTTGCACGTTTAGCGGGTTACATGCGAATAATACACTTGCTGCGAGTCAAGAGATGTTTGATAAAGAGATAAGAAAACCCCCACAAGAAATTGAAAATGTGTCTGTTTTCGGGTTGGCCACCCAGAATTCGATTTGTCCACTAGAGAAAATAATCGTTCTACAGATACGAGGTTTCCTGTTGTGGTTATGACCCACTTGAGGCTTTACAAAAATAATGACCTTCAAGATACGGGACCCCCTAGGCATTAAGTTTTTTTATGTCTATTTTTTTTGCAGAAAATTAGCCTTTTCAAGTGGATATCTGGGTGGTCTTTCTAGTGTGGTCCTAGTGATATATATATATATAGTAAATATGTTAAGAAGGCTGAGGGCAATGCAGAGTGTCAGATTGAATATAAGCTGGAAAGAACAAAAATAATAAATCGGAAGGGGGGGGACTTACTATTTATTTTTCTTCAAAATCTTACATAACAGCAAATGTGGTGTCGACTGTGTGTTTTGTCCGAATGATGATTAAGAATCATTTAATATTTCGGGGAAAATCTTCCCTTTGTCAAAAATAGACCCCAAAGGAAAAACCCGAGCTATTCCGGCAGAGTATTTAATTGTTTTTCTGGGAATCTCATGGTAAGTTGAGATTTACATGCATCTCAGAAAGAAATCGGCCCTGGGGTTATTAGCTAATGGATCGTGTCCGGTTGGACCTGTGTTTTGATTTTGTCCGACTAAGAAGTCTCATTTGTAAATCTGTTGCTCAGAAGAAAACGAGTATGTTACACGTTTGAAACCGGGCGTTGCAATTTCATCAAACCGGGCGTTGCAATTTCATCAAACCGGGCGTTGCAATTTCATCAAACCGGGCGTTGCAATTTCATCAAACCGGGCGTTGCAATTTCATCAAACCGGGCGTTGCAATTTCATCAAACCGGGCGTTGCAATTTCATCAAACCGGGCGTTGCAATTTCATCAAAAGGGAGAATTTTTTTTTGACAGCACTGAATGAGAGCATGCAATTGACACTGCAGTGTAACAAGCGAACAATCACACCCCGTGCAGTAAATGCACACGGACACACGTGCACAGTATTGCATTACACATCTTAATTTGGTGCAATTCTATCTTATAACCAGAATTCCCTCCCAAAATAAGTCGCATAATGTATAAACAGTATGTTTCATGGTGATTTGATTAAAAAAATAAATAAATAAATAAATAAAAAATAAAAAAATAATAAAAAAAAAAATAAAAAAAAATGAATTAAAAAAATAAATAAAAAAATAAAAAATAAAAAATAAATAAAAATTATTAAAAAAATAAATAAATAAAAATAAATAAAAAAAAATAAAATAAATAAATAAATAAAAAAAAAAAAAATAAAAAAAAAAATAAAAAAAAAAAAAATAAAAAAAAAATAAAATAAAATAAATAAGAAAAAAAAAGATTTTTCCCAAGACACAGCCCCCTCAACAATATCGTCCGATGGACCTTAGACATCGCTAGCTTCTTGTTGGCCTCAGCAGAGTGGATAGCAAATGGTCTGACTGTTTCCCTTTTCAAACATCAAATCGTTAATATGCGATGTGATTTGTGTCGGCACTTTTGCATCCTCGTCAATAACGGAATCAGTGGCAAACTCTGAACATGTCGCAAAATACACCGTTCTTCTCGACAGATGTGTATTCCAAACGATCGCTGTGGAGGCAAGTGGAGTGATTTCCCCCTCCCCCCCACCACCACACGGGATTTCCTCAACCGTCTCGGTCTATTAGTGACGCACCACACCGCGGACCACGATGAATTAACTTAAATTTAAAAAGAATGACTTGGCTCTACAAGTGCCGCAGCATTATTTGAGAGAACGCCTCGAGCCTGCTCTTGGCCTGCCAAGCGAGCAGGACATCCGATGAAACTTCCTGATGTTCCGAATATAAGCTTTTTAAATTTGGTGATTGAGAAAGATTCTCATGAACTTTTAAATTTAAATCTAATATTCATATTTTGTCAAATTTTGACAATTGGTTGAATTAATTTAATAAATAGATTTTTTTTTATTTTTACACCCCCCTTTTGCTTTGCAAAATGGTTTGACAGAGTTTTGAACAAACAAATTTTTTTTAAATAGAGTGTTTATAATTGTGGATGAAGATAACATCAAATATGAATTCGATCAAAAATTTATAGAAAATATATTTTACTTACTAACACCATAAGAATGATTGAGCCGACAAAGAGAAGATGTGCGAGTCGCTGAAAGTGAAAAAAAAAATGGAAAATAAGATAAGACAAAAGCGAAAACAGTGTAAAAAAAAAAAATTAAAAATTTTTTTTTTTAAATTGTAGTTATTTAAACTTCCCAAAAGTTAGGGTCCAGGACCCTTTTAAAATACAACCAAAATAAAATCATTACATAGAAAGTAGAAGGTGAAACATTGGCTAGTCAGAATCAAATAAGGATTTGTCGGATGCATTGCTATATGAATCTAACTGCAAAAATCTGATTAATAGAAATTGAAATGAATGATCTTCAAATGGAAAAAAAAAAATCGATTTGGCAAAAATGAAGTATTCGTATTTATTTATTTATTTAAAAAAATTTTTTTTTTTTTAACTCGTTACGTACACACGCAAGACACGAAGTGGGAAAAAAAATCAGAGGGTAACCAAGCGTGAAGCTAGCCGAAGAGCGAGGTTGCGAAAAAAATAAAAGCTTTCTTCGCGACTTTCTCCTTAGGTCTCATAACTAGCGTAGTGTGGTGACAAATTGACTCCCAACACTCTCCAGTAGCGGGGAAGGTTTTTATAACAATCGAACGCCCTCCCCTACAATGACAGATTTGTCGGGTTCAGCAAAAGCAAATTCGCTGAAATAAAATAAAAAGTATTTTTTATCATTTAAATGTAAATAATGAGTCGTGGCAGGAGAATAAAGTCACAATAGCAGGAACAAGTTAAATATTATTTCCAAGTTGAGTTGAGTTTCTGATTACAAATGGACGCATTGTCGGTCATACCCTCCCCCCCCCCCTGAAGCCTGAACCCAAAATCAGCAAGTACCCCTCACCCCCATCTTTTTTCTTTTCACATCATGTCTTTAGTGAGGGGTGTGTGTGTGTGTGTTTGTTGCTTTTCATCAGAGTACGTAAGCGTATGACTGTATGTACGTGAGTTTAAGAATGAATTTAGCCTCCCCGCCAAACACCCAGTGGCGAGGGAAGCAGAAACGTAATGCGGACGTTAGACGAAAAATCTCGCTTTAAATAATAAGCTCCAAAACTTATAATTTTTACTTTAGGCGCAAAAAGTAGTTTAATGGCCAGCGATCGCTATTTTTGCTTTTTGGTAAATATTTCCAGTTTTGTACGAAAAATGTAATTTATTTTTCCAGATATAATTTTGGGTGTGACTTGTGTTTTCGCACATGCCATTGGTCAATTAATGGTACTGGTACAGCTTTTGAACCAGACAAAACCGACTTTTGCACAGAAATACGTAAACAGTCGGAAAAAGCCAGATCAAAACAAACCGACGTCAAAATGAATACAAGGCGGCTTTTCAACAGAAAAAAAAAACAAATAAATAAAATAAAATAAAAAAATTTTTTTTTTTTTTTTTGTTTTTAAATCACCGTATGTTTATTATCACAAAGATGAATAATGAAATAAATTATTTTTTATGGAAAAGTTTTTTGTTTTTTTTCGATAAATTAAAATTTTTTATGAATAAACAAAAGATTTTAAAGAACATAATTAATGAAACCAGTTTTTACAGATTTTTTTAAACCAGGCAAAAATTGTTAGTTAGCGTTAAAAAAAAATTTGAAAAAGAAAAAAAAAATTTGAAAAAGAAAAAAAAAAAATTTGAAAAAGAAAAAAAAAAAATTTGAAAAAGAAAAAAATAAAATTGAAAAAGAAAAAAAAAAAAATTTGAAAAAGAAAAAAAAAAAATTTGAAAAAGAAAAAAAAAAAATTTAAAAAAGAAAAAAAAAAATTGAAAAAGAAAGAAAAAAAATTGAAAAAGAAAGAAAAAAATTGAAAAAGAAAGAAAAAAAATTGAAAAAGAAAGAAAAAAAATTGAAAAAGAAAGAAAAAAAATTGAAAAAGAAAGAAAAAAAATTGAAAAAGAAAGAAAAAAAATTGAAAAAGAAAGAAAAAATTGAAAAAGAAAGAAAAAAAATGAAAAAGAAAAAAAATTGAAAAAGAAAAAAAGTTTGTTTTTTGTCCGGTTCAAAAGCTGTACAAGCTATTTTTCTGCGAGAATTTTGTTTTTTAGTAGAGGTAAAGTTGTCGTCTACGTCTCAAGCTTTCTGATTGTTCCGGCTGTTTACGTAAATGACCGGAAGATGCCGAACAAAAAGTCGGCTTTGTCTGGTTCAAAGGCTGTAGCAGTACCCAATTAATATGATAGGATTGGGATACATGTCAACCCTATAAAACCCTACAAATGCGTCGGATCATTTTGCCCCACTCTCTCCATTTTCCTCTCAGATCAGCAGATAATTACAACTCCAGTCACTAACAATAGTTAAAAATTTTTTTTTTTTTTTTTTTTTTTTTTTTTTTTTTAAATCAGAATGAAAAACAATAACAAAAAAGACAAAAAAATGTCACCAATTTTTCGAATTCTAAAAGCGAGAATTTTAACGACAGTTTAAGAACAAAGACGCGTGACAAATGAGAGCAGCAAAGAACAATAGCAAACACATGTCGTCGTAACACGATTCTTAAAAGGAGTCCATTCAACGTGTGAATTTAGCGATGGAACGTGACGGGCGAACCGACAGAGCCTCTTATAGCGATGTATGGACGCATAAGAAATACTTTGTTGAGCATATATTATAGCAATACTGTTGGTTTGGTTTATGGCATATCAACCATCTAGGGGTTAAAAAGTTGTCAAATATAATTCTATATGTTGGATAATTATTTTATATTCCTAGTATATATTGCTCTCAGCATACATTTCTTCAAGAAGATAATTTTATAGAGAGGGAGCCGTCATTACTCCCAGAAAAAAATTGTATTAGTCTTAGTAAAATTACTCTGAGAAGGAAATTTTACAGCGAGGGTACCATCATTTAAAAAAAAAAAAAAAAACCTTCTCCCAGAATGCATTACTCATAGAAGGAAATTTTACGAGGGTACCATCGTAAAAAAATAAATAAAATAAAATAAAAATAAATAAAATACTTCTCCCAGAAGGCATTACTCGTAGAAGGAAATTTTACAACGAGGGGTACCATCATTTAAAAAAAAAAAAAAAAAAAGGTACGAAATTAATTACAACTCGGAATTAATTTATCAATTTTATGTTATTCAACTAATAAATCTCATTTTATTTCTTTCATTTGCAAAATTATATTGTACGAATTAAAAAAAAAAAGTTTTATTTTATTTTATCATCAAGAATTACGAGATTTCTAATACCTAAGCGACATAAAATTACTTCCGGTTTGTAATTAATTCCGTCACCAAAAAAAAAAACACTTCTCCCAGAATGCATTACTCGTAGAAGGAAATTTTACAACGAGGGTACCATCATTTAGAAAGAAAAAAAAAACGAAAAAAAAACAAAAACCAAATACTTCTCCCAGAATGCACTACTCATAGAATGACATTTCAGTGAGAATGGAGAACATTAATCTTAGAAAACATTCTTAGAAGGAAATTTTATAGAGAGGGTAGGGGCAATACTCTTTGAAAACATTACTTTTAAAAATAATTATTGCTTGGCATCGGTAATCTTCTTTGTCAACAAGATTGACCCTCAGCCATCCACATTCTAGTATCTATTTGGGAAGAAAATTAAAAATGGTTTAGATTTTTTGAAGAATCAGATGGAATAATACGGTTGGGGATGAACTTATAGATACTAGGGCATGACGTGACCAGCCAATTGATCAGATCGAGCTTTTCCGATCTCCCATCTAGCCGAAGTAAGGGTCAAAGTGGAAGAATATCTCAGCTACAAGGATGCCGTCCTAAGACATCACGGGTCGCCACCCAGTCTATAGGTGGCCCCATTTTGGTTGCATATCTTTGCTCGCAATACTACTAATAATTATTATAAACACTTACAGGTTCTAAAGCTATTGGTTAGAATTACACCAAATCTGGCACGTAGAGCCCTTGGGATGCCAAATATAATAAAACTAAGAATAATAATTATGATTTTAAAATAAAGCTCCAACAACCCTTGGCAGGTGTGAAATGAAAACCTGCTGAGGCAAGTTTATTTAACTGTAAATAGATTGAGAAATTTGGTTCGTTTCAAATTATCAAGGAACATGTTAGACAAAATCGAAAAAAAAGGGGGAAAAAAAAAAAGAAAAAGAGAAAAAAAGGAAAAGAAAAAAGGAAAAGAAAAATAAAGGAAGAAAAAAGAAAAGAAAAAAAAGAAAGAAAAAAAAGAGATAAAAAAAAGGAAAAGAAAAAAAGAAAAAGAAAAAAGGAAAAAAAAAGAAAAGATATAGAAAATGAAATTTAAGTTCATCACTAAATGACTGTGCGGCAAGTCTGCTACAGATTTTATATTAACCACCAATTTAGTCAGCTTTAAATCCATAAGTCTCATCGTTCAATGATGTCCAGTGGATTTTTTTTTTCATAAATCATTCCCAGCACTAATGCAACATTCAGTTAAATAATAAGATAGAAATCGTACCAACAAGTTTCTTGCAAACGACGGTTGAATTTGGGTATTTAGTTCTTGAACTCATTCTCGAATGGCCCCTTTATTCCGTTGTTCAGGAGGAAAGGACCCCAGGAGACGGGAAGGAGACCTGGCCCACTAGGCATGACAGGAAGTTTGTCTTACTGAGAGCCGGGGATCAGTTAGAGTTGGGTGCCTCTCTAGGAAAGACAAGCTCGTTTGCGGCTCTATGCTAAAGGACTGTATTGATGGGACTTAGATTCTGTGTGGCCAGGATAAGAGATCTCATTTCGCAAGTCTGTCATTCAACCTAAGAAAACGAGTTTCTTTTGTAACCCCCCCCCCCACACACACACAAATAAATCTGTTACTTGTTTATAACCTGGAGTTGTGATTCTACTCGGGATGAGAATTCTTTGTTGCAACACTGACGAAATCGCACAACATTTTTAGACCGGCACGAGTGGAGACGATCATTGCCGAAAAGTAATGTTCATAGATTGTCTCCATGATAAGCCGAAGCATGAATATCCGATGCATACCCCCATGAAAATATTACCATTACGGCACGAGTGGAGATGATCATTATTAGTACAGTGAACACATTGCAGAAATGTTCGCAGTATGACAATCAAAATAAATTGTAAAATTTAACTAATTTGCATATTGCGATGGCCGCCATCTTGAATTTATAATGAGGTTGAACATCTGCTCATGAGAAATTGTCATTTTCTCATGCACATAGTCAATTTGTCCCCTTGCTCTACCTCTAGCACAAGCTCAACTTCCTTGGCCCCTTTTCCTCCTAGCCATATTAGAGGTTGTAGACATGTCGCAATTTTGCGACAGCCACACCAAGAGGGTTACGTTAAATGATGCTAGAAAAGTATATCGTTTTCACTTTCAAATGACACATTAAATAGAAGAAATGCCACAAACACAAGAAAATATATAGTTACTTCTGGCGGACCCTGTATATATATTTAGACACACGTATACATTAATGTGATCAGTAGTGAAACTAGAGCTGTTGCTGCGTGTTTCAATGCCCCACGGCTTACACATTAAATAAACACATACATTAATTTATCATTAATGTTACACACATTAAATAAACACATACATTAATTTATCATTAATGTTACACACATTAAATAAACACATACATTAATTTATCATTAATGTTACACACATTAAATAAACACATACATTAATTTATCATTAATGTCACACACATTAAATAAACACATACATTAATTTATCATTAATGTCACACACATTAAATAAACACATACATTAATTTATCATTAATGTCACACACATT
Source organism: Sepiola atlantica (assembly GCA_963556195.1). Classification (NCBI taxonomy): domain Eukaryota; kingdom Metazoa; phylum Mollusca; class Cephalopoda; order Sepiida; family Sepiolidae; genus Sepiola; species Sepiola atlantica. Next base: position 47,454,330 of record OY744552.1, read on the forward strand.
AAATAAACACATACATTAATTTATCATTAATGTCACACACATTAAATAAACACATACATTAATTTATCATTAATGTCACACACATTAAATAAACACATACATTAATTTATCATTAATGTCACACACATTAAATAAACACATACATTAATTTATCATTAATGTCACACACATTAAATAAACACATACATTAATTTATCATTAATGTCACACACATTAAATAAACACATACATTAATTTATCATTAATGTTATACACATTAAATAAACACATACATTAATTTATCATTAATGTCACACACATTAAATAAACACATACATTAATTTATCATTAATGTCACACACATTCAATAAACACATACATTAATTTATCATTAATGTCACACACATTAAATAAACACATACATTAATTTATCATTAATGTCACACACATTAAATAAACACATACATTAATTTATCATTAATGTCACACACATTAAATAAACACATGCATTAATTTATCATTAATGTTACACACATTAAATAAACGCATACATTAATTTATCATTAATGTCACACACATTAAATAAACACATACATTAATTTATCATTAATGTCACACACATTAAATAAACACATACATTAATTTATCATTAATGTCACACACATTAAATAAACACATACATTAATTTATCATTAATGTCACACACATTAAATAAACACGTACATTAATTTATCATTAATGTTACACACATTAAATAAACACATGCATTAATTTATCATTAATGTCACACACATTAAATAAACACATACATTAATTTATCATTAATGTCACACACATTAAATAAACACATACATTAATTTATCATTAATGTCACACACATTAAATAAACACATACATTAATTTATCATTAATGTTACACACATTAAATAAACACATACATTAATTTATCATTAATGTCACACACATTAAATAAACACATACATTAATTTATCATTAATGTCACACACATTAAATAAACACATACATTAATTTATCATTAATGTTATACACATTAAATAAACATACATTAATTTATCATTAATGTCACACACATTAAATAAACACATACATTAATTTATCATTAATGTTACACACATTAAATAAACACATACATTAATTTATCATTAATGTTACACACATTAAATAAACACGTACATTAATTTATCATTAATGTCACACACATTAAATAAACACATACATTAATTTATCATTAATGTTATACACATTAAATAAACACGTACATTAATTTATCATTAATGTCACACACATTAAATAAACACATACATTAATTTATCATTAATGTCACACACATTAAATAAACACATACATTAATTTATCATTAATGTTATACACATTAAATAAACACATACATTAATTTATCATTAATGTTACACACATTCAATAAACACATACATTAATTTATCATTAATGTCACACACATTAAATAAACACATACATTAATTTATCATTAATGTTATACACATTAAATAAACACATACATTAATTTATCATTAATGTTACACACATTAAATAAACACATACATTAATTTATCATTAATGTTACACACATTAAATAAACACACACATTAATTTATCATTAATGTTATACACATAAGCGCCATTGCCGTCATCCTCCTCCATGTGTGCATGGAACACCAGTGCATGCACATTGAATGTATATATGTGCAGAATCCGATGAATACCAATTATGAGGAGCAGGTGCTAGTGTGATTGCAAAAGTTATGAGTAGATGGATAAAGTTTAGAGGACTTCTGTCATTACTAACCAGCAGAGCATTACCACTGTTGACCAAGTGAAGAGTCTATCAGGCATGTGTACGCAGTGTGGTAATGTATTTAAGTGAAACCTGGCCAGTGAGGGTTGCGGATATGCGTTGCATGGAGAGAAATATGAGAATGATAAGATGGATGTGTAATGTGAGTCTTAAACACAAACTTAGTTCGGATGACAGTACAGGGAGATGTGTGCAGAAGAGTAGACTTCGATGGTATGGCCACGTTGAAATATTGGATGAGAGTTCTTGAGTTAGTAGATGTAGAACAGTTGAGGTAGCAGGGCCAGTCCCCAAAACAAAAACATGGGAGGAAGTGATAAAAATGGACTTGAGAGAAAAGGGGGATAAATAAAAGACCTGGCCGGAAATACGTTAACTTGGAAATCTATTTTTAAAAAGCCGTCCAATGCATGCCAGCATGTAAAACGGATGTTAAACCGAATATGATGATGATGCTGATGATGAAATAAAAACTCGGTCCTCCACACTGGAGCCCCTATTCTATAAATCGCCCCCCCCCCCCCAATAAAACAAATAAAATGACTTATTTATCTACTCACCGCTGGTCTTTGCCGAACACATGATTCTCGTTTTTCCGACACAATTGGGGCTTCCATTCCAAAGATAATCGCAAAAGTTGAAAACTCCAAGGCAAACTGCTTAGACTTTCTCAGAGTCAGTGCCGTTCTGTGTGTTATGGAACCACAGTACTCCGTTTATTTCTACTGATATATATATATATATATATATATATATATAATGTACTTCGCTTTAACACTTTACTGCAGTTTTACGGTATCACCAATCATCATAAACGTCTGACTGTTATCACAAAGCAAAACCGGAAGTATAAATAGTATTTATACACGTGAGTTATATACTATAGGATATTGAGCACTTTATTTGTCCAAGATCTGCTGTCTTCATTTGGGGTTCTCATTTTGAGGGATTGCGTTTTCTTTTTTGTGTATATAATCGTTTTATACACTTACAATATATTTTATATTGTAATAAATAAGTAATGAATAAATAAATAAAAAGTAATAAATAAATAAATAAATAAAAAGTAATAAATAAATAAATAATAAGTAATAAGTAATAAATAAATAAATAATAATAAATAAATCAGTAATACTCAAACTTCGTTTTCAGAATTTAAACTGATATTTGTCTACAGTAAAATGAAATTTGATTAGTTTTTATAATATTTAAAAAAAATTATATTTAACTTTTAAAAAGAAGTCTTTGTTTACAAAATAAGACATTTTTAAAGTTAAAATAATAAATCTATAAAACAAATTTTTTGATTAGTAAAAAAAATTTTTTTTTTTGTTTTTAATTTAATTTAATTATTTTTTTCTTGCTGAGATATATTTTTGATAAATTGGTAAACAAAAATGATTTTTGAAAGTAAAAATTTTAAAATTAAACTTTAAAAATCTCAAAATCTGATGTTCTTAATTTTTATGAAACATCAACCCAACAGAAAGAAAGAGATAAGCCCAAGAGGAAAATCTCAGGGGAGCAGAAAAAGACTGAAAAGACTGAAATCCGCACGCAGAGTAGAAAATCTTTACCGACAAAGTGAAGTGAACGCGACAAGAAACGTGTAGAAGAATGACGTATCTGGATCGCCAGCGACCAGACATCTGTTACTTCGGACAAATATTTTAAGCAGATGTGGCTGGCTGGCTTCAATTCTAATGGACTATTTAAAAAGGTCAAGAGAAAGAAAAATGAAAAAATAAAAATAACATTTTTTAAAAACCCAAAGAAAAACAGGAAAGTAAAAAAGTAAAAAAAAAAAAAAAAGGAGAAAAAAAAAAGGAAAAGAAAAAAAGGATAAAGGAAAAGAAAAAAAAGGAAAAAAGAAAAAAAAGGAAAAAAGGAAAAGAAAAAGGAAAAGGAAAAAAAAGGAAAAAAGGAAAAGAAAAAGGAAAAGGAAAAAAAAGGAAAAAAGGAAAAGAAAAAGGAAAAGGAAAAAAAAGGAAAGGAAAAAAAAGGAAAGGAAAAAAAAGGAAAGGAAAAAAAAGGAAAGGAGAAAAAAAGGAAAGGAGAAAAAAGGAAAGGAGAAAAAAGGAAAAAGAAAAACAAAGGAAAAAGAAAAACAAAGGAAAAAGAAAAACAAAGGAAAAAGAAAAAAAAAGGAAAAAAAGAGAAAAAAGGAAAAAAAAGAGAAAAAAGGAAAAAAAAGAGAAAGAAAAAAAAGGAAAAAAAGAGAAAGAAAAAAAAGGAAAAAAAGAGAAAAGGAAAAAAAAAAAAAAAAGGAGAGAAAGGAAAGAAAGCGGGGAGAGAAAGGAAAGAAAGCGGAGAGAGAAAGGAAAGAAAGCGGAGAGAGAAAGGAAAGAAAGCGGAGAGAGAAAGGAAAGAAAGCGGAGAGAGAAAGGAAAGAAAGTGAAAATGAAAATAAAGATAGACAAAATAGAGAAAGTAAAGGCAATAGAAAAAGAAAAAAAACGAAAGATAAATAAAAAGACAAAAGAAAAATAAAGAAAATAAAAATTTAAAAAAAGGAGAGAGCATCCACTATTTATGCATTCCGACAACCACCAACCGTAAGTCTACTGTAAGTCTATTGTCCATGTGACTTTGATAAAAGATCTCGTCTGTTCCCTGCACACGGTTAATTGGTATGTAGAAAGTTTGATATTGACCGACAAAAGTCATAAAAGAATGTTTAGATTAAAACATTTTCTGGCTTTAAAATCCTCATCTTTTGGAAGATTTTTACATCCAATAATTTAATAAGCAGAGAATAAAACGTGAATTTAACAAAATTAGTTACAGTTTTATAACAATTTGGTTCATACCGTAATCATTAAATTGAACTTTTAGGTTAAAAAAAGAAAGAAGAAAAAAAACAATCAAAAATGAAAGTAAATCCACTCCCGGGCAACGCCGGGCATGTACAGCTTAATCTTATATCTAAAGTACAGTTAAAATTTCCCCTGTACCGTTGACGGGAATCGAATTCTTTTTTCTAGCTATTTGTTAGGAAGCTGTACATTTAATAGGGGAGGTCAAATATTGGTTTGCGTTCTAAAAAAGAAAAAAAAAAAAAAAAAAGGAAAAAAAGGGAAAAGAAAAAAAGGGAAAAAAAAAGGGATAAAAAGAAAGAAAAAAGAGAAAAAAAAGAAAACAAATTTTTTTTCACAGATTTCACTATTTAATCCGGATCAGTCATTTAGTTTTTATTTCGTCATATTAAGAGAAATGGGGCAGAGTTTTTAACTCTTTAATTAAGATGTATTTCTACTGCCACCCATTACACTGGGATAATTTATTTAGGAAGATACATACTTTTTGCTTCACCGGTTACACATTGTAGCAATAATCTTCCACATTTTTTTAACATTAACACTTTTGACTTACGGATGGTTTTAAAACGGTTTAAACTTAACTCATAGCAAACACAAAATATTCCATTAGTTATAATCTTTACATTAATTAACTTTATAAAAATCAAAAAGTTAGACCTCGAATACATGTTAGCTAAGATTAACATAAAAAACATTATGGCTATTGTTATGCATGTGTGAGTCCATTTATTACATTCAGTGTTATACATGTTATATAACAGATCTCACTCTATCCGGAACTAATGTTGGACAGCGACATGCTGAGCGTTCACCGTTTCCGGAGAGCTACAAAAAGGAAAACAAGAAAAGGGGCTTGGCGCTAGTTGGAGGTAGCCGCCATCTTTTCCCCAGCTAGCGACCAACGAGTGAACACGTAGAAAAAAGGTCACTCCGTCGCCGTCGTCATCAAGAATTAAGATAACAACTTAACCGTCGCCGTCATCAAGAATTAAGATAAACAACTTAACTGTCGCCGCCGTCATCAAGGAATTAAGAATAAAAAGAACGATCTTTGCTTTGGGGTAAATAAATATATTTGATTAATCCTATTCAAGTTGTCCGTGTTTCCTTGCAACCATACGCTTGTCTATCACACTGGTGTCAGAAGCGTACAGCAAGTTAAATATGGAGAACTACACGAACTTCACACGGGACGAACTTTTCACCCTCATTAGAGAGCAGAGAACACTATTGTTCAATTTGAAGACAGGGGCGGAACAGCCATCCGAACGTGTAATTCAAGAGGTTCAAACCGACTTAGACGACATGCTGACGGCTTTAAGGCTGACTCCTTTGACAGCAACCCGTACGAATCAGAAGGAGAACGAGTATAGCGTAGTTATACGTCAACAGGCTATCCGGGACGTTCTCAAACAGCAGAAATTATTCCGCCCGGGAAATGACGTGAACCAATTCATCACGGCGCTGAACAAAGCTTATACCATCCACGTCGCACCGGAATTGGAGAGATATCCCAGCCTAGAAGGCGAGTTCGTCAAATCCGCGAAAGATTTACTTGACCAGGGTATCTTTCAGCAGATGGTGGATTCAAAGTCAGACTCGTCCACTTTTGAGGAACTAAAGGAGTACTTGCAAGCGGCCCACGGCAGCCAGATGACGAGCTTCCAGCACCTTAGCCGAGCCTGGGACTTGGAGCGAATAGACGGCGAAAAATTACCAGACTTCGCATCTCGCCTGGAGAACACTTTGAGAGATGCTGCCGTCCACATTAAAAGGAAATTCAAAAAGGATAAAAAGACAGACCTGACAGTGGACGGTCTGGTTTCCATAATAGGCGCGATGCTGATGAGCGAAAAGGTGAAAACCTGGACTCCAAATATTTACACTCACCTAGTAAAGACGATGGACAATCATTACAATGCGATCGGCATAGCTTGCGAGGCCCAGCGATACATCAATCGTGGTGTAAAATCTGACGTCTCCTCGCCACAAGAAGCCTACTATACACAAAAGTCACAGCAGTCTTACCAGGATGAGGCGTCACTCAGAACGACCCTGTCACCCCAACTCAGTAGGCAGCCACACCAGAGAGGCCCCGTCAACCAACATCCGAAGCAAGACCGTCCGCGAGGTCGCAAAGGTCGCCAGCACAATTCACAGACCCCGTTATGCCGGAATTACCTCGGGGGTCGACCCTGCTTTCGCGGGCACAATTGCCCATTCCGCCACCCGCCTCGCACCCAAGCACAGGCTCATATCGCTGCAATGGATGATGACCAGACATTCATAACACAGGATTTTCCGTTCGGGCAGGACGAGATGTGATGCTTCGTTCGCCCGACCCTCACATCAGCCATCACGTCTTCAATTTTCAAGGACCTAACCACCATTCACCGCTCGTCCAATCCTCATTCAATATTGATGGTGTGTACTTCTCCGGCATTGCGATGTTAGACTCAGGATGCTCCACGTGCATCATACCGCTGTCCCAGCTTCCCAAGGAAGCTGAAAAATATATGACCCGCACTGATATTCGGGTGAAGGGTATCAATGGGAGCATAGCCGCCCTGGGTGAACTGACATGTGACGTCACGATTGGCAACCACAATTCCCCCACATTCAAAAAAGTGAACGTGCTTGTTACAACCCAAAACACACCAATATCCTGCGTCACAGCACGCTCAGCTCATATATAATTGACAACCAAAATTCCACGGTAAAATTCAGGCGCACATTTCCCTCAGGTTCCTTATCACACACCGCGACCATCGCGCCGCCGACATCGTCGATCCACGTTCCTGCATGTGAACCCCAAACTGCTGTATTCCAGAGTCTCAAGTCGGAACCTCAACCCAACGCCCAGACACTGGAAGATAAATTAACTTGGCTGAAGCAGAACACTGGGCTATCGCTGCCGAATCACCCAAACCGGGACGAATTGGAGGATACGGCGAACCTTCTTATCAAATTCGCTGACATCATCGGCTCGAATGACAACAAACCAGGGACGTTCATCCGACCCATCCGGATACCGACCAACGGCCAATCCCGCAGTCAGAAGCAACACCCGATCGCCCAGGCCTTGGAAGCCGATGTCGATAACGAAATCAGACGCATGGCGAATGAAGGCGTTATCGAAAAATGCAGTGACCCCAGGGGCTTTAACAGCCCAGTGTTCGGTTCAGTTCGCGTAGTGGCTAATTTCAAGAGAACACTGAACAAGGTCTTAGTCGATCTGGACCCTTACCCAATACCGAGGATAGACCATCTATTTAACAAGATCGGCAGGGGCAACACCTACTTTGCTTCTCTGGATCTTCGCAGCGGCTACTGGCAAATCGAAATCGACCAGCAGGACCGTCACAAAACCGCGTTTACATGGAAGGACCAGTGCTACCAGTACACTCGCCTGGCCTTCGGTCTTACCTCTGCCGGACAGATCTTTTCACGTTGCGTAGCGGAAGCTTTAGCCACAGTCAGTTCACGCGATAACATCTCGTCGTACATCGACGACAACTTGGTACATGCAAGAACATTCAATGAATACATATTCGCTCTGGAACAGCTTTTTACCGCCCTCCGGAATTTTGGTCTCAAGCTAAACCCGGAAAAATGCTCATTTCTTGCACCTGAGGCAAAATTTCTCGGACGCATTATAACCAGTGACGGTTTCAAGCCTGATCCTGAATACGTTCGGGGTATCCGAGAAATGAAGCCCCCAACTTCGAAAAAGGAACTACAAAGCCTTATCGGGCGGTTGGTATGGATTAGGCAATTCCTTGAAACGCGCTTGCAGGAACAAATCCGATTGGACACATTTTCAAAACTCATGTCTCCCATTCATGACCTCAACAGGGCCAATAAACCTTTTCTCTGGACTGAGAGTGCCGACAAAGCCTTCAGAAGAATCAAAGAACGGCTTGCCTCTCCACCAATCATTTCATTCCCGGATTTTTCAAAGCTGTTCACACTCACCACCGACGCTAGCGATGTCGCATGTGGTGCGATCCTAATGTAAGAAGCTGACAACGGGAAGAAGAATATCATAGCTGTTGCTTCACATGCATTCAACCCCACGGAACAGAACTGGTCCACGACGGAACGGGAGGCCTACGCTATCAAGTGGGCGATAATTAAGTTTGATTATTTTCTCCGAAACCGCCCCTTTGTTCTTTTCACCGACCACAGGTCATTGACGTATCTGGATCAGCGGGTATTTAATAATGCCAAAATACGGAGATGGCAAGAAGAAATTTCGTGCTACGATTTTGTTCTCGAATACATCGAGGGCGAATCGAACATTTGGGCTGACATGCTCAGTAGGGGTTGCGGGCAGAAGAAGGCCAAAACTCCGTATGACCCGACCCCAGCAGGCCAGACTTTCGAGCTAAGTGGGTCAGTTTTACGCATGTATATACCGTCTTGGTGCCTCAGCGAACTTAACGGTTTACGGTTGATTCCTAAGACTCACTCACCACAAGGCACCCGTGCACAAGAACACATCAGCAATGCGTTCTTTGCATATCATTCGTCATCCTCCATCCCTACAGAGAGAATCTGCACTCACTTGGGCATTGCAGAAGAACAACAGAAGGATGAAACATTAGCGAAGATCATCAGTGCCCTCCAGTCACCCTCACCGGATAAACCACATATTGATCCCGACGATCACCGTGCTACGCTCTTCAATAGACACTTCCAACAATTTTTTCTGGAGCCAGGCACCTCCGTTTTGATGATTCGGGACAGCAACAACTCCCCCAAACTGGTTGTGCCGTATAAACTTCGTGCCAGATACCTCTCGCAAGCACATGAAGGCACCAATCACTCGGGCATCACGCGCATGCAAGAACTCATGTCCAGTTATTGGTGGGAGTTCAAGAACCGCGACATCAAGGCCTACGTTGACTCTTGCGTAACATGCGCAAAATGCAAAGGGAACTATGGCAAACGCACCCACTGGCCCATGGGTCACTGCAAACGCGGAAAGAAACCATTTGAGTTGGTCTTCATAGACTTTGTGACAATGCCAAACTCGAAAGGAAAACGTTACATCCTGACAATTTTGGACAGCTTTAGTCGGTACTTCACGGCCATACCATGCGCAAGGGACCGTGCCATTGACGCAGCCCGTGGGTTGTATCAATTCTTCCTTCGACACAGGGAGATTCCACGGATTGTTTCATCTGACCGTGGCACACACTTCACGGGAGAAGTGTACAGACGATTCTGCGACCAGTTGGCTATCACGCAGGAACTCCACTGTCCGTGGAGACCACAGAGCTCAGGCAACATCGAGCGACAACATCGAACGATGAAAAACGCGCTATATATGCTATGCGAGGACAGAAATTGCGAGTGGACTGACGTCCTGGGATCTGTGGTCTCGTCCATGAACGCCACGGTCAATAGCGCTACCGGTGTCTCCCCCCATTACGCAATCACTGGTCGTCATCCCAACATTGGTTTGCCTATGCTTCACAATAAACAAATCAGAAGCGACGATCCGGGGGCATATGGCATGGAGATCAATGCCCTGCTGAGGCAGGTTCACCACCATGTCACTCTGGCCAACGACGAGGCTGACCACAAACTTGAGAGGAATGCGCATAATCCTACTTGCAAAGACTCAATACAAGTGGGTGACAGGGTCTTACTTCATCGGCCACAATCAGGACCGGCCCGAGCATCTCATCTACCTTGGGTGGGGAATTTCACGGTCACAAAGTCAAATGATGTGATGTGCCAGGTGCAAGATGAAAAGGGTGATACAGCCTGGATCCACCGCGCACATATCAGACAACTGGCCCCTCGACCACCACACCTATGCAACACACCCTTACCCCTCTCACCATGTACCAACCACAAAAATCACGTCGAACCGCAGTCACCAAGGGACCCAGATCCAACTCACGACATACACCCTACAACATTACAAGAGGGCAATACAGACAGTACTCCGCTACCAGCGAGAATGACGAGAGGACGACTACCTGCACGCTTCAAGGACTTTGTCATGAACTGAGGATATCCCACGGACTAGTTCACAAACCTGATTGAGATCTGAGGGGGCATTTGTTATATAACAGATCTCACTCTATCCGGAACTAATGTTGGACAGCGACATGCTGAGCGTTCACTGTTTCCGGAGAGCTACAAAAAGGAAAACAAGAAAAGGGGCTTGGCGCTAGTTGGAGGTAGCCGCCATCTTTTTTCCCCAGCTAGCGACCAACGAGTGAACACGTAGAAAAAAGGTCACTCCGTCGCCGTCGCCGCCGTCATCAAGAATTAAGATAAACAACTTAACCGTTGCCGTCGCCGCCGTCATCAAGAATTAAGATAAACAACTTAACCGTCGCCGTCGCCGTCGTCATCAAGGAATTAAGAATAAAAAGAACGATCTTTGCTTTGGGGTAAATAAATATATTTGATTAATCCTATTCAAGTTGTCCGTGTTTCCTTGCAACCATACGCTTGTCTATCACATACAGAATTAAAATTTAAGCCATATAAGAAACCATTCATCTTTTTTTTTTATTTCATTAGAGATTATAAAAAAAATATATTTAAATAAAAAAAAATTTAAAAAAATCGATGAATTCCAACAAAACTTATAGTTTCTGTAAACATGTACCAATAATTGGCCTAAATCGCTGCCAAAAGCAGATTTTTATAAGTAGCTTTTGCTTAGAAAACCCTTGATCTCTGTTAATAGACTTTCTTATATGTGGCATGATTGCTCATGTGGCAGAGTACTCGCCTTGCGAGATGTCTGTTTACATCTGCATGTCAGTACTGTTGGGGAAACAGGGGGCAGGGAGGGAGTTCCAGATGCCAGCAGTATGAGGAAAGAAGCTATTTGAATAGAAGGCTCTCCAGCATCTGGGGACCTCCACAGTGAATGAATGGGATTTAGTTGATTGTCGAGTTGGTCTAGTGAATTTACGTCGAGGGAGCATAATCCATTTAAGTATTTGTAAAACAAGGACACGGATGCTACATTGCGGCGATGGGACAGGGACTGGAGCTTGGTTGACAGTGAGGGACCTATTAAGTTGGCGACTCTTTTTTGGACCTCGTCAAGGAGGGAGAGAGTAGTAGATGATGCACCAGCCCAGATGTGGCAACAATACTCCATGCATGGGCGGATGGTGGCTTTGTAGAGATACAGGATAATGTCAGGTGTGAGGAGTTTACTAGCACGGTAGAAGGAGCCAACCTTCTTTGCAGCAGCCTTGGCAATGTCTTCAATACATATACACACACAAAAATAAGTACATGTTGCTCTTTATTATAGAGTGGAGGAGTTTAATTTATTGGAGGAAGAATCAGGAAGTTGTTCAGACAAGATCAGTCAAGTAGTAGCAAAAGTCAAGTTTTGAATATATAAGTTTTGAAATCCGGACAATGCATAAATATTTTTTTGTTTTAAATAAATAATTATTCATTTAAATTCAACTTACTTTCGACTGTAAAAGGTCTTCATCAAGAAGTAGCAACATTTTTTGCTTTTTTTTTTTTCCGACATTTTTTTCACTAAAGCATAAGTCCCGAAACCAGTGGATAACTTCTTTGACAAAGTCCTAAAACACTGTAGGTTATACAGCTGACCCAAAGTGCGAAATCAAAGATGCATATCTTTGCCACAGTTATCGAAAGCCAATGACAGAGTTACAGCAAAGTAGATAGAAAATAAAGTAGGTCTTGCAACGGCGATATTTTTGTTTCAAATGTCATAGCCATGTGATGAGCGTGCGGGCACACATGTGATCAATTAGAAATTGTTTGCGTATATATATATTTTTTGAATTGACCAAAACTGTTCACGGTAAGAGCTCGATGAATGTTAACATTTACCATTGTTTACACATTGGTTACACATACATACTGAAGTGATCTGGATAGTGTGTAAATTTAAATATGTGAATGTGAATCAATAAACAAAAATATGAGAAAAAAATTTGAATGAGAAAACTTAGTATGGCCAAGAATTAATTATTTATTTACTTTTTACATTTGAAAGAAGAGGATTTACTAATTAATTTGAACAATTATGTCGGAGCTTGATACGTCTTTCTAAAATGTCCGTCTCTGTTGGAAGCCCCAAGGGAAGTTACTCTGCAATTGAACGCAAGAGAAATAACTTACAAGTTATCTCCCTTTAATGTCTATTTTGAATGTCTCGTTATTCTAGTTTTTTTTTGTTGTTGTTTTTTTTTTTTTTTTTTACACACAAACTGTAGATTTTTTTTTTTTTTCAACGTATATGAAAAGTAATAATGTAGTACGACCATAAATTTTCCTAAGATATTTTGAATATCCATTTCTTAACATTTTCAAGGCATGTCATGAGAAGTGGGCGCATTGTGCTGTCATACAGTCGATGACGTAGGTGTATCACGCCTGTCAATCTAAAACAATTGCTGTATTGTCACCATGTAGTTCTTCTCGCCACACAATAGGTTGGCTGCTACTTGTTGCGAGCTTCTTCGCGCCACTGGTTCTATAATCCGAGCGTCTGCTCACTGGCGATCTGTACATGTTTTTTTTTTCTTTTTTAGACATTTATTAAACTCAAACAGGGTATATTGTCACTGAAGCATAAGGGGCTACTATAATAGGGGCCACATTTAGAGGGAGGGGGGGAAATGTGAGTGGGGAGTAGGGCAGCAAGATGTTTGTTCACATTACATTTAAATTTCTGCATGTTGCTATGGTTGGGGACACAGGCAGCAGGAAGGGAATTCCAAAGACAAGCGGTCTGAAGAAAGAAGCTATCAGAGTAGAAAACTATCCAGCATCTAATGACCTCTATAGTGAAGGGGTGGGATTCTGCTGCTGGTCGGATGGGTTGGGGGGGGATTTACATTGAGGGGGTACAAGTGCAGTCAGTTATTTGGAGCACATAAAAATTTTTTTTAAAAAGACAGGATGCAACTCTGCAGCGATGTGACAAAAGGTTAGAAATTCTTTTTTGCACTCTCTCCCAGAGGTTGAAGTTAGTAGTTAGTGCACCAGGCCAGATGTGGCAACAATACCATGTGCACGGGCGAATGGTGGCTTTGTAGAGATACTGGCAGGTGTGAGAAGTTTTCTAGACCGGTAAAGAGAGAGGGGGAGGGCGCTACCTTCTTTTTTTTGCAGACTTGGCAACATTCTACATGTTGAATTTCTACATGTTGAATTTCCTTGGACATACATCGTTTTGATATCAAGAGTCTTGCCCTTCAAAGACGTGCGTTTGTCGAGGTGGTCAGCATGTGCCCCTCTGCTTAATTTCAGGTCATATGGAGTGGGAGATGACCATCTTTTACCCAATGGCTTCATTCAGAGTCAACAGACGTAAGTCTTAATCCAAAATGAGTTCTCAATATTTTGTTTGTTTGTTTGTTTGTTAATAGTTTGCTGTATGTGTGTGTGTGTGTGTGTATCTGTTTTTTTTTCTTTTCTTTTCATTCATTTGCTGGGGACGGGGCATTCTTCCAAATGCCATACGATTACCCGCTATTTACAGACTCCAACCGAGAGCTCTTTTCAGGATTCTGGCTGTTCCCTTGAGTGCAGTTGTTTGGATTTCTCTTGCACTTGGTTCACCAGGTATACTTGCCAAATACTTTTTCAAGTTCTTCTTCAGGAGTCCAGTGGCTCCTATGATAACTGGAATGATAGAGATCTCTTTGAGGTTCCAGTTTCTTTTCATATCATACATTAGACCCTGATATTTTGTTATTTTCTCCCTTTCAGCTCTGTTTAGCCCCCCATCATTAGGGACACTGACCTCAACCAAAGTTGCCACTCTCTCTCTCGTTCCATATTACAATGTCAGGTTTGACAGCTGCGTTTTCCAGATAGGTAGCTGTGGGGATTTCATGGTCATAATGGATGGTGTATGTCTCATTCCCCACAGTTCTCTCAGGTAGATGTTCCCAGTGCATATGTGTGTGTGTATCTGTATGTGTGTGTATCTGTATGTGTGTGTATCTGTATGTGTGTGTGTGTGTGTATGTGTGTGTATCTGTATGTGTGTGTATCTATGTGTGTGTATCTGTATGTGTGTGTATCTGTATGTGTGTGTCATTGGGGCCCCGTCGTTAGTGTCACTACTACTGAACATAACTCCCATCTTTCAAGTTCAAAATATTAACTAAAACTCACTCTGATGTCTCTTTGATCTGCCAGTTGTGATCATTCACTGTCACCCAAGTGGACATCATCTCGTCGACCTCTCTCGTCCATCTTTCTGAACACTAAGTTTTCCTCAAATATATCTACTTTTGACCGGAAATCCTAAATGTCCGTTTTTTTTTTCCTCTCAATTACTTCAACCGGAACTAAATACTTGTCTCTCATGCTCGCATTGAATGACCGTTTGACTAAAATAAAATATTTTTAAAAAATCGTCTATGAGAGCTAAACATGTCTGGTACAAATAAGAAAGTAGGAGGAGACAATACAAAACAAATAACCGAAACGAAATTAATCCAACCAAAGAAGTTCAAAAAAAGTATTTACAATATGATGAAAAGTGATGGAGATTGTCGCCATTTTGTTGCCGTAATGCATAAGCACCGTTGTTTGTTTTCGATTTCTCGGCTGTTAACTATACTACATGATTGCCAAAACGTCTTCGTGCAACGGGAAGGAAAAAAACAAAAGTCATTTTGTTTTCAAATTCTAGAAAAAATAAAACGGAAATAAATAAAAATAAAGGTTGTTGAATTTAATCAACTGAATATAGTCCCACCTAATCAAGTAGTGACGAGGTCAGTGACTCGAGGTTTAACATCACGTGATGAAATAACTACGCTCTGCTACCACGTGACATATAAGTAGTGCCAAAATTAGGCGCCAAATTGTATTCAAATGTTGTATGTTCAGTTCGTAATAAATGTTCGTGCAAGTCGCACGTGTATTAATTTTTTCTCGTTGATTCTTGTTTTTCCTTCCTCGTCTTTGTGGTTCACTGCCTACCACCATGTCTCACTCTAACACACACAGTTTAATAAAAGGTGCTTCTTTGCTTAAAGGGCAATATGAAAATATTATATTAAAAAATAAAATTGTGCCAGTTGACACGGTTAAGATTCGGATAAAAATTGTTGTTTGGGATAAATACAATTTAGGCGCGCAGTGTGAATATAATTGTATTGGCGCGTGAAAAATAAAAAAATAACGCCCACGCAAATTCCGGCGTGGCCTTATATATTAAATCAACTCAAAACGAGCGGACGTAGTAGGGAGCACACCACGTGATATTTCGGTCCAATGGGATTTCTCCAAACACATTTTTCTAAACTTTTCTCCTTAAGCTCGCTGGAGCCTATCCAAATAGTATTTAAGCACACACAAACATCAAACCCTCTCTCTCAACTGACTCTTCATTTGGAGGTTACACGCGTCTTACTATCACTCTTCCATTTCACCTTTCGCGCGCTTCATACAATTTCACAGGCGAACATTACCTATTGCCTCTCTTAACATTTTATAACACATGAGCATTTCAACAAAACAAAAGACATTCTCCTTTTTACTTACCCTGAAACTAAAGAAAGGACTTCTGAACTCATTTCAAAAGGAAATATGTTATATTTGTTAATGGTTTATTTCAGTGAATAAACTTCCGTTGGTTTTGCATGTAAGTCTTATTATTATTTTTATTTTTATTTGTGGAGGAAGTTATCACCAAAAAAAGGTATGACGACCACCACAAAATAAAGAAAAAAGTATTATATACTTACTCAGCAGAATTAAATAAATATCCTCACCAAAAAGTAGGAAAAATTAACGACCAGAACTTTACTTAAAAGCAAAATCCATTTTTCGGGAACAGTCAATTGACATGTTCAAGTTAACAACTTATCTTAAAATGGATGTTAAGTGAAAGTAATTATGACAAACGCGATTACCTCCCGCGATTTTGTCTTGTCTTGTAAATTTTTACGATGGCTACGTTTGAACACGTCGATTGACTGTTCCCGAAAAATGGATTTTATTTTTAATCAAAATTCTACTCGATAATTTTCCCTACTTTTTAGTGAGGATACTTATTTAACTCTGCTGAGTAAATATATAGTTATTTATCGACCTCCCACAACGGTAAGATGTGACACAAAGTCGGGAAAGTGGGATTTGATAAACCAGCGCCCGAGGTGAGCACTCTGGCCATTAAAAATTTCCTGGGCAGCCCCGTCGGCATTCCCCGGTAGGGGCGCCTCAGGCAGTAAGCAATAAACTTACTCCTCCCCAAAAAGGGGAGGCAAAGCCTGGGAGAGTGGACCTCCTAGAACTGCACAGGGCAGACCCACAGACCGGCATAAATCAAGCCCCGAAGGCCAAGACAATACCGGTCTATGGGGTGCAGTATCCATCGGAACAGATACTACACTTTGATCCCGGCCAAAAGGCCGAAAAAAAAACTAAATAAATAAAAAATTACTATTTTTCGGTGCTTCTTGATATGTGCATATTGCCATTTAAGCGAAGCAGCACCGGAATGAAGTTAATTCCTATTTCAGTTACTTAAATGATTTAGATTAAAATAAGTTTCTGGTGCTTATCCAGTTTAGCGGATACTTGTAGTGACTATTTAGTTATTAAAGATGTTGATAAGCCCAAAGAAAACGGATAAACACTGGAAAACAATGAATAAAAGTTGATTAAAAGATAAGTCATGCATAAGTTGAAGGAAGAATAAAACGTAATATAAAGGTAACATAAAATATTTATATATTTACAAATCTTACATGGTAAAATGTTAGTTTGAAATGTTCGTTGGAAGTCAGTTCCGAGAATAGTGGTAAGCACGTGTGTGCGACCATGTTTGTATGTGTGTGTGTAGTCATGTGAGGCTTGGCGTTAGTACGTCGAAGTGTGTGAATGTGCGTGTGTGTTTAGTAGTCAACCGACGCGCATGGAACCACCTCTAGCCTCTCGCCCAAAAGCGAGGGGCTCGAGAAAAGAGGGGAAAAGAGAAAAAGAGGCTGATTTTGTCACGGGTGCTGGTTTTATTTTTTTTACCCCTGGTTTTAACGGACGTAGTAGTAGACAATCACGTGATCAATATTTTTGGCGTTTTTAGCGCCTTTTTTCTAGACAGCTTGTGGGAGCCGATTTTTATGGCTAGTTTGAGCGTTTTGTTGTTGAAGTGAATTTGCTATTGCTTTGTGTTGTTCTGCTTATGCCGGTATGATAACATATTAGGATGTCAATCCGATATTATATTCGAAAAAAAACAAAAAAAAACTTAGGAATATATGTTTGATGTACGTACCTGTCACAGATTGAATATATCCTATACCAAAAATCACGTAAATTAATCAAGTAGTTTTTTTTTTTTTGTTTTTTATAAAAGAAAATTAAATTTTAGCGATTTACGAAGAGGAAGTGCAAATATGACAGCCATTTTGATTTATTCAAAGAGGGATAAGCATAATTCATTTAGGGTTATCCCCCTTTGAATAATCCCAAAATGGCTAAAAAAAAAAAATTTTTTTTAAATACTTTATTAATTTACGTGCTTTTTGGTATAGGATATATTCAGCCCGTGACAGATACGTACATCAAACAGATATTCCTCAGGGGTTTTTTTTTTTTTGAAAGTATCCGCTAAACTGGATAAGCACCAAGTTTCTTTTTTAACTTAAAATAAAAATATTTAAAAAAAAACAAACAAAAAAAAACATTAAAATATACTAAGTTATAGCAAGTTTCATCGTCCATGTGAAACGCCTAAATGAAAACTCGGCTGAAAAAATATAGTCGCCATTTTTATAAACAAATCGAGAATAAGGTTAAGATGTTCATAATTTACTAGTATAAGGAACCATCTTTTGTAAAAAATAAAAATAAAAAAGACTGTCCTTAACTAAAAATATGAACTTGAGTTATCTATCCTTAGAATCGTTCTCGACTTGTTTATGAAGATGGCGACTATATTTTTCTGGACTATTGTGGAAATTTCGGTATATTTTCTAGTAAGTCACGGGTTGCTTCCCTTTGTTTGAGACCGTTTGAGGGTGAAGGCTTTCAGTTTTTGCTTACGTGCCAGGTTGAAGGTCACATGGATTATTTTGCGTAGGAGTTGGGTTAGGTTGACGCCATTTTGTGTCACGTGGTTTCTATTTTTAGAAATGATGCATTAGTTCTGTCTCGATTTGATATTGGCGCGAAGTTTAATCAGAACAGAATTGGGCGCCTGACAGGCGACACCTGTAAAAACTGTTTCTCCGTCCATAGTTGGGACATTAAATTTTGAGAAGAATTTCTACTTGAAGAAATTTAAGAAATAGAGTATCTCTTGGCAAGAATTGCCTTTTATGTATGAAATATTCTTCCTTCGGTCAACGAATATTTCCCTTTGAAGATGTTTCAGGTCAGAGACTTGCAACAAAGAATTATGGAGAATTTGAACGAGATAAAAATATCTCCGGGCACGAAATTGCCTATATTGAAGAGCTTAGCTCCCGGGAACTGGAATACTTTGCTGTTGAGAAGATTCTGAATCAGAGATTAAGAATCGTAAAGTGTGATCGTCCTTGCAACACAGATCGATTTGAAAGAGATAACTTTGAAAATTGGATCCTCACATGATCGCGTGTGATGCTATTTGGGACAAACTGTGAAAAAATCAAGTATTATGTTTATTTGAAATTTGGACTGTTCTAGTGACGTATTTCTTACGTTGGGTTTGCTATAAGAAAATTATAGAAGAAAAAGAAAAAGGAAAAAAGGAACTTTGTGACAGACGTTTGATAAAATTAAAAAAAAGGTTATTTTACCATGGAAATTATGTCGGCATTCAGCACGGTTTGTCAATTTTATTACTTTTGATTGTAACTTTGGTGTAAAGAAAAAAAAAAGAGACTATTTGATTGATTTTGTAAGAATACTGCCATTTTAAGATTGTGTCTATTTTTGTTGTATATAACTTTAATGTTAAGAAATCCTGATGTTGTAATTTTTTTAATTTTTTTTGTTTTTTTGTACGTTATCTAGGAATAATTTATTTATTCCAGCTCTGGAAAAAAAGCAGTCCAAGCTACCTTTTTTTTGTAAATAAAACTTTATTTTAACTTTTATGAACATCTTGTACTCGTCCATTCCTTCTCTCTTGTTATAATTTTTTTGTGATAAGTCTCCTAGGTAACATGACTTTTGTTTAGAGCGGTTTTCGTTAACGCCCACGAAAAATCCGACACTATTTTTAATTTCGGCATTTCACGTGTACGATGAAACTTGCTATAACTTAGTGATTTTAATGTTACTTTTGTGTTTTTCCTTCTATAGGAGAGGTTTCAGATCGACCCGAATGCTTCCGATTGCGATTAACAGAATAAACTGGAAATGGCCGAAGCAGTTTACGATTTGAATATCGCGTAAAAACTTGTAAAAAAGGTAGACGACACTACAGAATGTTAATGCAAAAACCGGTTAGAGAAAAAAACAACAAAAATAATCAAAAAACAATTACACAAAAAAGTTTTTAAAACTTTCTAAAAAACAAAAACAAAAAAAACAAACAAATATATAAATGAGAAAAAATAAAGTTGATTCACTTAATAACTTGAAGAGAAAAAGACAAGTTTTGGCCATGATCAAAGTGTAGTATCTGTTCCGATGGATACTGCACCCCATAGACTGGTATCGTCTTGGCCTTCGGGGCTTGATTCCGCCGGTCTATGGGTTTGTCCTGTGCAGTTCTAGGAGGTTCACCCTCCCAGGCTTTACCTCCCCTCTTTGGGGAGGAGTAAGTTTATTGCTTACTGTCTGAGGTGCCCCTACCGGGGAATGTCGACGGGGCTGCCCAGGCAATTTTTAAATGGCCAGAGTGCTCACCTCTCGAGCGCTGGCTTATCTAATCCCACTTTCCCGACCTTGTGTCACATCTTACCTTGTGGGAGGTAGATAATTATTTTAGGGTAAAAAAACTCATAGCATTGTAAAAAAATATTTTTTTACATTTTTTTCAGAAGAGATTTTGAACCATAGTGAATCATATTCCATAAAAAAAAAAATTCAATAAAAGTTTTTTTTGAACAATTAAATTTTTTTCTAACATTAGCACTTCTATGAACAAGTAAAAAATACATTTAATAACATATTACAGTTTTTACATTGGGTAACCAACAGTTGAGACGACAGTGCGGAACGAGTGAAGCCTTGTTCCACACCTATCTATACGAGCACGCCCGGCGATGGAGTATGCGTGGTATTGATAGTAACTATCCAATGTAAAAACTGTAATATGTTATTAAATTTTTTTCGGTAAATTTATAGAAGTGCACCTTTCGTATTTCGACCCCTAAAAACAAAAAGTTTCTACTTTTTTGGACAAATTACATGTAAACAGCCTCAACAAATATCCGCGCGCGCGGATATTTGTTGAGGCTGTTTACATGTAACTTGCCCAAAAAAGTAGAAACTTTTTTTTTTAGGGGTCGAAATACGAGTGGTGAGATTCGGTGGCCAACAAATGCGTGCTCACTTTACGTATAACTTATTATAGGAAAGTGACCCCCCCCTCCTAAAATCTAAAATAATAAAAATTTTCATAATTTTTTTTCATAGCGGATATTTGTTGAGGCTGTTTATATGTAATTTGCCCAAAAAAGTAGAAACTTTTTTTTTTTAGGGGTCGAAATACGAAAGGTGCACTTCTATAAATTTACCTTTTTTTCTTCTTCCTTGTTTATAGAAGTTCTAATCTTAGAAAATATTTTTTTAAAGATTGTTCAAATTTTTTTTTTTCCTCAAATTACTTTTGTTATTTTATGGAATATGATTCGATATCGTTTAAAATGAAAATATTTTCAAAAAATATTAAATTTTGACAGTGCCATATGTTTTTTACCCTAAAATATACTTTAGCAAAAGAAAAAAAAAATTAAACCCATTCTTAACACGGAGGGGGGGGGGGTAAGTGAAGTTTAGGTATAGAAGGGATTCTATTATAATCCCTTATATACCTAAACTTAAGTCAAAGAAAAAAATGAATAAGTTGTTTTATTTAATGTTGGGGGGGAGGGGGGTATCTTTTACAGTAATCAACACAACGAGAACGGGGGTCAAAAGAAATAAATAAATATACAACAAATAAATGTGACCGTAGCCCATAAAACTTATTTTCCGACTTTCTTATGACAGTTGTTTGTATTTTTAAGTAGTTTCAATGG
>OY744552.1:47481132-47483632 GCA_963556195.1 Sepiola atlantica
ACAAGGCAAAACTCTCTCTCTCTCTCTCTCTCTCTCTCTCTCTATATATATATATATATATATATCTTTCTTTTCCCCCCTTCTCTTTTTCTTTAATTAACTACTCGAAGCATGTGATAACTCGCACTTTTTAAAATAGTCTATACTTACTTATCAGTGAAAAATATTAGTGTACACCAAAAAATTACGGAAAATCAGCGAGTAGAATTTTAATAAAAAAATAAAATTAATTTACTATTCAGAGTCAACGAACTCCGCCGAACCACAAGACCGTGTGGCGTCTTCATATTAGAAGAAGGGAGATAATCTTCTACGACACGCTAGCTTGAGGCGAATGTCATTTGTTGTACTACGAATAGTAAATTAATTTTATTTTTTATTAAAATTCTACTCGCTGATTTTCCGTAATTTTTGGTGTACACTGTCGGTTGAGTGGTTCCCACTCTTAGTCTACAGAAAACATGCTGCGCTACTAGGGGAAATACAAACATCCATAACAACACACGCGTGTGTGTGTGTCGCCAAATAAGAGGGAACGCAACGGAGTGATTTAAACTCGTGTGCTTTTATTTAACGTTTGTTTTCACAAACGCTAGCACGGTCGAAGATAAATGAAATAAACAGTTACTATAAGTCCGAAAACAATTGAATGCACATAGTTGTTACTCAAATAAAGGAGTTGTGGGAAATGCACAAAAGGGTCTACTTACAATCGACGCATTTGGAGTTTATGGAAGAGCAGACGAGAGCGCGGCTACTCTTTAAGAAGTCACGGCCTTTTGGTCAAGATCAAAGTGTAGTATCTGTTCCGATGGCTACTGCACCCCATAGACTGGTATTGTCTTGGCCTTCGGGGCTTGATTTACACCGGTCTATGGGTCTGTCCTGTTCAGTTCTTGGAGGTCCACACTCCCAGGCTTCGCCTCCCCTCTTTGGGGAGGAGTAAGTTTATTGCTTACTGCCTGAGGCGCCCCTACCGGGGAATGCCGACGGGGCTGCCCAGGCAATTTTTAAACCCCACTTTCCCGACCCGACCTTGGGTCACATCTTACTTGTGGGAGTAAGATGAAACTGGCCTTCTGCCTAACTCCTGGAGAGGAGCAAATCAATACTCTTTAAGAAGTCAGTCAAGAAAAGAGAAAAGACATCATGGGGATTCCTTTAAGTCTCGCGAGAACTGGGTCCAAGTCACGTGTCTTCCGAAATCACCAGACTTCATCCCTTTTCTCTGAATCTTTAGAGAAGTGAAATAAGTCCCAAAACAATTGAATGCACATAGTAGTTATTCAAATAAAGGAGTTGTGTGAAATACGCAAAAGGGTCTTCTTACATTCGACGCATTTAGATTCATGGCTGGAAGGATGACTTCCCTCCAGGAGGGATAGCAGAAAAGAGAAAGGGCGCTCCGTGATAACCAGTAACCGATCTGAGGGAGATAACTCTATTTTTCTTAGACGCCGCTATTTCGAATTCATCGATGTTGACACTTTGGCATGAAATGAGATAAATTATTTTATGTCACAAGGATAACTTTTAAGTGCTTTTTTTTTTTACATGTCACAAAAAAGAAAGAAAATGCGACAGCAGGTTTTAATAAAGTCTGCGTTTTTAAATGGCACAAGGATAACTTTTAAATGCTTTTTTTTTACATGTCACAAACTTTATAACAATTAATAAAAAATTAAAGAAGAAAGAAAATGCGACAGCAGATTTTAATAAAGTCTGCGTTTTTAAATGGCACAAGGATAACTTTTAAGCGCTTTTATTTCCACGTCACAAAAAAACATCTCATAATTGTTATAAAGTTTGTGACATTTACAAAAACAGTCACATTTTCTTTCTTTTATTTCATTTTTTATTAATTGTTATAAAGTTTGTGACATGTAAATAAAAACGGACATTTACAAAAACACTCACATTTTCTTTCATGTAGCGATTAAAAAAAAAAGAGTTATCTCCCTTGCCAAAGTTACAGCAAATTCGGAATAGCGGCATCTAAGAAAAATAGAGTTATCTCCCTCAGATCGGTTACTGGTTATCTAGGAGCGCCAGAGAAAGGACATCAGCGCGATTCCTCGAAGTCTCGCAAGAACTGGGTCCAAGTCACGTGTCTTCCAAGATCACGAATGAGACTTGATCCTTTTTCTCTGAATCTATCGAGATGCGAAAATCTTATTCAAAGGAAACAACTCTGTCGTCCCTACAGTACCTCCTCTCTAGACGAGTTCAGGGACCCAAAACAAATCCCTAACTTAATTGCACTTTACAAATGGATATTGAGGGAATGAGGGAATGAGGGAATGAGGGAACAACCTGTGCACGCAAGAGAAATGAAATAATACAGGCAAAACAAAACACGGAAACATGTAACTATGAAGAGAAAAGGAAAAAATGTGTGTCCTGCGGGGAAACACTTCTGGAAATTAAAAAATAATTTAGACAATGTTCAATGTTCAATAATAATAATAATAACTAATTGGGATTGACTACTTTGCTGGAG
>OY744552.1:47488632-47563632 GCA_963556195.1 Sepiola atlantica
GTGAAAAAAAGTGAAAAAACGAAAAAAATGAAGAAAATGATTCAATGTCAAATAGTTAAGTTTAAGATATTAATAATAGTAGTAATAAATAATTGATAATGATAATCTAAAAAATATAATCTAAAAAATAATCTAAGAAATATAGAAATATTAATCAAAAAAATGGATAAGCATAAAAGGGGGGTATTTAAGAGTAAAGAAAAATACAGAAGATGACCATTAGTGTTAATCGTTGTGGGTATGATAATAATAATAATAATAATAATAATAATAATAATAATAATAATAATAATAATAATAATAATAATAATAATAATAATAACAACAATAATAATACCAACCAATACTACCGCTTACAGTACTACTACAAATAATACTACAAACAAAAATGCTACTACTAATAGAGATAAAAATAATAATAATTAATAAAAGGTATAAGATGATAGTTGTGTTGACAAAATTTTCAGTGGTGGGGAGGTGTTTTTTTTTTTTTTTTTTTTTAATATATAACAGCCTAAGGGGTTATGAGTGGATTACTAAGAAGGTGTAATCTATTATGCCTACAGTTAATTGATGTTTCTTGTTTTTTGTTTAGAAGTTTGCCCCTATCGCTGAATTTAATTATTTCAAGTTTTTCTTTTAGGCAAAGGTAGCAAGGTGAGTTTAGGGAACCACAGGTGCTAGTTCTTCTAATTGTGTTCCAAGTTACTGTTGGTGATAGGTTATTGTTGTATAGTTCCCAGTAATATATAGAAAGTGAGGTTCTTTTTTGATATGTAGGGTTATTAAAAGAACACTTATGTCCAGTATATCTTTCTTTGAAGGTATTACCAGCCATACCTATGTAGAATTTTTTCAGGGTTGGGTTTTCTTTAGTAGAGATGGTTGCTTGATATACTGATTGGGTTATTTGGCAATTATGTTGTAATGGGCATTCTTTTTTGTTTGTGCAGTTACAGGCCTTGGTATTTGCTGTTTTAGTTGCGGTAGTTTTTTCATTTAGAATTTTGTTGTTATGTTTTTTTATTATTTTTTCTAAATTTTCACCACAGCTATAGCTTAATTTGAGGGTGTTTTTATTAAAGATTTGTGCAGTATATTGTTGGGAGGGAAGTGTAGATTGATTAAGTCTAAGAATCTTTTACCGAGTTTGGTTTTAACCATGTTGTTATATGGGGGTGTGAACCAGATAATTTTTCTACCCCTATTTTTGCGTCTGTTGTTGGGAGGTGTAGGTTTGGTGAATTTAATTTGGGTGTTTTTGTATCCACTTTGCTTTAACGCTTTATTGTAAAAGTCCTTGTGTTTGTTAAAAATTTCTTCATTAGAGGAGTTATCACTAATTCTTTTTTCGATTGATCTGGGGATGTGTTTAATAATGGTTTTTGGGTGGTTAGAGAGTGGGTGGACATAGATCGGGTTGGCATTGTCTTTAGTATACGGTTCATAAGTTTCTTTATCTAAGTTGAATGTTACGTCTAGAAAATTAACTATTTTAATGTTAGATGTTATTTCTACTTTGAGATCTAATCTTTTCATTTCTCTAAGGATAATTTTTTTTACTCTTTCACATTTTTGTCCATTTGAGTTCTTTACTATTAGTAATCCGTCATCCCTATATAGGCCTATATCTTCAATGCTAATGTTTTTTGTGAGATTATATAGTATGTAAAGACCAACTAGATCAGTGACTTCTGCTGAGTCCAGGGAACCCATAGAAACATCAAAAGATCCAAATTGATTACTTTTAGTCCATTGTTCATGTTTACAGATTAGTACTGTATTTCTGCATTTTCTAATTATATTGATTTCATCTACAGAAATATCAGATAGAAGTGTGGCAAAATCGATAACGTTTTCAAAAAGTTTTTTAGAAATAGATGGGTAGTAGTTAATAATATCAAACTGGATGAATAAGCAATCAGTTTTATTTACTATTTTAAGGAACCAGTTTATTGTATCTGCAGTGTTTATCCATTGATTAAGTTTATAGAATGTTTTTATCTGCTTATTTATTCTTTCTAAATTTTTTTTACTAATTTTCCCTATTTCCTGTCTTGTGGGGTTAATAAGTCTAGTGGTTGGTTTAGTTTGGAAGTCAGATTTGTGATCTTTGAGAAGAATATATGCTTCTTTTTCTTTTAGTTTACTTACTCTATCGCTGATCTTAAGTTTATCTGTGATAATTTTACTATCGGTATTGATGTTGTGGACTAAATTAATATTAGATTTTTTGTAGTTTTTTGTGATGTTATTGTCAAGTAATTTGTAGTATTCTTGTGTGGTTAATTTGTAGAAGTTTTGAGTTTTATCAGCTTTAGTTAGTATATATTTTGACCTATTAATTTCCTTAACTATTTTGTCTATTTTCTTTTGAAATGGGTTTTTTTTGTGGTGAAATGTGATGTCCCTAACAATATTCATTAAATCCATTTCGAACCCGATCTAAATCAACAGACGCCCTCTCTCTCTCTCCTTCTTTTTCTTTTTCTTTCTTTTTTTTCTTTTTTCCTCTATGTGTCTCTCCCCTCATCATTATTTGTTCCTCTTTCCACCATATATTTTTATTTATTTATTTATTTATTTATTTATTTATTTATTTGCCCTGTCTGTTTCAGATTCTAGACCTTAGATTTTTAGATTTTTTAATTCTTAATTTTTAATTTTAACTTTTTAACGGCTTTAATTTTTGAAATGTTAAATTTCTTTCCTTCTTCTTCTCTTTCTCTACACTTCATTCTCTCCAAATATGATCTGAGGTTAAGATCGGATTCTAACTCTGCCTGATGAGATCTCAGTTTATAGTAACTGTTGATCGATAACATCGACATGCCAGTGTCGCAGATTTTGTACATGTCTGTGTAAATAAAATTATCATATATATATATATATATATATATATATATATATATATATATATATATATATATATATATAAGTGCAGATTAGTAGTCCGAGGCTATAGCAATGCGATGTAGTTGCCGGAAGATGGAAAAAGTTAACAGAAATAAACGATGAGAGAAAGTGAAACTCAAAACGATTTATTAATAATTTCACGAAAAACTGATTAAATACCAGAATAGTAAATACTGTCTGGTAAATAAAAAGTTCGGCAAAAGGTAATCTTAAATTTTCCAAAGAAAAACTTTCATTTTCAAAAGACAACAATAGAAGACCCAGAGGGTCGAAAAACCGGTGTCAAACCATTGAAATACCACAGCAGACAATTGGAAGTAGGAACGCAGAAAATGTCAAAATTTAATTAAATAATTATTCAACTAAAGTTAAAATATTATAAACATTTGTTTATTTATATACTAATTATTATAATTTTATTACATTTTATTTTATATGAGTTATTAATTTTTTTCTCTTTTTTCTTTATTCAATTCTTAATTTAAATTTACGTGTGGGCAGTTATTATTATAATATGTGCCATCAAAGGGGGATAACTTAGGAAAGAATATGTTTAGAAATGAGATTTGAAATTTGAAAAGGAATTTAAATTGTAGAATGGATCAATGCCAAGGAGGTAGGAAGGAACCGTTGGAACGGGGGAAGGGGGGAATAAGAAGAAACGTTGGAGAAAGGGGGGGGAATAGGGATAAAAATACATACACACATATACATACATAAAGTGTAAATATCTAAATACATTTTTTATGTTAATTTAAGAGTATTCCAAGGGTATGATACCCCTAGAACTAAATTTATATAAATTTATTCTATTTATTATTTGTTGCATGGAGCCCTGGAAGTTATTCAAGCGTTGTGCTGTGGACGGTTTGATTTTTTTTTGAGGGGGTACCTATACTGAGGTTGACCTAAGGATATGTCTTCCGCCAGATGTGGGGGATTTCCCCTTCTTTTTTTCCGTTTTTCCCCCTTTTTTCTCTTCTTGGATTGCACCGGACTTGATTCTTGTGGCGGCGCATCACAGCTCCCACATATTACCGAGTTATTTGAGCTGTCTTTTGAACTTATTTTCCTTTTTTTCTTCTTAAGTAATTTCAACTAGGTCAATCCCCTGTGGGGTATTGTCGGTTGTTGAGGTCAATATCTTAGGTTTTGCATCTCCCCTGATGAACTGCCTAGCAAGTACCTTGCTTAGGTAGCGAAACACGTGTAGGGAACTATAGCTTTACAAAATAAATAAATAATAAAATAAAAGATTTTTTTCGTTGTGATGAATCCTCTCTTGAAAAAAATATCTTGGTAAACTCTCCAAAAATATATATATATATATATATATATATATGTATATATATATATATATATATATATATATATGTATATATATATATATATATATATATATAGGGCTTTACGTGCTCCATTACATTTGGAGCTGCTCCCGCTCCTGCTCCCGCTCCTGCTCCCGCTCCTGCTCCCGCTCCTGCTCCAACGCCCAACATTGGAGCTGGCTCCTGTCACGCTCCCCTTTTTCAAAAAGGAGCCGCTCCTGCTCCAACTCCTATAAAAAAGGAGCGGCTCTATTCAGCGCTCAATAATGAAAATGTACCTCCTTTCATAAACGTTCTATTCTGCCAATGAGTGGTCGAAGGATAGGGATTGGCGTCAAAGGATCTCGTCAATATGGGTGGGGATGTCACTTTAAGTGTAAGACCGTAGGATAATATTTGACACAATCTCGCTAATATTTTGAGAGTTATAGGAGAACATGTCGGACGAAGCATAGGATTATACGTCAATTTTCGTTTCCTGAGGTATAAAATAGAAATAGAAAAATTCCTGAAGTATTTTAAAACAATTTTAATTTTTATTACATTAACAACCTATTTTTTTCAGGAAAGGAATATTTGACCCGATATTTTTTCTATTTATTTTGAAAGGGAATTTAGATCTGTTTAAAGTAAATAAAGTTTTACTTTTAAACATTATTAGCGATTATTTTCTTTTTAAAGAAAACATTTCTCTGGGAGAGGAGAAACAGCCACGGCAACATTAATCGTCGTGTTGTTGTTTAATATTTATTTGTTTTACGAACGTAACTATATTGTATAATGTATATTATTATTTACAACAGAGAAACGCGCAAGTACTTCCAAACAAATCGATTCATCCATTTTTTTTTCAATCGTACAATTTGGGGCGAAAAAACCCAATCAAATTTATTTTTTAAAGATTTTCATAAGTTTCCCCAAAAATATCAATAAATTGTCAATAAACAATTCAGAGATTCATTTAATGTCTTAAAATTTCATACAAAATATCTGGCCTAGACCCTGGGAGTTAAAAAAATATCGGGTCAAATCCCCCCCCCCCCCAAATTAACTGGAGCCAGTTTTCCTAGGTCGGGCAAAAATATTTATTAAAATTAAAAATTTGAATAAAAAAGGTGAAAACGTCTATATTTGAAATCTCTAACTATTTACAATTTTAATATTTGATCATAGATTTTTTAAGATAAAGAAAGACATCTACTTTCGGTTCTAAAAAACAACAAATTAGTAAGAAAGTCTAATTATTTGCTTTTTTAAATTAAAATTTAAGATATTTTCTTTAATTTAATAAAGTTTAAACATCGGTTTAATTATAGAATAGGGACCGCTGTTTTCTTTCGCTCATTTCGCTTGGTATTCACCCAAATTTTTTATGAAACTGATTGTTGGTCTTAATTGTATTTTTGGTCCTGAAATAAAATTCTCATTTACTTTTTAAAGTGTTGAGAATCTAACTTTAATTCGAGGTTTTAATCGCTGGCGGCCATGTTGGTTGTTATTGTTTTTTTCCTTGGACTAAAGATATTTTTTCCTTGGATTAAATATATTTTTTTCTTAGACTAAAGATATTTTTATTGTTTTAACAATTTATCACAAACACAAAAAACTTTGAACATTCTATTTACAAAAGCAAGTTTTAACGGATTTAACGAATTTAAAAGCAAACATATTAAGGTTAAAACATACTAGTCGTGAATTTAAGAATAACAAAATGTCGCCGAAAAGACGACGGGTAAAAATGTGGCATAAAAGTTTAATTTGATATATGCTAAAAAATAAATTAGAATTTTTTGTCAGAACAACATGTACCATTTCACCCAAAAATCGATTTTATCGAACATTTGGGTGAATACCGAGCGAAATGTGCGAGAAAATCCAACGGCCCCTATAGTATAATTGAACATAAATTCTTTATTTAAAAACACGAATTAAAAGAAAAATTGGCTTATTTATTCAATCAGCAATAAACATCCTTGTCATAAATACAAAAAAAGTTCAAATCTATAAGAAAATAACTTCAAAGACATCTATAGACTCACTGGCGCATTTGAAGACATTTACTGACAAATTGTCTACTGCCTTAAGAAAACTGTCCCATCAAACATTTAACATGTCGGTGTGAAACTTCAAATGTTTTGTTTTTATGCTTAACTCTCTAGTTCTTTCTCCCTCTCTCTCCCTTCCTCTCCCTCTTCCTCTCTCACTCCCTGTCTCATATACATTTACCAGAGATATAATTTAAAAAAATAACTCAGAGTAAACTCTGATACTTTCTTTTCTTTTCCTTTTTATTGCTAAATAAAAAACTAATGTTTAAAAAAAAAATCAAATAATTTTGGAGTGAGGGGCGCGGAGCGATAAAACCACCACTCTTTAGTTCCAAATGGAGTTGCTCCCGCTCCACTCCCGCTGAATATAAAATGAGCCCTCCTCTCCTTCGCTCCAGCAAAATGGAGTGTGCTCCTTTTTGGAGGGCTCTGTAAAGCTGTGTATATATATATCTAACATTTCTATAATAAAATACTAATAGTTAAATGATTACTAGAAAAAACTAGTACCTGTAGATCCTTAAACATACCTTTGCCTAAAAAAATATGAGAAACTTGAGATAATTAACTTTAGTGACATATGCGTCCCTTGACAACTGCTGATCCCAATGCTTTTGTGTGGCATGGTTTTCCCCTCCTTCATCTTCTTGTTGTCGTTCTGGCCGTGTCGTCCCAGCGGTTGCCTTACAAGTTGAGAAAATAAAAGAAACAACAAACTCACAAGGAAACAACAAACTCAGATACATTATGTATATGTCCTGGAGCCTTGGGTGAGTGTGTGATACTGTCGCGAAAAAAGACCCTCATACACTAACGTCCACATCTTAGTTAAGTTTCAGTGTATCAGCCGAGACCCAAACTGAGATTATTTGTCTGCTGAGGCAACACCTTCACTCGATTGGAGTCAGCACATCTCGGGTCTGCGCTGATCTGCTCTCGCCCACATTTGACTCCGGTCTGATCGTCTTCTCTCTGAGTCGCAAACTACCGCACTCTAATGTCAACTGTCCTAAACTAAACCGTCGTGAAACTTAACTGTCGCAAACAACTCTGACTCAGAAACATATTTAGTCATACCGGAAATCCTATGTCCAGTCTTTTGTCTCCTCGATCACTCCCCAACTGACTACCCATCATTTTTGTGCGACTTGGTGAATCATTTCCTCGGCTCTGGAGGGAGGACAGTCCATAGTATCACAAATTGTTTAATAGAAAATTGGAAACCTTCACGAACTGTAGACATAACAAGCTACATAATCTTAGTAATTTGCATATCACAGTCTCAACTTGTACAGCTACGTCACGTGCCGTCAGTCATCCAAAACGCTCCAAAGAGTCTTCCACATTGATGTCGATGGCCCAAAGCCACGTGGTAGACTGTTTAAGATATGGAGAAGAACAGTTGAGGAGAACCTGATCCAGGCGGGTGGCACAAACAAAATGGCAACAGACAGAAAAAGTTGGAAGTCATTCACGAAATGTCTAATCTCAGAATGAGACAAGAGGATGAAAAATGAAAATTATAAGGAATTGATTGATTTGTCCAACAAATGTAACATTTCTCTCTGTCATTTTTGATTAAATGGAAACTCTTATATACTATTAGAATTATATCTGTCGAAGGAGGGCTAAAATTAATTCCACAAAAAAAACAGTTTTGCACCACTTTTATGCTCCCTTATGAAGATTAACAATAAGATATAATGCTAATAAATCTATAATTGTCTTATTTCAATTTTGACCAAAATCTATTACATGATTTTGATTCTAGAAAATGTCTAAAATTCATGGCTCAAGCTTAAGTGGTCTTAGGAAGAAATTTAAATTCAAGGAATCTTGCTTAATTAATGTCTAATGAATATAAATCAAATTTAATGCAAATCTGAAATATTTTAATTCTTAAATGGGCGATTGTGCTCATATTGTTGGATAATGGCCCTGTGAGGACTGACGTATCTTGAAGTGGGCGTATGTGTTGGAAATCATTTGGTTTGGCTTGCGCGATTTAGTGCGGGTGGACCCGTACAGTCGAGTGCAGAATAGGGCTGTTCTCACAGTCGGAGCTCACAGACGTTGACAGGGTCACCACGTTGAAGAGACTTTAGATCAAGGGTCAATGTGCACCTGCGCAGTGCGCATGGGGGCTCTGTGACATCACAGGCTTTTGTGTAGGAAGCAGAGTTTGGCCAGTCTTGGTTTTGGAAGCGAGCCGAACAGTCGACTTCTCTATGTAGTCTTCAAATGATTAGGGGAATTAACTTCCCTAAGAGAATACAGGCATGGGATTTCTTCTCCCCCCGAATGGATAAATACTTAAATTAGGAAGTAATTACGATAAAGCAGTAATTTGGTCTCTCCCTCGACGTTAGTGAATATCTCCGGCGGCGACGATAACTGACGGCTGAAATAAACAGAATCGAAGTAAAAGATTGTTGCCTCGTGAATTTGTGTTATAAAGGTTTTGTTGCAGACACAATGGATGGCGAGGTTCACGGCAGAAAAAAAGAAGAAATAACTCAACCACTAGACGACATCGAAACGGCGCCCCTCCGCGACGAAGAAGTAAAGGTACGAGAAATTAAAAGTATGCAACGTATTCCTTTTTGGTGTTAAAAATGACCAGTTGTTTTAGCGAGAACTGTCACGGCCCATTCCGGGACGGCTATGCAACAGTATAATGCTACCTTAAAATCTTATTAAAATACGTCAAAGAAACTAAAATTTGGGGAATATTTATGAATTGATATCTAATTGTTAAGATTTCACAAATTCATACATACCCTCTCTCACTAACAAAACAGACATGCTAATACAGACACATGCGCCTATTCCATATACACGTAAAAGCACATGGCGACAACCGAAATTAACATGTGTACTCAAGTTTTCCATTACAGATAAAACACCTTCCTTCACCCAGAACCTTCCTTGAACTTTCAATCATTTACTTTATTTTCCTTGACACACGAGTTGTCTATGCGTAATGTGCGTGCTTTGCTGACGTACAATAGTTCATAAATGTCTCACATCATGTGTGTGCTATTGATGAGAGCCCTTCGACCCCAAAAGACCATGGAAGAATTGCAACGTGTGCACGTGTGTGGAAGAAAAATAGGAATAGGCGAAAATGCTGTGTTTGGGTTTTTATACTATGCACAAGATTTGGAAGTGAATATCCTCATTCTCCGGTTGGCTGAAAGAAATTGCTGATTAAGGATTTTTGCTAAAAACAACATTCATTGCTGCTGCTGCTGCTGTTGTTAATGTCTGGTCTGTATGAAGTCCTTTACGTTGGTCGCGGGATTTCAGGTTTTACCCCTGACACCTAGAGCAGCAAGGCTCAGTGGTTGCATATGAATGGGTGGTTGAAGGTTGCCGGGATTCTAAGGGGAATCCCGGTTACATGTTCATAATACAAGCAATGTCACATGAAAGGCAAAATAATAATTCACAGGCAATAGGTTGTTTAAATAAAGCGTTTATTGAACATGTGTAATGACAATGAAACAGAGTACATTAATACGTATACAGTGTGTATGTGGAATGATGAATACTGTGTGTATATCTGTATGTATGTATAATGTGTGTAGAGTTGAAATAGTTCATATGATGGAAACGCACAAGGGAAAATATGTTCAATAAAGAAATTGTGTATTTGAAAATAAAATGTTCTGGAGAAGATATTGTCTCTGTAGGAATATGAATGCGTGTGTGAAGAAAAAAATCTCTTACCGAGAAAAACGTGTTTATGAATTTGAACACGTGTGATTTTGTGGGTCAGACAAGGAGACGAGCAGCGTCTCCGATGACTACTGTCGGCTGTGGCCGGAACTGAAAAGTGGCCTGTCTGGCGTTGTACACCGGTTTATATAATCAAAAAGGGCAGATAACTTTGTAGACGTCTTCCAGCGCCATCTGACGGTGAAAAGCGCCGCCTACTGGCAAACCGGTGCAACTATGTTTGACAGGGGGAGATAACTGCTACAAGGTTCATTCCTCGGTGCAGACGATACTAAGAATACAATTACGAATTACTCAAGACTTCTAGTCGGTCATGGCTGATGGAACGACAGCAGGCTAACCCTGTGGATTAAATAAAGGGTTTCAGTTGAAATTCTCTACATATTCCCGAGTTCGACATAAAGATTCACAAACTAACCACTCCAATATAACCGCCTTCATTTTTCAGGGCACTCGAAAAAACTATAAAAGCAGTCAAAAAAACTCACCCAATTGAAGACGGGAGTGATTCTATAAAAATACCGTTTTTTTTTGCATTTCATTTGATTAATTCGTTTACTTTATTCAATTTTATACTTAACTTGGCAGATGCGAACGACATGGAGGACCGCTGGCTTCCGGTGAAAAAAGCTTGAAGAAAGTGTGTACGGATGCCTGAAAGTGATACAACAATTTTTTTTATTCATATTAATTTCATACTTTCCCTTTTGTCATATTAATTTCAGACTTTTCTTTCATCATAATCTAATAATTAACATAATACAGACTTTTTGAAAAATAATTGATTTGTTTTTATTTGATTGTTTTCAAAACATTTTTTAATAATAGTGAAAACCTTTTTTCTTGGAAATGGAGTAACTTCCGGAATCAAATTTTTTGCTTAGAAATGGAAATGCCTTAACCCTAAACCCTAACCCTCACAAAAAACATTATTTTCACTAAATATTAAAAAAAAAAAAACATTAAATAAAAAAAACATATTCCGTTGCTCAAAAACATTATTTCTTGAAAAAAAAAGATGATTATTCTATTTTTTTTATTTTCTTCAATTTTTTAAAAGTTTTGAAAACAATAAAATAAATTATTTTTCAAATAGTCTATATTATGTTAATTATTAGAATATGATGAAAGAAAAGTCTGAAATTAATATGAAAAAAAGAAAAGTCTGAAATTAATATGAATAAAAAAAAAATTGTATCACTTTCAGGCATCCGTACACACTTTCTTCAAGCTTTTTCTACCGGAAGCCAGCGGTCCTCCATGTACTTCGCATCTGCCCTTAACTTTTATTCTTTCTTAAAAAAAGAACAAGTTTTTTTTTAACAAGTCTGGTCTTCCATAGATTGACGCCAAACTAAATCTTTTTAGAGGAGAGCGACATCCAAGAACGGTAACTCTCGATGACTAGCGAAACCATGGTTGCCTCGAACCGTTCTATTCCTCGCGTCTTGACGCTGTTTCTGTAGGGACTGAATCTTGTGTTCGTGAATCATCAACAACAACAACAATAATAATAATAAGAATAATAAGAAGAATAAAATGGCCAGCGACGATGCTGTCATCTCCACCAACGACGATGCTTCACAGTGCAAGAGGTACGCCGTTGAGAAAGGTTACTGGACGGACCCTTACATCTCTTTGTTGACGGGTCGACCCTCCAACATTCACACGCCGGAGATCAATCGCGGCTATTACGCCAGGGTGAAAGGAATTCGTCTGCTTGTGGAACAGTTTCTCCGGGTTCGTAGAGTGCATTAACCCCCCCCCTTTCTCTCTCTTTCACACACACACACATTATATATAGGTACGTGCAAACATGGCGGCTTCTTGTACGGACTATGCTTATTAAAAAGCGCTTATCATTAATTATTTAATTAGTTTCCGTGTAAACTTTGATTGTGTTTGAAAGATAAAAGCCTAAACTTAATCTCTAAACGAAAAAAACTGCATATTTACGTGTGAAAAATAAATTATAATGAAATATGTAATTACGACGGTCAAAAACCCCAAAAATTCAATGAATTTTGAACTTTGAAAAAATTAATTGTAAAAATCCCTTAAAAGATAAATATAAGTTTTTGGGAACTATTTCAAAGATAATTATTAAATTAAAGTCATAAGACACTGAATAAAAAAATTAAAAAATCCCACGTTTGACTAAAAATTAGCAAAATTAGCCCTTCAAATGTGATAAATGAGTAAAATCCACCATAAGTTCATCGGAAAAGGACGTTGTTTACAAAATGACATAGCATGCAAAATATATGGAAGACAAAAAATGTCATAATTTATCAATTTTAACTTTATATATAAAAATGTAATAATAGTTTATAGAAGTTGAAAAATTATTATCCATTAATTTCTTTATTCTTTTTAAGGTTATAAACAAATTTAAGTACCCTTATTTTGTTATAATAAACAAGGAAAGGCTTATTTAATTATTTGTGAGTGTACGCAATTATTTTTAACTGAAAAGGTTCAGTTTTTAATTTCATAATACTCTGAAATTATTGATGAAGTCTGTTTACCAATGTTTTTCCTTAGAATTTGAAATAAAACTATTTCTTAATGTTAAAAAATTTATTTACGTTACGAACTGCGTCAATTTTATCAATTTTTTTACATGATTTAAAACTTTAGTTACTCGATTTATTCTTAACGTGTCGTAACGATAAATTACATTGATTCTTTTTAAAATAAAGTGGTTTTTATTTTTTATTTTAAGTGTGAAAAAGTAAATTAAAGTCAATGACTACACTGACAATTTATTCATTGAAAAAAAAGTTAAAACAGTTATTTATTGATAAACAGAATTCAATTTTGAAAGAAAATGTCATGTTTGAATTCTCTTTATTTATTAATAAATAATTGTTTTTAACTGAAATATTTATTAATGAAAAAAAAGACAAAACAAATACAAATCTTTCCAAATAATTGACGATAAATTGTGAAATGAACGAAATTGTTGAATCTCTAAAAAAAAAAAAAAAAAATTGCGCTGTAAAAGTGAGTGATTGCTAATCCCACCTGGTTATTACAGAACGGGCCTACCATACTAATGAAAGTTCATCGTTAGTAGAAATTATTCAATTTTTTAAATTCTTTTTTTCGTAAGGTTCCTGGATCTCAAATTTGTCAATGTTTGGTTTATTTTTAAGATTATAAAAAAAATTTCTTGCGCTGATGATGTCACGTTCCTCTATGAAAGAGAAATATAATTATGTCGCATTTTTTATTTTTCCAAAAACTCTAATCATTAAAATCACATGAAATATTTTTTGCAATTATATTATTTTTTGGGTGAAAATATTGATTAAACAATGCTTTATTCAATAATAATATCGCTAATTCAAAAAATTAATTTTTCTTCGAGTTATAGTGATTTTATAACCACGGTATTTACTGGCCTTTTTCGTAATATATACGAAATATTTTGAAAAAAAAATTTAATTGTTAACATCTACGATCCTTTATTTACATAAGTAACAGTTAAAAAATCATGCATTTTTTTTTATTAATATATAAAAATATAACTTTAGTAAAGGTGTATTTTCTTTTTAAAAAATAATACATTTTCACTAAGATTTAAAAAAAAAAAATGGTTTCATTATATTCCGTGATTGTTGATTAATAAATATTGAAAATTTCAGTAAAATTGGTTGATTTCCTGATTTTTAGTGTATTTTTAAGTAAAGGGGGGGTCAAAAAAAAATTTCATTTTGGGAATCGGCCATGGATTTTGCACGTACCTAATTATATATATATATATATATATAAATATAATATAGATTACATAGGTCGATACAACAGACAGAATAGTCTATAGAACCGTTAAATTTCTTTTTTTTTCGATTATACTTACATAAATATCTAATTGATACTAGAAAGGCCATTTATAACGACAGCAAACAGAACGAAAAAGGGGTTAAAAAACAAATAAGAAAAACAAATAAATGTTACCAAAGGCAAGATAAGTTACTCTTCTGGATAAGTTTATCTATGTTTGTTTAAAATTTTGAAACTGCGTTTCATTTTTTTTTTTCAATTTCACACCTTCTCTCTCTCCCTTTTTATATATTAGTAGTGTTTCATCCCTGCAGGAAGTCAGCAGGCTAAATGCAGGGTATTTACGATTTAGACAAATGATTTCCCGTTAGAATAAAACATAAACGTTTCTGTGTAGCTTACTTGCCAAATATATATTTTCACGCTACGTATTGAGCACTGTTGAAGTAAATACGCAAAACATATATATACACAATATATTATATTACCTTATAATATTATGTGTATATACATGAAGTAGTAATAAATTATATATATATATATATATATATATATATATATATATATATATATATATATATATATTTTTGTTTTCTTTCGGCTGTTTACGTAATTCTGCTTCGGCAAAAATCGGGTTTGTCTGGTTCAAAAGCTGTACCATATATATGAAAACCGAAAATTGTTTTCTGGTCATCGACGTTTCGTCTTTATTGTTCCAATGGTACTGGTACAGCTTTTGAACCAGACAAATCCGATTTTTGCCGAAGCAGAATGACGTAAACAGCCGAATGAAAACAACGCGGCGTTCCAACAGAAAAAAAAAATAATGAAACAACATTTAAAGCAAGAAAAATCTTCACCGTATGTTTATTTTATGAAAAAAATTTTTTTGGTGCAATTTTACTTATAGGCCAATCAAGTTAATTGTTTTCATGTAAAAGCATTATTTTGTACTTACTCAGTCATATTTTATCTCTCACGCCCCGAAAAAGAATTTTAAAATATCAAGCAGAACTTTAATTAGAACGATTTTTCCATTTCCATAAGGGTTATATGAACTGGCGAGTGTGCGATTTTCGGAGTGGCCGGTTAGTGGCCGGTTAGCTAACTAAGGGCAGATAAGTGTCCCCTTGTCTATTCTACCGACCGCTCACAGCCCAAAATGTCGGCTCGGGCACAAATACAGGTTGAACATCGAAATGAAAAAATCGTTCTAATTAAAGTTCTGCTTGATATTTTAAAATTCTTTTTCGGGGCGTGAGAGATAAAATATGACTGAGTAAGTACAAAATAATGCTTTTACATGAAAACAATTAACTTGATTGGCCTATAAGTAAAATTGCACCATTTTTTTTGTCGAATAAAATTAACGAAACAACTTTTTTCAACTTTGGTACTGATATCGATCCTGAACCAGTTTTCGTGAAGTTCGACTCGGAAGCGTTCGGCTGTCCTACGCAAACGCCCGAGTGTTGAGGAGACGACAATTTTGATACGGTGCTGCGTCCTATGATAATAATGTTTTGCTTGTTTTTTTGTTTTTTTTTGTTAGGGTTAAAAATATTTATTTGATAACAGTAATTTCGCTCTGTTTTGCTTGTTTTATTTGTTTTGTTGTTTAAAAAAATTTCTTGCAACTATAACTAAAAATTATAGGCCGCAGCAACGTATCAAAATAACAAAAAATATTTATTTGATAACAGTAATTTCGCGTTGTTGTGCTTGTTTTTTTTTGTTGTTGTTTCTTTTAGAACATTTCTTGAAAATATAACTTACAATCACAGGACGCAGCACCATATCAAAATTGTCGTCTGGTACAAATCGGCTCGTCAACACTCGGGCGTTTGCGTAGGACAGCCGAACGCTTCCGAGTCGAACCTCACGAAAACTGGTTCAGGATCGATATCGGTACCCTTTTCTTTCTATCAACCAGCACATGTAATAACATTTCTGACACGTTTTTCTTTTCGCCAACAGCTTCCTTTCCTGGCAGAAAGAAATGGCTCCTTCGGGAGATATGATACTATTACACAGCTCTGAGTAATCCATTTTCTGGTACGCACCGCGTTTCCGTGACTTCGCGTCGTCAACGTTCGAGCAGGTTACGGAAGCGCCCGAGAGTTGGCGAGGCGAAAACTGCCAAACGCTAAATTGAAGACTGGCAGCCGATAAATTACGATGAAGAAAATCAAACTAAAAGACATATATGAAAATAAAGAACGAACAAACCATAGCTAAACCATTGTTAGTAATTAGATGTTTATTATTATTATTATTATTATTATAATATTTTTTTTTTTTTTTTTTTTTTTTTTGTTGTTGTTGTTGATGTTGATGTTGATGTTGATGATGCTGATGCTGCTTATTATTATTATTATTATTATTATTATTATTATTATTATTATTATTATAATAATAATAACAAAATAAAATAGTAATAAATTAATAATAATCATAATAATAATAATAATATTAAAAAAAAAAAAAACATTGTTAAAATCAAATGTTTTTTTTTTGTTTTTTCACCGGAAAGTTTCAAATTTTGCTTTGTTAAGCAAATGTTATTGGTTTTTTTATTTTTATTTTTTTTTAAATTTTTTTTTCTTATTAACATAAACATCGCAACAATTGTTTTCAAGCAAATTCTTTTTGTTTTGTTTCCTTATTTTAACGAAAACCAACTGTTTATAAGCAAATGTTTCTTCAACTCTCGGGCGCCTCCGAGATCTGCTCGAACGTTGACGACGCGAAGTCACGGAAACATGGTGCGTCAGCTATAAGAGTACCCATTTTTTTTTTTTTTTGGGGGGGGGGGGATTTAACTGGAAATAAACAGCACTGGCTTTTGTCTGTAATCAATTTCAATAGTGGTTAGAAAAATTGTTGTCTGACAGCTGATTGGCTAATCGCTAGCTATCTCTCGGGTGTTTACGTAACATGCCGAACGCTGCCGACGCGAAGTTCACGGAAACTGGTTCATATGCGATATAAGTACCATTTATTTTTTACTTTATAAGAAGCATGGTTGATATATTGTTAAGTATATAGTTTTTCTTTTTTTTCTTTTTTTGGATTCCATTTCCTTAACAAAATACGAAAATAGAGATTGAAACGCGTACAAGAGTTAAGTTGTATACGTTAACAAATAATAAAAAAAAATGGTCTCAGCTGTTTTTGTTTTGTGTTTTTCTCCCTTTCAATTTTGTAACCTGTACAGTCATCCATAATTTATTTGGTGTTTTTTTTTTTTTTTACATTGGGAACCGCGCTAAAAGTCCCTTGGCATCGGTGCTTTCCGGATGTTTACGGTAAACGCCAGACAGTACCGAATGAAAAATCGTTGACTTACCTGCGTTCTAAAAAACAAAAAAGAAAACAAAACACAAACACAAACTAGGCTGGATTTACAAGCGTGACAAAAGAAGCAAAAAAAAAAAAAAAATTCGAAATTATTATTTATTTTCTTAACGAAGTTTTAATTTTTTTCTTCTTATTAAACATTTGTACGAAAGAGTTTTTTTTTTTTTAAACGAAGGTGAAAAGTTAATCAAGTGTTTTTTACATTTTTTTTATTTTTTTACTGACTATTTTTGTTTATTTCGTTAGGGTTAGGGCAGTCGGTGCAGGGTTAGGAATTAGGGTTAGGACAGTTTCATCGCGTTTCAACCAGTTTGCAAATTCAGCGTTTCATTCAGTTTGAATGCTTAGATGTCGTCTGCTTATTCGTTTCGCTTCGGGGCTTTCCGGCGTTTACCGTAAACCGCCGATGCCGAGGGACTTTGAGCGCGGGTCCTAATGTAAAAACAAAAAGGTCCATATATATATAAACTCACAGAAATATAGAACCTGCAACATTAATTAATTGTACTACAATATATATAATTTTATATATCAAATAATGTAATGAATGGATATCCGAGGATTTCAGTAGCTTGACAGAGACTCCCGAGTCAGTCTCGGAATGGGATTGAAGTAGTTTACGATTTTATAGCCGGTTAAAAGGCAAACGACATTAAGTATGTGACGGGTTAGCCCCCCCCCCCCCCTCCCCTAAAAAAAAAAGAAAGAAAAAAAGTTGCTTTCAAATTGTAAACTGCTTCGGCTATTTCCGGGACTGATTCTGGAATCTCCGTCAATCTGTATACCCATTTATTACAACAAAGTGCCTTTAATTTAATTGATAATTTCATTACGTATTGTTTTTGTTTATATTTTAAACAATAAACTCACTGTATAACTACTATTGGT
Organism: Sepiola atlantica; assembly: GCA_963556195.1. Taxonomy (NCBI): domain Eukaryota; kingdom Metazoa; phylum Mollusca; class Cephalopoda; order Sepiida; family Sepiolidae; genus Sepiola; species Sepiola atlantica. Next base: position 47,506,700 of record OY744552.1, read on the forward strand.
ATTTTTTTTAATCATTATTTTACCGACATAAATTAATTTAGTGCTTAAACACCTTCTTATGCGTATTTTTTCGTTTCTACGTGGCGCACATATTATTATTTGGTTTTATTTATTTTTTTGGTGCTTGTACAGAGAAGCGTCCGTATTAAATTATCAATACCCCAACAAAAAAAACAGTTTTATATACTTATGCAGCAGATTTAAATAAGTATCCTCACCAAAAAGTAGGGAAAATGATCGAGTAGAATTTTAATTAAAAATAAAAATCTAATTCTGACTGGCAAAGTCGTAAAACCACAAAAAAAAAAATCGCATTAAAAAGTAAAACACAGTTTATTTCCCATAGCAAAAAAAAAAAAAAAATGTTAACATATATTTTAGACGTTACAATGACCTGGAAAAAAGGGTGTGTGTGGGGGGGGGGGGGCATTTTACGCTAAATTGGGCAGCACTTTTCATGCCCACCACCAATCACAATCAAGGATATTTTTTTGTCGTCTGCTCTGAATATTAAAAAAAATGAAAAATACTTTTTTTACGATTTAAATATTTGCCGAATTTACAATATCTTTTTCTTTTCTGTTTATTTTTTTAATTCTTTTTACTTTCCAACATAGAATCAACGTTGGAGCTTGGTATTATTTCAGCTAAATATTCGTTAAATAAAACCAATCAGTCTCTTTATTTATTCAAAATTATAGCAATTTGATTCTTTAATAATAAATATTCTGTGTTTTTACCGTTCAAAAAACATCAAAATTTTCTTCAGATCAATAAAACAAATGTCATTTAAAAAAAATGTATTTAGAATTGCAGTTTCAGTTGACGTGGCGACATCACTTGATTTGGGAACAATTCCTTTTGAAATAATGGGTAAAGTCAGAATTGTTTACCTTAGCGACATCAGATTAATCACCTACCACCATCTTTGCTGATTTTTTAAACATGTGTGCAAGGTGATAACGTACGTATGAACATGAAATGCCTTAGTGTATTATTATATTTTTTACATGATTGTTTTAATTGAGATTTTCATGGATGACTTGGTGTATTATTATATTTTTTTTTACATGATTGTTTTAATTGAGATTTTCATGGATGACTTAGTGTATTATTATATTTTTTTTTACATGATTGTTTTAATTGAGATTTTCATGGATGACTTAGTGTATTATTATATTTTTTACATGATTGTTTTAATTGAGATTTTCATGGATGACTTGGTGTATTATTATATTTTTTTTTACATGATTGTTTTAATTGAGATTTTCATGGATGACTTAGTGTATTATTATATATTTTTTTACATGATTGTTTTAATTGAGATTTTCATGGATGACTTAGTGTATTATATTTTTTTACATTATTGTTTCAATTGAGATTTTCATGGATTACTTAGTGTATTATTATATTTCTTTTTACATGATTGTTTTAATTGAGATTTTCATGGATGACTTAGTGTATTATTATATTTCTTTTTACATGATTGTTTTAATTGAGATTTTCATGGATGACTTAGTGTATTATTATATTTCTTTTTACATTATTGTTTTAATTGAGATTTTCATGGATGACTTAGTGTATTATTATATTTTTTTTACATGATTGTTTTAATTGAGATTTTCATGGATGACTTAGTGTATTATTATATTTTTTTTTACATGATTGTTTTAATTGAGATTTTCATGGATGACTTAGTGTATTATTATATTTCTTTTTACATGATTGTTTTAATTGAAATTTTCATGGATGACTTAGTGTATTATTATATTTTTTTTTACATGATTGTTTTAATTGAGATTTTCATGGATGACTTAGTGTATTATTATATTTCTTTTTACATGATTGTTTTAATTGAGATTTTCATGGATGACTTAGTGTATTATTATATTTCTTTTTACATGATTGTTTTAATTGAGATTTTCATGGATGACTTAGTGTATTATTATTTTTTTTTTTACATGATTGTTTTAATTGAGATTTTCATGGATGACTTAGTGTATTATTATATTTTTTTTACATGATTGTTTTAATTGAGATTTTCATGGATGACTTAGTGTATTATTATATTTCTTTTTACATGATTGTTTTAATTGAGAGTTTCATGGATGACTTAGTGTATTATTATATTTTTTTTTACATGATTGTTTTAATTGAGATTTTCATGGATGACTTTGTTGTTCGGGAGAAATCGACTCTGAAACTTCTTGGTGTATTTTTCAAATCTTTCTTGGGAGTTCATACATTAGATCCATTGTTCTTTCTGCTCCTCATAAAATCGGTTCTCTCTATCGCTCCAATTACTTTCTAACACCTGAGGCTATCTCTACAAATCTATTATATTAGACCTTGTATGAAGTACTATTGCCATATTTGGGCTAGTGAATCTCTGTCCCATTTGATGGTCCTTGGTAAAGTTCAGAAACGTATCTGTAATTTGCCCCCCCCCCTCACTCTTTATTCTTTGCACCCTCTCTCTCACAGACGTGATGTTGCTAGTCTCAGTCTTTTCTATAAATACTATTATGGCATGTGTTCTCAAAATTTGTTTGATTTATTCCCTGCCTACTTTGTTCCAGCTCGTTTAACTCGTTGGTCTAGTGGTCTTTATCAATTCGCTGTTCAGATACCTCGTTATAATGTAGCTTCTTTCTAAGAACTGCAGGCTTGTGGAACTCTCTTCCTGCTGACTGTTTTCCTCCTACCTAGGGCCTGGTCTTTTCAAGACTAAGGTCAGTAGGCATCTCCTATCGTTGCTATAATCATCTTTCTTTTTTGTTCCTTACATCAAGTGGATTCATGCCTTGTCTGGAGTGACTTCCATAAAAAAAAAAAAATAAAATCTATCTGCTAGCCATGATAATTATTGGTCCCCCGATTTATAAAAAACATTCTCCGATTTTTGAAAAAAAATCTGGTTAGCTCCCCCCGGGGGGTCAAAAGGCTCCGAAATGGCAAAAAATGACATTTTTTGCTCAATAGCTTTTCATCCATCCATTCAATTTCTCTGAAAATATGGAGGCAATTGTCCCTAATAGAAAATAAATATCGCTGACCTTGGAAAAAATCTGGTTCGTGTCCCCAGGGGGTCAAAAGCCCCCAAAATGGCAAAAAATGACCCTTTTCTCCCATAACGTTTGATCCATCCATTCAATTTTTCTGAAACTTGGCCAAAATGTAGAGGCAATTATTCTGGATATAAAATGAGTATCCTTGACCTCAGACAAATTCTGGTTCGCGCCCCAGTGGGGGGGGGGGTGAAAGGGGGGTCAAAAATGCCCTAAATTGCCCAAATTTATTGCATTTTACACTCGTCACATACAGAGGGGGACAACGCACGCGCGGCTTGTTGTGCTTTGTTTTTCTAGGTTAAATGGTTTTTGTGTTTCCTGTGTTTACACCTGATAATAGAACTTCCATCGTTTTTGGCATTTTTTCATGTTTGAATTAAGGTATTATTATAATAGGTCTTTAACTTCCATCGTCGCATGAATCATTCATTCTCTGATGTCGCCATGTACGACACAAATCCATTTGTGTCGTACTTATAAAGTTGGATCGTTCATCGCAAAACTGACAGTGAAATTAAAATCCTAGATTTATATACAAAATGTCATGCCCGAGTATCTATAAGTTTATCCCCAACCGTATTATTCAATCTGATTCTTCAAACAATTAAAACCTTATTTCTCCTTTTTATTTTTCTCCCCCAAAAGATGGCTGAAGGTCAATCATGTTGAACAAAGATTAACAATGCCCAGGATTAATCTTTTTTCTGGGAATAGTTCTTTTTGGAGTAATGCTTTCTTGGAGTGGTGTTTTCTGAGAATAATGCCTCTCTCTCTCTCTCTGTCTGTCTCTTTCTCCCTCTCTTTCTTTTTTTCTCCCTCTCTTTCTTTTTTCCTCCCTCTCTTTCTTTTTTCTTTCTCCCTGATGTCTGCACAATCACAAAGAGTAATTTTTTTCTGGAGAGTATATCTGCTGGGAGTAATGTTTTCTTGGAGTAATGTTTTCTGAGAGTAATGTCTCTCTCTGTCTCTCTCTCTCTTTCTCCCTCTCTCTTTCTCCCTCTCTCTTTCTCCCTCTCTTTCTTTTTTTTCTCTCTCTCTCTGTCTCTCTTTTTTTCTTTCTTTCTCTCTGATGTCCACACAATCATGGAGAGTATATCTTCTTGGAGTAATGCCTCCCTCTCTTTCTTTTTTTTTCCCTCTCTTTCTTCCCCCCTCTCTTTCTTTTTTCCCCCCTCTTTCTTTTTTTTCCCTCTTTCTTTTTTTTCCCTCTTTCTTTTTTTCTCCCTCTCTTTCTTTTTTTCCCTCTCTTTCTTTTTTTCCCTCTCTTTCTTTTTTTCCCCTCTCTTTCTTTTTTTCCCCTCTCTTTTTTTTTCTCCCTCTCTTTCTTTTTGTTCCCCCTCTCTTTCTTTTTTTTCTCCCTCTCTTTCTTTTTTCTTTCTTTCTCTCTGATGTCTGCACAATCACAAAGAGTAATTTTTTCTAGACAGTATATCTGCTGGGAGTAATGTTTTCTGAGAGTAATGCCTCTCTCTCTGTAAAATTCCCTTCTCAGGTCAGTAATTTCATCAGAGCACATTCTGTAGAAATACTAGTAAAACAAACACTGCGGCGATGCGACAGGAGCTGGAGCTTGGCAAACAGTGTGGGATCTATTAGGTTAGAAATTCTTTTGTTTTGCACCCTGTCATAGTGGTTGGTGCACCAGCACAGAAATGGCAACAGTACTCCATGCATGGCGAATGGTGGCTTTTTAGATATATAAGATATTGGCAGATGTAACAGGTTTTCTAGCCCTGTAGAGGGAGCCTACCTTCTTGGCAGCAGACTTGGCAGCATCTTCTATGTATTTATTTCATTTTATGCTGCATGAGGATCTCTGGAATGTCGGACTCTCTGGAATGTCGGACTCTCTGGAAAAGGTGCTATTAGCCATGAAAATTGGTGGTTGGAAAATTGTCTTATAGTTGTTAGGATGTATATGTTAGAAAAAGCATGGTGTTTAAATGTGGTCAGATACGGTGGAAGGCTAAACATGTTCCTTTCAGTTTGTAGCACAAATTTGAGGTCCGAATGTACACTTACTCCAGCATTTTATATTTATTTTTTTATTTCGTTTTGTGTTTTTAGCTTAAATTAAAGTTTTGGTAAAATAGAAAGTATCTGAAATCGGAAATTGCAAACCAGTGTTAATCCCCCCAAAATCCCTAATTATTTTAGGCTGCATAGCTTTTGGTAGAATTTAAATTTTTATCATGTATAAAACAGTTTTAATTTATTAGTTGTTAATAATTGTTACATGGTAATATAATTGTATTTGGTTAATATTTGGTTAATAATTAAACTATTTAAAAAATATTTTCAAAATAAAAAACAGTTTGATTTTATTATTTGTTAATAGTTAAACAAATTATTATTTACCAAAAAAAAGAAAATCCAGCCCTAAAATATAATTGGGAATTGTTTTGATTAACACCGGTTCACAATTTCCTATTTCAGATACTGCGGCCATGATAAAGTGGATACTTTCTACTTTACTTAAAAAAATTTTTTTTTTATTATTATTTATTTTAATTATTATTTTAATTATTATTTTAGTTATTATTATTATTATTATTATTATTATAATTATTTATTTTACTTTATTATTTATAATTATTACTATTTATTTTTTATTTTATTTTATTTATTAATTTTATTATTTTATTTATTTATTTAGTAATTTTATTATTATTACTATTATTTTATTCCGCAAAAGCTAAAATAATTGTGGATTAACACCGGTTTGCAATTTCAGATGCGGCGGCCATGATGAAGTGGACATTTTCTATTTTACCAAAGTTATTTTTTATGTCCGTCTTGTTTGTTATTCAGATGACACAATGTGAATGCCAGATCATCAACCTGGGAGCCGGATTTGATACAACGTTTTGGATACTGAAAGATCAGAACCTGGCCCCCAAGTCCTTTGTCGAGGTCGACTTTCCGACGGTCACTGCCAAGAAATGCCATTTTATCAAATCAAGAAAATCATTGTTGCAGAAAGTCGCCAACGAAGGCATGTGAGCATTTTTCGACATCTTTTTTGTTTTTTTGTTGTTTTAAAGCATTTTCTAGTTTGCGTGAGACAAATTCAAGAAAAGTTGCAAAAAAAAAGTTAGACGAAGAAACTAAAAGTAAAATACATATATAAAAATAAAGAACGAACAAACCATAGCTAAACAACTGTTATTATTAATTAGATGTTTATTGTTTTTGTCAAAGGAACCATTGTTAAGCAAATGTTTTTAAATAAATATTTTTTTTGTGCAACGAAAAGTTTAAAAAAATGATTTCTTTTTTTTAATATAACAAACGAAACAACTGTTTTTAACCAATTTCTTTTTTTTTTTACATTTCTTTTTTTTTCATTTCTTTCTTTTTTTTACATTTCTTTAAAAAAGTTTTTTTTACATTTCTTTTTTTTTACATTTCTTTTTTTTTTCATTTCTTTTTTTTTTCATTTCTTTTTTTTTTTACATTTCTTTTTTTTTTCATTTTTTTTTAATGTTTTTTTTTCTTTTTAACATTTTCTGGGTTAGGGGGTTAGTCTTTCACTAGAAGTGACCGTTGCTGACAGAACTCAATGAGTCCTTCGGGAGATTCAATGCGCTAACACAGATCGTAGACATTCATTTTTTTTTTTTTTAATGCGCTGCAGATCATAGAAATTAATTTCTTCGAAACATTATCGTCTACTTGCTGCAACCTGATTGGTTAATAGTTTTGTTCATTCTCGGGTGCTTTCGAGACCTGCCGAACGTTGATGAAGCGAAGTCACAGAAACACGAGTCGTTCTCTATAAGAATACCGGGGTTTTTATGAATTCGAAAATGTCACCCATCGTTAAAACCAGCCTGCTTCTTCTCATTTTTGACTAGCGTGATGCTTCCAGGTTTCTCATGTGGTCTTTCTATGATGGTGGTCATTCCATCCACATGAGGGCAGGGATATTTAAGTCCACGGTCGGTTTCTTCTAGGAAGAGAATATCGCACTGATGCTCTCTGCAGAGTTTTGCAACAAATTCTTTAGTTGCGGATGTGATACAATGAAGGCCGCGAGGATAGGAAGTGACTCATCGACAGAGACAAATAGAAATACGGGAGTGGTCAGTTTCCATTGTTTAGGACAGGTTACTCAGAAAAGAATACCGGACACGACATTTAGGAGTGACGTTTTACGACAGTTTGACGACAGTAAGGTTTATGGCAAAAAGTTAAGGAGTTTGGGTTTCGGAGAGAAGCCGAGCAGTTAAGGATCAGAACCTCCCGAGAGAGCGGACCGGTAAAACTATGATATGAGCTGACCACTTGAGAAACGGCAATGGGGGTCTCGACAGTCCGCGACGGTGTCACACACACTCATAGTTCCAACTAAATTATACACAACGTATATGTGTTTGTGTTCTTTCTCGAGAGTTGTGTTTCTTTTATTTAACTTGTGGACCAGTGCTGTGCCCTCGATGATTCGTCAATGGATAGATGACTCGGCTAGATGATGAAGACAGGAAGGCCACGGACATACAACGTTGGGGTTGACGGTCGTCGAGTGGGGCAACATGGTTCTACACGGATAGTCCTTCAATATTAAGAGATATGATGGTTAACACTGGTCTTGGAGGCAGGCGTTTGCCTTTCTTCATACTTTGGAATGGTAAGCTACTGACATTCGTTGAGCTTATGGCCATCGCTTGTTTTTTGACTCGCTTTAATATTTGTTAGAATTCGCAGGTTATAGTAATAATGAACTATTAGACTTCCTTGTCATATAATTGTATTGTTTGATAATTAAATTATTAATTGAACCAAGTTGTTGTAAAACTAAAACTAATAACAAAGAAGGATGACAAAACTAATAAATAAAGTAAAGGATGCAGTTACAGGGAGAGATTGGACGAATTGGGATTGACTAATTTGCTGGAGAGAAGAACGAGAGGTGATATGATTGAGACTTTCAAGATAATAAATGGCATTTCTAACTATGGTGGGCATTTTTTTTAGTATTTCTTCTAGATCTGGAAGGTTATTGTCAAGGTAGTTTTCAAAAACTAGATCTGTTAACCAGTTAAGTTTTTTTTGCTCACAGAGTAATGTGTTTTTGGAATGAGTTGCCAGATCGGATTAAGAACAGCAATAGCGTGGATCAGTTTAAGATGAGGTTGGATAAATTCAGAGAAAGTGGTAGGAGGGAGAAATTTAGGGGGCACTTTTGGGAGTTGTCAGATGAAATATTTAACAGAATTTGATCTGGATATCGATACTGTACTAAGAGTTTTCTTTTTTTTTTTCTTTTTTAACAGTTGAATTGAGAAGATAGTTAAAGGGATGATGCTCGAGGAGGCATAACAAATAATAATAATAATAAAAATACTAATTGTATTATGGTAATATTGTTTTAATCCATGCTTATAAAATTATTGGATGTAAATAGTTTCTAAAACTTCTTGTAAAACATGGGGATTTTCTAAGAATGTTAAATCCTTCTAAAGAGAAGTTAAAATTCGAAAACAAAATCTTTGTCACCTTGTTTTCATTATAAAAAACTTATCCACTGTAAATGTTTTCTTATGTGGAATAAGCATTTTCAGAAAGAAACTGAAGCGAAATAAAATATATCTCTGCTATAGTGTAGTAGAAAGGGGGGTAAATTTATAGAAGTGCACCTTTCGTATTTCGACCCCTAAAAAAAAAAGTTTCTACTTTTTTTGGCAAATTACATGTAAACAGCCTCAACAAATATCCGCTATGAAAAAAAATTATGAAAATTTTTATTATTTTAGATTTTAGGAGCGGGGGGGGGGGGGGTCACTTTCCTATAATAAGTTATACGTAAAGTGAGCACGCATTTCTTGGCCACCGAATCTCACCTCTCGTGTTTCGACCCCTAAAAAAAAGTTTCTACTTATTTTGGCAAATTACATGTAAACAGCCATTTTAGATGTTAGGAGGGGTGGGGGATCACTTTCCTATATAAGTTATACGTAAAGTGAGCACGCATTTGTTGGCCACCGAATCTCACCACTCGTATTTCGACCCCTAAAAAAAAGTTTCTACTTTTTTGGACAAATTACATGTAAACAGCCTCAACAAATATCCGCGTATAACTTATATAGGAAAGTGATCCCCCACCCCTCCTAACATCTAAAATGGCTGTTTACATGTAACTTGCCCCAAAAAGTAGAAACTTTTTATTTAGGGGTCGAAATACGAGAGGTGAGATTCGGTGGCCAAGAAATGGGTGCTAACTTTACGTATAACTTATATAGGAAAGTGACCCCCCCCCCTCCTAAAATCTAAAATAATAAAAATTTTCATAATTTTTTTTCATAGCGGATATTTGTTGAGGCTGTTTACATGTAATTTGCCCCAAAAAGTAGAAACTTTTTTTTTTTAGGGGTCGAAATACGAAAGGTGCACTTCTATAAATTTACCAAAAGGGGAAACAAAAAAATGTGCTTGTTCGAATGAAGTACAGATATGTTAAATGGATTGCTATTTGGGTCTGACTTTCAAAATTCCACGAGGTCACTTTATATGCTATACTAGCAGAATACCATTTGTGATGCTATTTTTATTTGTTAGGCTGTTGGTGCAAGATGAAGCAGCCATGTTGTCAGGATGCTGGACTCTCTACTGTCGATACAAATCTTCTATGGCCAGCTTAACCCTTTCATGCATCATTTTTTTTTTTTTTTTTACAGAAATTCTACGTACCTGATCTAACTTGTTCTTGAACCACGTGCCTTCAAGTTGAGCTAACTTCCGAAAAGGCCCGTAACAACTAATAATGGAGGCAAAACGTATTCCTCGATGTTTCTGACTCCCGAAAACAAATATAATTGGTCAAATCAAAATTTATGATAATTTAATTTGACAACTTTTCTATTTGTTGTTGTCGAACGACAGTATACATTAAAGATTTAAAAAAAAAAAAAAATTATTTATTTTTTATTTATTTATTTTTTTAATTAATTTTTTTTTTATTTAGTTTTTTTTTAAAATTTATTTTTAAATTTTTTTTTTTTATCTTCCTCCCACAGCGGTAGGATGTGACACCAGGTCGGAAAGTGGGATTGAAAAGCCAGCGCCCTAGAAGAAGAGCACTCTGGCCTACAAAAAATGCCTGGGCCGCCCTGTTTGGTATTCCCCGGTAGGGACGCCTCAGGCGATTAGCAATAAACTAACTTCTTCTCAAAGAGTGAGAAGGCAAAGCCTGGGAGGGTGGACCTCCTAGAACTGCACAAGACAACAATCCCTAAGATCGGCGGAATCAAGGTCCGAAAACCAAGACGGTACCGGTCTAAGGGGTGTAGCATCCATCAGAACAGATACTACACTTTGATCTCAGCTAAGAAAAAAATTTAACTAAAGAGTTAAGCTGACTATGAATTTGGTTCGGCAGTTTAGCGTCCAGCATCCTAATGATGTGACCGCTCTATCTCAGCTGGTTCTTAATGACGATGGCGTCGACGCTGATGTTGGTGCAGTAGTCCTTCTCGCAGATGCGCAGGATGCCCCATAAGCAGCGTTGATGGAACTTCTCGTATCAATATTGTTGCTGAAGACGCCATAAAACCCTTCCATCCATTTTGTATCTAAGTCTCTTTTTTTTCTCTCTCTCTTTTACGCAGATGGTGATATCAAGATAGACAAATACGATCTACATGGTTCCAATTACCATCTCGTTGGTGCTAACCTTAGAAACATTAACGAGCTTGACGCCAAGCTGAAATTGTGCGGGGTCGACCGGAATTTGCCAACCCTTTTTCTGGCCGAGTGCGTCCTTATTTACATGGAGGTGAATCATTCAACCGCTCTCCTCCAATGGATTACGGACAATTTCATGTCGACTTTCTTTATCAACTACGAACAGGTGAGAATTGCCAAAATCTACAACGATGACAGCTCATAACTTTAGTTGTGTGTGTGTGTGTGTGGGGGGGAGGTGTTTAAAAGTTTCAAACTGTTGGGTGGCTACACACCACCTAAGAATAATACTTTTGGATGTTTTATATCTAGAAAATAATAATTAAATATTTTATATCTAAAAGGGAAGTAACTCTTTGCCCTTTGTTATCGTGCTTGATCAAAACAACATTTTGGAAAACAGTTATGTCACCTGGATTTGACAGCCAACACTGGAAAAACATATTCAGTTTTCGGTGGACATTTGCTGACTTGAAAATACTAAGTTAATTCTTTTCATTAGTTGTGTGCAGGTGTGTGTGCAGGTGTGCCATTCTCTTAAGCTGTGTGTGCCTTTTCCTTTTTCATAGTCATTGCTACATTTTTTTTTTTTTTGAGACATAGAGTTCTTGAGTTCACAAAAGCGTGTATTTGTTTTTGGCCAATCAGTGTGTTTGAGTGTTCCTGTTTATCTTCGGCCGTGTACGCGTCTGTGATTAGAAGATATGACCCTTGAGATGCCTGTGTTTATTCTATGTGCTCTTCTGTATTTATTTTAATTTTTTTTTAATTTTCTTATTATTTTGTTTTTTTCTGGAGATGGGGCATCCTACCGGATGCCATACATTCACCTACTATTTCAGACACTCCAGCCGAGAGATCTTTTTAAAATTCTAACCGTCCCTTTAAGTGCAAATGTTTGTAATCCCTCTTGCACTTGGTTCACCGGGTATATTCGCCAGGTAGTTTTTGAAATTCTTTTTCATTAGTCCGGTTGTTCCTATAATTACTGGAATAATTGAGATCTTCCTAAGATTCCAGTTTCTTTTCATGTCGTACATAAGACCTTGGTATTTCGTAATCTTTTCCCTCTCAGCTCTGTTTAAGCCAGCATCATTAGGGACACTGACTTCAACTAGGGTTGCTACTTTCTTCCTTTTGTCCCATATCACTATATGTCAGGTTTAACAGCTCTGTTTTCTAGATATGTAGCTGTAGGGATGGCATAGTCATAATGGATGGTTTATAACTTATTTCCAACTGTTCTTTTTGGTATATGCTCCCAGGATTTGCTGCTACACTGGATATTCAACTTTTTACATATAGTCCAGGGAAGATATTTATTTACTCCTTCGCTAGGAGTTAGGCACAAGGCCAGTTTTATCTTACTCCCACAAGTAAGATGTGACCCAAGATCGGGTCGAGCAAGTGGGGTTAAAAGCCAGCGCTCGAGAGGTGAGCACTCTGGCCATTTAAAAATTGCCTGGGCAGCCCCGTCGGCATTCCCCGGTAGTGGCGCCTCAGGCAGTAAGCAATAAACTTACTCCCCCCCCAAAGAGAGGAGGCGAAGCCTGGGAGGGTGGACCTCCTAGAACTGCACAGGACAGGCGTGCAGTATCCATCGGAACAGATACTACACTTTGATCCCAGCCAAAAGGCATTTGCACACTCCGTTGTGCCACATTATATAATAGCCATCCCCCCAGCAGAACCTAACAACTGGATGTCAGGTGGCTCACACTTTCCACTTCTGTGTGGCAGAACCTGCACTTGTTATTGTTGCTGAGATCACTCATCTTTTTAAAAGGCATTGGTCATCAAGCCTTGATCTTGAGCAGCCATTATCATTCTCTCCTGATCATAGTGAAGAGATCCTTTTTTCAACCAGTCTACAGAGCCTTCCTTATCTAAATATTCCTGGGATAATTCACCTGGGAAATACTTAGCACGTTGTTGGTTGGCCCATTCTCCCAGTTCTCTGGAATGGAAGGTCTTGGTGTATTTCTGCCCGCTCTTCTGGGCTATTTCTGTCGCAGGCTTGTTGTCCATTTCTGCCTCATTTGTAAGACAGTCCTGTCCAAAATGTTTGTCCAGTTTTGTCATAGAGGTTGTTCTGCTTGCTCTGGTTTCTTGGTGTTGGTGTACCATCATAAGGTTTTGGTTCTGGGAGCTCATCAGATATTGGCTCTATGTTGATGGTCAATTTCTGAGAGACCCATACCTCCTGCTCCTCTTGGCAGATACAGCCTTGGTAGACACTGGTTTTTGGACATTACTCTGTACAGTGTCAACATTTTTCTCGTCTTAGTGATTGACCACAAAAGGACATTAATAGACTAGACAGTCTATTAATGTCCTTTTGTGGTCAATCAATAATTCCAAAGCTGTATGTTATCACTGGCATAGCTAATTGGTTAATGGCAGTTACTTTGTTTTTGTTTGTAAGCTGTTTTGCAAATTTTTCTAACATGGCGTATATATATTCTCTGCCAATGTTTTCTCTCATCTTTGCATGTTGAATTGAATCGTTTTCTTCTATGCCAAGGTATTTGTATTGTTCCTGTTCTTCAAGGTCTTTGATGTCAGTATCTTCATCAAGCTGTATCTTTTCCGTTTGGATTTTCTTCCCAGCTCTGAGGGAGCACTTGGCACATTTGTCCAGGCCGAACTTCATTCCAATATCTTTGGAGAAGGTCCATACCTTCTCCAAACCTGCAGGAGTCGGCTTAAGTCAGCATCTGAACTAGCATACAGCTTGAGGTCATCCGTGAAGAGCAGGTGGTTGACTCTTTTGTTTGGGTCTTGTTGGTGGCCCTGGCTCAGATTGTAGGCACTCCGGCTTTAGTTTAGTAATTTGCTTAGCGGATCAATCACCAGACAAAAGAATAGAAGAGGTAAGCTATCTCCTTGGAAGATTCCTCTTCGGATCTTGACGTCAGGGATTTTTATTGTTTCACTAGTGTGGCTTAATGCCATTGTTGTTTGTCACATATTTATTTGTACTGCCATGGTTTTCTTGATGACCAGGATGGATATTATATAGATCAAGGCAGCGCAGGAGCCATGCGTGGGGTACACTATCGTATGCCTTTTTGTAATCGATCCACGCCATGCTTAGATTTCTCTGCCTCTTCCTACACTCCTACAGTCCTCAAGGATGGTCTTATTGATCAACAATTGGTCCTTGGTGCCTAAACACTTCCTCCTGCACCCTGCTTGTTCTTTTTCCATGTACGCTCCAAAAGAGAGGTGCTTGTAGATGCTGTCTGCAACCAGGCCAGTGAAGAGTTTGTAGGTTGTAGTGAGGCAGCAGATCGGTCTGTATTTTGTAGGGTTTTGTGTCTCACTCGTTTTGGGTATGAGGGTTGTATCACCTTTTACTAGCCATGCTGGTGTGGCCTCCTCACCCTTCAACAGTCTGGTGAAGCAGCTACTATAATGGCTATGAAGTGCTGTTAGTTTTTTCAGCCAGAAATTGGGTATATTGTCTATGCCAGTTTTTTTGTGATTCTGAAATTGATCTAGCTTTCGTTTTATCATTCCAGATGTTATCTCTGGCTCTGGCATTTTTGGCTTGCTTTTATTACTTCAAGGTATATCTAAAATCCACTTGGCCTCTTGGTTGCATGGTCCCTCATTCTCAAACAAAGGCCTCCAGTAGTCTTCTAGCTCCTTCTCTTCTGGTGGCTTTTCCACCGTTATATTCTCTCCCACCAAATTTCGGTAGAATAGTCTTGTGTTCTTTCTGAACTGTCTGTTCTCAACTTTCGCTCTGTGCTTGCTATCCTTTTTTTGTAATTCTTTTGGCAAATGCTGGAATCCTGCCTTAAAGTTCCCTAGCAACGTTTTCAATTTCTTCTACATTTTTTGTATTCAAAACTGAGTCTGCAGATGGTGTTCCTCAGCCGTTCCCGCACTGTAGGGGCAGCAAGGAATTGTTGGTCCTCCGATTTATAAAATCGGGGGACTTATGTTTTGAGGCATGTCCGTCTGTCCGGATTTTTTCTCTGCAACCATCCATTGAATTTCTCTGAAATTTTACATGAAGTTGTAACTTTTGTCAGGTTAGAAAGTGACATTATCCGATTTTTAAAAAAAAATCTGGTTAGCCCCCCAGGGAGTCAAAAGGCCCTGAAATGGCAAAAAATGACATTTTTTGCCCCATAACTTTTCATCCATTCATTCAATTTCTCTGAAACTTGGCCAAAATGTGGAGGCAATTGTTCCTAATAGAAAATAAGTATCGCTGACCTTGGAAAAAATCTGGTTCGCACCCACAGGGGGTCAAAAGCCCCCAAAATGGCAAAAAATGACCCTTTTCTTCCATAACGTTTGATCCATCCATTCAATTTTTCTGAAACTTGGCCAAAATGTAGAGGCAATTGTTCTGGATATAAAATGAGCATCCTTCACCTCAGAAAAATTCTGGTTCGCACCCCCAGGGGGTCAAAGGGGGTCAAAAATACCCCAAACTGCCCAAATTTATTGGATATTACACTCGCCACATCGAGTCACATACAGAGGGGGACCACGCACGCGCGACTTGTTTGATCTGAGACGCCTCCTGTTTCTGGAGCTTCAGTTTCCACGGTGATGTTGTGTCTTTTGCTCTGGACTCCCATTGCTTTTGGAATTGAAGGAGTGTTTTCCTGACAATGTAGAGCCCTGCAGCATATGTCACTTGATTCATCTCTGTGAGGGATATGTTGCATGGAACAAGTCTTTGTAGAGCAATGTTTATGTTTTGTATTATTGCCTTGGTAGCTCTTTAGGCTTGGATTTTGGGCAGTTGAGGTCTTTCCTCCAGCCTCATCATCTGGACTTCCTCAATGGTATTACCAAGTTCTGCTTCCAAGACCAATTGTTCATCATCTGGTTCCGGTAATTTTTGAGGTGGGGATTCAGGTGTTGACAATCGTTTCGGTGATAGTGGTGAGGAAGAACTTAAGTTTAAATGAGGGGCTATCTTGTGATTGTAAATAGACAACTGATGGTGGTGGGATACTTGTCGGGGAGCCACTTGATAAAGGGGATTCTGGTGTTGAAGTGGCTGTATGGTGGGTTGTCATGGACCCAGACTGTTTGACGGCTTGATTCATGGGTGAATGGTAATGTGGTTCTGGCTGTACCTGTGGTGTGGTGTTTTGGACGATGATGGGAATTGTGGGAATTTTGATGGAGCTTTCAAGTGAACATTTTTTTTTCTTATGAGGGCTGCTATTTCTGATGCCATATAGTCGAGCTCAGCGTCATTGAACACGCTCATGCTGTTATACCTTTGGCAGGTTATTTTTTGGGGTGGAACATTTCTCTTGCCTGGACAGAAGTGGAAAAATATTTCCCTCTAGGTCTCTGTCCTCTTTTTTTGTTTGGTATATTTTGCCTGAGCATATTTCATAATTTCATAACAATGTCCACTTTTCTTCCCTTTCCCATCAAGACTCTTGTCTCCGTCTAGTTTCTTCTTCCCTGATAGGAAGGTAGTCTTTTTCCGCTTTCCTTATGGCTGCATTTTTTATGAGGATCCTCTCATCTTCTGTTATATATATGCCCATCTGGGAAACAAACGATCGTAGGCGGGCAACCGGTGTATTTTTTTTCTCTTCGGAGAGGGTAGATTCTATTATCTTTTCGGCCAGGATTTCCTTGGATGTTTTGCTCCACTTTTCAAACTTTGAGTAGTGGTAGCAAAACAATAGCACCTTTTTTTTTGTGCAACATGGTTGGGCTTCTAAGCCTCTTATGTTCCTTTATTTTGTTGCTGTATATGATGGAGATAGGGGGCCAGGACCTCTTGTCTCAAGGTCTGATGGTTAGCTCTGATTGGCCTCTGTCATGGCTGGATCACCATTTTGAGAGGCAGGAAGGTTTACACCATTGCTTACATCTTCCCGCCTGGTGTATGAACGGGATGATGGGCCCTTTTTATCCTGGGTGCCGGCCTGCCAGTATTTACTTTTGTTTTTATTCATATTTTTCTATCATTTCCTAATTGTGAACGGCTTCTAATTTGCTATTCAAAGCTGCCTTCTATTAATAGAGGGTGTGCCCCCGTCCGCAGTTCGGGGGACGTGCTGGATGGATTGAGGAGACAGCACACCATTTTTTAAAATATTTGGTCAGGGTTTACTTCAAATAAGAAGTATCCTCATGTCAGGGTCTCTGACAAACCCCTGTACAGAGAGACCAAAGACACCCGAGGGTGGTGTCTAGTAGGCATTAAAGTCCTCCTTTATCATCCTGCATGTGCGTGGTTGTGGAAAAACAAATAACCACATTAAACAATCAAAACAGACTCTGGCTAATTTAATCCTAAACTTAACCTAACCTTGCAGCCACTCGAACTGAGGGTTAGTGGTAAAAATATTTTTTTAACTGCCCTAAAAAGTTAGAATGGCCCGGAAATGGAAATTATTTTACGTTAAATTTATATACAAAGCTGATCCTCAAATCTAAATTCTAAAATAATTGGAGGAGAGTAGAAAGTGACTAACTTGTGTTTACTTTCGGAAGCCTCGTAATTCTCACTTCCCATATTTTGTCCTTTAGTCATTACATTTCATGAGCAATGTTTCTGAAAAAGGGGGAAGAATTGCTGTTTTCTGAGTCAGAAACTATCCACATTAAACAATCAAAACAGACTCTGGCTAATTTAATCCTAAACTTAACCTAACCTTTTTAACTGTCCTAAAAAGTTAGAATGGCCCGGAAATGGAAATCATTTTACGTTAAATTTATATACAAAACTGATCCCCAACTCTAAATTCTAAAATAATTGGAGGAGAGTAGGAAGTGTATCTTGGGTTTATTTTTGGCAGCCTCGTAATTCTCGCTTCCCATATTTTGTCCTTTAGTCATTACATTTCATGAGCGATGTTTCTGAAAAAGGGGGAAGAATTGCTGTTTTCTGAGTCAGAAACTATCTACATAACACTTATCGTCGGCTGGGTTTTGACCTTGAAGTGGTATTTTTTTTTTTAGCTCCCTACATCAAATGGCTTCATGCCTTGTCTGGAGCGATTTCCATAAAAAAAAAAAAAAATGTTTTTTTTTTTTTTTTGTTTGTCTCTTTTTCTGTCAAGTTTTTCACGGTGTTCACACGTAATTGCTTGAAAAAAAAGTAGAATCTCATTTTTGAATGGCTTTGATTTTTGGAAGAATAAATGATATGTATAGTCATCCACATAGAGACTGTTTCGACAGCTCTTCGCTGTATCACAGCTTTTCAGTTCAGCTAGACCAGCTAGTGCCTCAAGCCCCGGGATTGAAACTCAACCGTCGAGCTAACAGTCGGCGCTCCTACCCCTACGCTATCATACGACACCGGCTAAATGTAAGTAGAATCTCAACGTAAACATTGTCAAATGCCGGTAGCTTGAATTGGTTTTACCCAACGAGCTATGCCTTTACAACTAGTGGCAAATAGCGATTCTCTTATGGCAAACTCTACTTGAGAAAGGGAGCTTCAATATTCAATGATTCACCAGAGGATGTTGCTCTACAAATTTATCGAAAAAAACATTTTTCTCGTTACTGTCTTATTTTTTTTTTTTTTTACGATAAATAAAATAAAATAACACCATAGGAATAGGCAATACAAAAACATAAATTAACCGAAACGAAATTGCTCGAGTGAAGAAAGAAACACCATAGGAATAGGCAATACAAAAACATAAATTAACTGAAACGAAATTGCTCGAGTGAAGAAAGAAACACCATAGGAATAGGCAATACAAAAACATAAATTAACCGAAACGAAATTGCTCGAGTGAAGAAAGAAACACCATAGGAATAGGCAATACAAAAACATAAATTAACCGAAACGAAATTGCTCGAGTGAAGAAAGAAACACCATAGGAATAGGCAATACAATTTACAAAAACATAAATTAACCGAAACGAAATTGCTCGAGTGAAGAAAGAAACACCATAGGAATAGGCAATACAAAAACATAAATTAACCGAAACGAAATTGCTCGAGTAAAGAAAGAAACACCATAGGAATAGGCAATACAAAAACATAAATTAACCGAAACGAAATTGCTCGAGTGAAGAAAGAAACACCATAGGAATAGGCAATACAAAAACATAAATTAACCGAAACGAAATTGCTCGAGTGAAGAAAGAAACACCATAGGAATAGGCAATACAAAAACATAAATTAACCGAAACGAAATTGCTCGAGTGAAGAAAGAAACACCATAGGAATAGGCAATACAAAAACATAAATTAACCGAAACGAAATTGCTCGAGTGAAGAAAGAAACACCATAGGAATAGGCAATACAAAAACATAAATTAACCGAAACGAAATTGCTCGAGTCAAGAAAGAAACACCATAGGAATAGGCACTACAAAAACATAAATTAACCGAAACGAAATTGCTCGAGTGAAGAAAGAAACACCATAGGAATAGGCAATACAAAAACATAAATTAACCGAAACGAAATTGCTCGAGTGAAGAAAGAAACACCATAGGAATAGGCAATACAAAAACATAAATTAACCGAAACGAAATTGCTCGAGTGAAGAAAGAAACATCATAGGAATTGGCAATACAAAAACATAAATTAACCGAAACGAAATTGCTCGAGTGAAGAAAGAAACACCATAGGAATAGGCAATACAAAAACATAAATTAACCGAAACGAAATTGCTCGAGTGAAGAAAGAAACATCATAGGAATTGGCAATACAAAAACATAAATTAACCGAAACGAAATTGCTCGAGTGAAGAAAGAAACACCATAGGAATAGGCAATACAAAAACATAAATTAACCGAAACGAAATTGCTCGAGTCAAGAAAGAAACACCATAGGAATAGGCAATACAAAAACATAAATTAACCGAAACGAAATTGCTCGAGTGAAGAAAGAAACACCATAGGAATAGGCAATACAAAAACATAAATTAACCGATACGAAATTGCTCGAGTCAAGAAAGAAACACCATAGGAATAGGCAATACAAAAACATAAATTAACCGAAACGAAATTGCTCGAGTGAAGAAAGAAACACCATAGGAATAGGCAATACAAAAACATAAATTAACCGAAACGAAATTGCTCGAGTGAAGAAAGAAACACCATAGGAATAGGCAATACAAAAACATAAATTAACCGAAACGAAATTGCTCGAGTGAAGAAAGAAACACCATAGGAATAGGCAATACAAAAACATAAATTAACCGAAACGAAATTGCTCGAGTGAAGAAAGAAACACCATAGGAATAGGCAATACAAAAACATAAATTAACCGAAACGAAATTGCTCGAGTGAAGAAAGAAACACCATAGGAATAGGCAATACAAAAACATAAATTAACCGAAACGAAATTGCTCGAGTGAAGAAAGAAACACCATAGGAATAGGCAATACAAAAACATAAATTAACCGAAACGAAATTGCTCGAGTGAAGAAAGAAACACCATAGGAATAGGCAATACAAAAACATAAATTAACCGAAACGAAATTGCTCGAGTCAAGAAAGAAACACCATAGGAATAGGCAATACAAAAACATAAATTAACCGAAACGAAATTGCTCGAGTGAAGAAAGAAACACCATAGGAATAGGCAATACAAAAACATAAATTAACCGAAACGAAATTACTCGAGTCAAGAAAGAAACACCATAGGAATAGGCAATACAAAAACATAAATTAACCGAAACGAAATTGCTCGAGTGAAGAAAGAAACACCATAGGAATAGGCAATACAAAAACATAAATTAACCGAAACGAAATTGCTCGAGTGAAGAAAGAAACACCATAGGAATAGGCAATACAAAAACATAAATTAACCGAAACGAAATTGCTCGAGTCAAGAAAGTTTATACATTTTGTTGGATTTAATCTTTGTGCTTTCAGGTCCACATGAGTGACAAGTTTGGTCAAATTATGATTGATAATTTGAAGTCTCGTCAGTGTAGTCTACCAGGTGTGATGGCCTGCATCAGTGTACAGTCTCAAACAGAAAGGTAAGTCTTTTTTTTTTTTATTACTATTTTATTTCAGTTTGTTCTCAGAAATCAAGGGGCTCCCTCCTGGAGCATACACTTGATTTCATTAAGATTTAAATTTATATCCGAGGACTCTTTTTTAGGATAGACGGTGGCTGCTATCTGTATTTCGCTACAGCTCGGTGTGGCAGAATTGATGATTTTGAGCCAGAATCGAGCGGTGGAGATGGCCTGGACTTACTTCATCCCCGCAGTAAGAGGGTCCGCCCTTGCCTGGCTTGCAGATGGAAAGGGAAATAAGTTTTGGCTTACTAGTTTTCTAGTGAGGATTGAACTCGCAACCTCGAAGTAACAAATCTATTGGTTGCTGCACAATAATACGTGGATTCGCATTGACGACAAATAGTGAGCCAGCGGATTATGTTTTTTCTGATTGGTTAAGCGGAATTAACCGAAGGAAAATCTGCTAATAAAAAGAGAAGAAAATCAGGAGAAGAAAAGTGAGTGTCGAGTGAGATTCTGCGGTGAGCCGAATTATTTTTCGTTCATTGGAGCTGAAAGTTACACAGAGGGTTTTTGTGCTTCTACAGGAATTGAACCGAACTGGGTTTTTTTTTTTTTTTGTTTAACGTTTGGAGTCTAGTCATAGACTTCTGAATTGCCATTTTCACTTGGTCTTCCAGGGATTGTTTCTAAGTATTTCTTAAGTTTTTTTTTTTCATTAGGCCAGTTGCTCCTACTACAACCGGTATAATGTTTATTTCTTTCAGGGACCCCGTTGTTTTCAAGTCATTCTTCATATCCTGATATTTCGTAAATTCATTCTTCATGTCCTGATATTTCTATATTGTGTTTTTCTTGTTTTTATGTGTCCAAATAAGTTTGATTTTGACTAAAAGAAAAGCCACACAGTATACAAGAATACGGCTATTCTTGTTCTCATATGTAAAACTAACCATGTTTTAGTGTTTGAAAAGTTACATACTTTACAAAAATATGGCTTTTCTCTTCTTTTTATATTTTACTTCAGTAAGTTCTCAGAAATCAAGGGGCTCCCCCCCCCCCCCCCCCCCGGAGCTAACACTTGATTTCATTAAGATTTAAATTTATATCCGAGGACTCTTTTTAGAATAGACGGTGGCTGATATCTGTATTTCACTACAGCTTCGTCTCCCAGGGATTGTTTCTAAGTATTCAAGTTTTTTTTATTTTTATTAGGCCAGTTGCCCCTACCGCAACCGGTATAATGCTTATTTTTTTCAGGGACCATGTTTTTAAGTCATTCTTCATGTCCTGATATTTCGTAATTTTGTCACATTCAGCTATGTCATAGTGTTTGAAAAGTTACATACTTTATAAAAATATGGCTTTTCTCTTTTTAAAATTTTTACTTCAGTAAGTTCGAAGAAATCAAGGGGCTCCCCCCCTCCCTGGAGCTAACACTTGATTTCATTACGATTTAAATTTATATCCGAGGACTCTTTAAGGATAGATGTTGTTCCTTTTATGGCTGCTTTCTGTATTTCTCTAAGTATGTTTTTAATTAGGACAGTTGCTCCTACTACAACTGGTATAATATTTCTTTCTTTCAGAGACCATGTTGATTTTAAACCATTCGTTATGTCCTAGTATTTTGTTATTTTGTTCGGCTATTATTGTTCTCATATCTAAAACTAACCATGTCATAGTGTTTGAAAAGTGACATACTTTATCAAAATATGGCTTTTCTCTCTTTTTTTATTTTACTTCAGTAAGTCTGAAGAAATCAAGGGGCTCCCCCCCCCCCCTCCTGGAGCTAACACTTGATTTCATCAAGATTTAAATTTATATCCGAGGGCTCTTTTTAAGATAGACGTTGTTCCTTTTATGGCTGCTTTCTGTATTCTGCTACAACTTGGCATTCCAGTGATTTTTTCCTAAGTATTTTTTTATTTGTTTTTTTCATTAGGCCAGTTGCTCCTACTACATTTCTTTCTTTCCGAGACCATGTTGTTTTTAAATCATTCTAGTATTTCGTTATCTTTGCACATTCAGCTCTATTGAGGCCAAAGTAATTTGGAATGGTTACATCAATAATGAGCGCAGTCCTTTCAGGTTTGTTTCGTATAACAATGGCTGGCTTGATATCTTTGTCATAGTAGACTGTCACCTGTTTGATATTATCGGTGAAGGTTCATGTTCTCAGATGTTTGTGATCTTGTAATGAATGTAAGGGATAGTTTGTCCCTTCCTTACTTTTATCGCACGAAATGAATTGAATGAACAACCGAGTAACAGGCAACAAAAAAGAGGGGTTTATTGACTCAAGGATACCTATACCGTTTGGTATAGGTAGAAGAGAGAGTTGGACGGTGTCCGCTTGAGGAAGAGGAAAAATGTAATGGTTCTCCGGGCTGCCCGTGGGTCTTCTTCAAGTGAATATGGTAGTAGTCTTTGAGTGAGACAACGGTAGCGGAAGAAAAAGCTTTTCCAGGTTCCTCGTCGGTGCTCTCAGCAATGCGTCCAAGCTGTGCCGAGGGGTTGTCTCTGCGAGGCGGATTGATTGAATAAGAGGGTTATTTTTCGTTTGCACCGGATTTTATACTCAGAAGGGCAGATAACTCTGGTGTCGCTTTTCAGCGCCACCTGTCGGTGAATAAGCGACACCTAACGGCCAACCGGTGCAGTTATGGATGAAAGGAGGAGGTAACTGCTACAATCTTGTGCGTGTTAGGGTGTCTCAAAAATTTGAATGTCTCCCATCCCATGTCCCCATGCAATGCAATTTGCATCAGAAAGTGTCATATATTCAACGTTGAGAAATATGAATGTCGTATACTAGCAGTATTCATCTGGCGTTGTCCGGGTGGAGATATATTGTTGGTCTAAATGCTTTTTAGGAAAAAAAATAATTTTACAATTTTTGCCTTGGATAAGAAGTTAAAAATAACATTTGTAATATGAGGTCAAGCAATAAAAACAACTGTTAGCACTGTGTTGTTAGTAAAAAAAAAAAAAACCTGCTTAGAGACAGTTGTAAAACGGCAAATGGATTTAATGAATCGAAACAAATTTTAAATAAAAGCGAATTATGTAACGGATGTAGGTGCTAAGTAATAATAAGTACTAAGTGACAGTCTGCTAAAGGTTTAAGGTTCAATCCTCAGTGCAGGCGATACTAAGAATACAATTACAAATTACTTAAGACTTCTACCCGGTTATGGCTGATGGAATGAGAGCAAGCTACCCCTGTGAATTAAATAAAGGGTTCTGTTCGAAATTCCGTCCAGATTCTCGAGTTTAACAGAAAGATTCCCGAGTTCGACAAGATACAACTGAAGAAGGTCGGACGTTACATCGGCCGAAACGTTGTAAGAATAACGCCCGAGATGAGAACAGTAGTCCGAATAATACAAGTGATACTAAAAGCGAATTATTTCAAATCTTAAAAATACTTTATTAGTAGTTTTAAGATTTGAAATAATTATTTTAAATGTTGAAAACTTTTAAAAATATATTCTTCTTGGAAATATTCCAGTCCGAGCACCCTTTCCTGCCTTGACAGAGTACAAAACTGACTTTGCAATCTAGTGGGGTATGTCCTCTTCTCTTCCCTACAGGAGAGAGAGATTTTTTTTGTCTTATTTTTTTTTTTTTTAACATATTTCACCCCAAACAAGGCAGGCCGCCACTGTAGACGTAAAGGGTTACTGAGAATTTGGGTGTGGGTTTTGGGTGTCACCCCAAGTTGGGAGCAGTGTAACGAGGTGTCTGTTTACGTTAGTTTTAAATCTCTGCATGTCCGTACTGTTAGGGAAACAGGGCGCAGGGAGGGAGTTCCAGAGACCAGCAGCACGAGGAAAGAAGCTATTGGAGTAGAAGGCTCTCCGGCATCTTGGGACCTCCACAGTGAATGGATGGGATTTAGCTGATTGTCGAGTTGGTCTAGTGAATTTACGTCGAGGGGGCACCAAAGTAGCCAGTTCATCGGAGCACAATCCATCGAAGTATTTGTAAAACAAGCACAAGGATGCAACATTGCGGTGATGGGACAGGAGCTGGAGCTCGGTTGACAGTGAGGGACCTATTAGGTTGGTGACTCTTTTTTTTTTTTGGACCTTGTCTAGAAGGGAGAGACTAGTGGATGATGCACCAGCCCAGATGTGGGAACAATACTCCATGCATGGGCGGATTGTAGAGATATAGGATAATGTCAGGTGTGAGGAGTTTACTAGCACGGGAGAGGGAGGCCCCCTTCTTTGCTGCAGCCTTGGCAATGTCTTCAGTGTATTTGTTGCTAGTCTTTCTCTACTCTATCGTTATTCTCATGGTAGGTGCTCGACTGAGCGCCAATCTATGGTCCCCCCCCCCTACTGTAAAATAATCACAACAAAAACTCATTTAGCTACCACCACTGTAAATAATTTCCCTTTCTTCCTCTGTGTACATAAAACTAACCAGAACTTCCATGAACAAAGTTTCTTTCTAAGAACTACCAGTCTGTGGAACACGATACCACAGAGTTGCTTCCCAGCTGACTACAACGTGATTGTTTCCAAGTTCAATATTACCAAATATTTGTCGAGCCGTCCACTTAAATATTCAAGTTCTGCCCATTCTACTAATCCTTTTCAATCCTCTCGTAGTGTTGTTCAACCTCTTTAACCCTTATCCTCGAGTGACCTTTGGGCCTTGATAAGTGGTGACTTGTTGCGTTTTGACCTTGTGTCATACATGCAGAAAACGAGTTGTTACAGAAACATTAAAACTAAAAAATTGTATTCATATCTTGGTAGAGGCATGTTCTCCTTGTATGCACTCTTACGTGATCCTTCCAGACCGAGGTCTTGCTGTCCTCAAATCAAAGTCTTTATTTGACCTGATCTTCGTTCCAGATCACTGACCTTTGTGTGTGTGTGTGTGGGGGAAAGGAGGGAGACAGAGAGATTGATAATCACTGTTTAATCACATTCTGTCAGTCCATATCATTTTTCACGTCCACGCGTTGCATGCTCCCAAAGGGACTATCCTCTTCTCTCTCACACGCTCTCTTTGAGCCATGTGATGTCATTCATATCCGTTTCTATCAATTGCCACAGTCTAGCAATCTTCACCTCAGGTTCATCAATTTGACCCTGGCTGACCAATATCTAACATCCCTTCCCTTCATATCTAAAAATATCCTTGGATTGTTCCGTTCCCATCCGTAAGGTCAATCAAGGTCTAACTCTCCCTGCCCTAACCCTAACCCTCTCTGCTCTGACCCTCCCTGCCCTAACCCTAAACCCTCCCTGCCCTAACCCTAACCTACCCAAACCCTAACCCAAACCCTAACCTACCCTAACCCTAACCTACCCTAACCCTAACTCTCTCTGCCCTGACCCTCCCTGCCCTAACCCTAAACCCTCCCTGCCCTAACCCTAACCTACCCAAACCCTAACCCAAACCCTAACCTACCATAACCCTAACCTACCCTAACTCTCTCTGCCCTGACCCTCCCTGCCCTAACCCTAACCTACCCAAACCCTAACCCAAACCTACCATAACCCTACCCTAACCCTAACCCTAACCCTCTCTGCCCTGACCCTCCCTGCCCTAACCCTGACCTCTCTTGGGGATATAAAACTCTCTTACAACGACTGTCGGCATCCATTGCCACCTCGAACCTAATCTATCATGGAGCATCTTTCACCGCACAGTTTCACTACGGAAATTGTCTAGCGTGACCACGAGTTCATCAAGTTGACCCCGGCTGACATTTCATTCCCTGTTATTCTCAACTAACTATTTTATATACTAGTGGGTCAACTCGTTCAACATCTAACACTATTTGATGTACCCTCAATATTAACATAAATAATAAAATGGGTTAAATTGGAGGTGCCCACTGTGTCATGGCAGCCAAATCTGAAGTCGGATATTTCGACCAGTGTTAGCGCAAAAACAAAATCCCATTATATATTTAAAAAATTTTTTCTTTTTTTTAAATAATAATTTATTTTCAGCAAATTGTTTAATTATTAATTATTAGCAAATAATCGAATCAAACTGTTTTTTTTTTATAATTGGGATTAAATAAAAAAAAATATTTTAAAAATATTTATTAACAAATGTTTTAATTGCTAATTATTTTTAAATATATTACAAAGTAACAAACAATTATTAAAAAAAATCGAACTTTTTTTATAAATAAAAATTTTTCTTGATAAAATTTAAATATATTTACAAATTTACAAATAATAATTAAACTATTTGTTAAAAACAAATTATTATTTGCAAAAAAAAATGGCAAAAGTATAATGGGATTCCATGAAAAATGCCAGTATACTGAAATCATATGCCCTTAATAGGGTTAAGATGAAAATTCATATACACTAAATGTACAAAAGCAAGGAAATTCCCAAATTTTTACACTTTTATTGTCATTAAGGGTATGCGAGCACAACAGGGCTATGTATTTTACTGGTAGGGATTTTTCTTCAGCGCACCTCACACACTTCATCCACTCATGCATAGAGATTTATACTGTAGTGATGTGATAATGAAATGGTTTGGTTGATATGTAGTCATACCCTTAATTAATGACAATAAAAGTGTAAACATTTGGGAATTTCCTTGCTTTTGTACATTTAGTGTATATGAATTTTCATCTTAACCCTATTAAGGGCATATGATTTCAGTATACTGGCATTTTTCATGGAATGTCACTACTTTTGTAAAGGCTATGCCTCAATACAATGGTCATTTTTAAGGTTTTTTTTGAATTTTCTGAAAAACTAAGGTATATTGTAAACTGAAATTAAAATGCCATCAACTAGACCCTAGAACCTCTATCTCTGCCAAAAATCATCTGAATCCATCAAATAGTTGATGAGATACAGGGTGGCACATATCTATGTACGTACGTACACACAGATAACATGATTTCATGATTGAACTTTCTGGATCTCTGGGTTGCCTTGACTAATGATGCTGAAATTCTACACACTTATAGAACCTATCAAATAAAAATTTTGTGCAAAGTTTTAACTAATTTGGTTTATTGGTTTTTGAGTTATGATTGATCAAAGAAATGTGATTTCCAGCATAGGCCATTCGTGGAGTCTATTAAGGGATAGAGCGCTCTCGCGCCTCCCTTGATTTTTTTTTTTGTGCTAATACCGGCTGAACTATCCGAGTATAGATATGGCCGCCATTACACAGTGGACACCTTCAATTTAACCATAAAATGTATTGATATTGAGATAATACATTATTAAATGTATCTACATGAAACAGAAGCTGTAGTGTTGCATTAATTTCGACGCTTGTTTAGACGATTGCTCTCACCTTGAGTGTTATTCTCACGTTTCGGCCGATATAACCTTCGACCTTCTTCAGGTGTATTTTGACAATGGCTGTTATTTGTAAATAGTCAAAATACACTTGAAGAAGGTTGGAGGTTACATCGGCCGAAACGTTGTGAGAACAACACCCAAGATGAGAGCAATAGTCCGAACAATCCAAATAATACATGTTATCAATCCTCATCTCAAAAACAAAAATTAATTTTTTTTTTATTTGTATGACTTCAAAAATAAAGAATAAACATGATAGCATGAGGGTTAGGGTGGGTGCAGTGGTATATATTTTATTTTAATTCTGAAAGGGTTTACTCTACTAATTTATGTATTTTCTTTTTCTTTTTTTAAGGTTTTTGAACACTGGCTGGCAGTTTGCAGATATTCTCGAAATGAACCATGTTTACGAGTGCCTGCCTCGAGCCGACATCCACAGGTAAGAAAACCTATGAGTCCAATAATTTGTAGATGGGTTCAAGCATCTCTAAGCAGATTTGTCACTTAGTCGTGCCATCCGTTGGTCTTTCCATCCGTTGGTCTTTCCATCCGTTGGTCTTTCCAATTGTGCTAGTCTTTCTGTCCATTGGTCATTCCATCTATTGGTCTTTCCATACGTTGGTCTTTCCATTCGTTGGTCTTTCCAATTGTGCTAGTCTTTCCGTCCATTGGTCATTCCATCTGTTTGTCTCTCCATCCGTTGGTCTTTCCATCCGTTGGTCTTTCCATCCGTTGGTCTTTCCATCCGTTGGTCTTTCCAATTGTGCTAGTCTTTCCGTCCATTGGTCATTCCATCCGTTTGTCTCTCTATCCGTTGGTCTTTCCATTCGTTGGTCTTTCCAATTGTGCTAGTCTTTCTGTCCATTGGTCATTCCATCTATTGGTCTTTCCATCCGTTGGTCTTTCCAATTGTGCTAGTCTTTCCGTCCATTGGTCATTCCATCTGTTTGTCTCTCTATCCGTTGGTCTTTCCATCCGTTGGTCTTTCCATCCGTTGGTCTTTCCAATTGTGCTAGTCTTTCCGTCCATTGGTCATTCCATCTGTTTGTCTCTCTATCCGTTGGTCTTTCCATCCGTTGGTCTTTCCATCCGTTGGTCTTTCCAATTGTGCTAGTCTTTCCGTCCATTGGTCATTCCATCTGTTTGTCTCTCTATCCGTTGGTCTTTCCATCCGTTGGTCTTTCCATCCGTTTGTCTTTCCAATTGTGCTAGTCTTTCCGTCCATTGGTCATTCCATCTGTTTGTCTTTCCATCCGTTGGTCTTTCCATCCATTGGTCTTTCCATCCGTTGGTCTTTCCATCCGTTTGTCTTTCCAATTGTGCTAGTCTTTCCGTCCATTGGTCATTCCATCTGTTTGTCTCTCTATCTGTTGGTCATTCCATCCGTTGGTCTTTCCATCCATTGGTCTTTCCACTTGTGCTAGTCTTTCCGTCCATTGGTCATTCCATCTGTTTGTCTCTCTATCCGTTGGTCTTTCCATCCGTTGGTCTTTCCATCCGTTGGTCTTTCCAATTGTGCTAGTCTTTCCGTACATTGGTCATTCCATCTGTTTGTCTCTCTATCCGTTGGTCTTTCCATCCGTTGGTCTTTCCAATTGTGCTAGTCTTTCCGTCCATTGGTCATTCCATCTGTTTGTCTCTCCATCCGTTGGTCTTTCCAATTGTGCTAGTCTTTCCGTACATTGGTCATTCCATCTGTTTGTCTCTCTATCCGTTGGTCTTTCCATCCGTTGGTCTTTCCAATTGTGCTAGTCTTTCCGTCCATTGGTCATTCCATCTGTTTGTCTCTCCATCCGTTGGTCTTTCCAATTGTGCTAGTCTTTCCGTCCATTGGTCATTCCATCTGTTTGTCTCTCTATCCGTTGGTCTTTCCATCCGTTGGTCTTTCCAATTGTGCTAGTCTTTCCGTCCATTGGTCATTCCATCTGTTTGTCTCTCCATCCGTTGGTCTTTCCAATTGTGCTAGTCTTTCCGTCCATTGGTCATTCCATCTGTTTGTCTCTCTATCCGTTGGTCTTTCCATCCGTTGGTCTTTCCAATTGTGCTAGTCTTTCCGTCCATTGGTCATTCCATCTGTTTGTCTCTCTATCCGTTGGTCTTTCCATCCGTTGGTCTTTCCATCTGTTGGTCTTTCCAATTGTGCTAGTCTTTCCGTCCATTGGTCATTCCATCTGTTTGTCTCTCTATCCGTTGGTCTTTCCATCCGTTGGTCTTTCCATCTGTTGGTCTTTCCAATTGTGCTAGTCTTTCCGTCCATTGGTCTTTCCATCCGTTTGTCTTTCCAATTGTGCTAGTCTTTCCGTCCATTGGTCATTCCATCTGTTTGTCTCTCTATCTGTTGGTCTTTCCATCCGTTGGTCTTTCCATCCGTTGGTCTTTCCAATTGTGCTAGTCTTTCCGTCCATTGGTCATTCCATCTGTTTGTCTCTCTATCTGTTGGTCTTTCCATCCGTTGGTCTTTCCATCCGTTGGTCTTTCCAATTGTGCTAGTCTTTTTGTCCATTGGTCTTTCCATCTGTTGGTCTTTCCAATTGTGCTAGTCTTTCCGTCCATTGGTCATTCCATCTGTTTGTCTCTCTATCTGTTGGTCTTTCCATCCGTTGGTCTTTCCATCCGTTGGTCTTTCCAATTGTGCTAGTCTTTCCGTCCATTGGTCATTCCATCTGTTTGTCTCTCTATCTGTTGGTCTTTCCATCCGTTAGTCTTTCCATCCATTGGTCTTTCCAATTGTGCTAGTCTTTCCGTCCATTGGTCATTCCATCTGTTTGTCTTTCTATCCGTTGGTCTTTCCATCCGTTGGTCTTTCCATCCGTTTGTCTTTCCAATTGTGCTAGTCTTTCCGTCCATTGGTCATTCCATCTGTTTGTCTCTCTATCTGTTGGTCATTCCATCCGTTGGTCTTTCCATCCGTTGGTCTTTCCAATTGTGCTAGTCTTTCCGTCCATTGGTCATTCCATCTGTTTGTCTCTCTATCTGTTGGTCATTCCATCCGTTGGTCTTTCCATCCGTTGGTCTTTCCAATTCTGCTAGTCTTTCCGTCCATTGGTCATTCCATCTGTTTGTCTCTCTATCCGTTGGTCTTTCCATCCGTTGGTCTTTCCATCCGTTGGTCTTTCCAATTGTGCTAGTCTTTCCGTCCATTGGTCATTCCATCTGTTTGTCTTTCCATCCGTTGGTCTTTCCAATTGTGCTAGTCTTTCCGTACATTGGTCATTCCATCTGTTTGTCTCTCTATCCGTTGGTCTTTCCATCCGTTGGTCTTTCCAATTGTGCTAGTCTTTCCGTCCATTGGTCATTCCATCTGTTTGTCTCTCCATCCGTTGGTCTTTCCAATTGTGCTAGTCTTTCCGTCCATTGGTCATTCCATCTGTTTGTCTCTCTATCCGTTGGTCTTTCCATCCGTTGGTCTTTCCATCCGTTGGTCTTTCCAATTGTGCTAGTCTTTCCGTCCATTGGTCATTCCATCTGTTTGTCTCTCTATCCGTTGGTCTTTCCATCCGTTGGTCTTTCCATCCGTTGGTCTTTCCAATTGTGCTAGTCTTTCCGTCCATTGGTCATTCCATCTGTTTGTCTCTCTATCCGTTGGTCTTTCCAATTGTGCTAGTCTTTCCGTCCATTGGTCATTCCATCTGTTTGTCTCTCTATCCGTTGGTCTTTCCATCCGTTGGTCTTTCCATCCGTTGGTCTTTCCAATTGTGCTAGTCTTTCCGTCCATTGGTCATTCCATCTGTTTGTCTCTCCATCCGTTGGTCTTTCCAATTGTGCTAGTCTTTCCGTACATTGGTCATTCCATCTGTTTGTCTCTCTATCCGTTGGTCTTTCCATCCGTTGGTCTTTCCATCCGTTGGTCTTTCCAATTGTGCTAGTCTTTCCGTCCATTGGTCATTCCATCTGTTTGTCTCTCCATCCGTTGGTCTTTCCAATTGTGCTAGTCTTTCCGTACATTGGTCATTCCATCTGTTTGTCTCTCTATCCGTTGGTCTTTCCATCTGTTGGTCTTTCCATCCGTTGGTCTTTCCAATTGTGCTAGTCTTTCCGTCCATTGGTCATTCCATCTGTTTGTCTCTCTATCCGTTGGTCTTTCCATCCGTTGGTCTTTCCAATTCTGCTAGTCTTTCTGTCCATTGGTCATTCCATCTGTTTGTCTCTCTATCCGTTGGTCTTTCCATCCGTTGGTCTTTCCATCCGTTGGTCTTTCCAATTGTGCTAGTCTTTCCGTCCATTGGTCATTCCATCTGTTTGTCTCTCCATCCGTTGGTCTCTCCAATTGTGCTAGTCTTTCCGTCCATTGGTCATTCCATCTGTTTGTCTCTCCATCCGTTGGTCTTTCCAATTGTGCTAGTCTTTCCGTCCATTGGTCATTCCATCTGTTTGTCTCTCTATCCGTTGGTCTTTCCAATTGTGCTAGTCTTTCCGTCCATTGGTCATTCCATCTGTTTGTCTCTCTATCCGTTGGTCTTTCCATCCGTTGGTCTTTCCATCCGTTGGTCTTTCCAATTGTGCTAGTCTTTCCGTCCATTGGTCATTCCATCTGTTGGTCTTTCCAATTGTGCTAGTCTTTCCGTACATTGGTCATTCCATCTGTTTGTCTCTCTATCCGTTGGTCTTTCCATCCGTTGGTCTTTCCAATTGTGCTAGTCTTTCCGTCCATTGGTCATTCCATCTGTTTGTCTCTCTATCCGTTGGTCTTTCCATCCGTTGGTCTTTCCATCCGTTGGTCTTTCCAATTGTGCTAGTCTTTCCGTCCATTGGTCATTCCATCTGTTTGTCTCTCTATCCGTTGGTCTTTCCAATTGTGCTAGTCTTTCCGTCCATTGGTCATTCCATCTGTTTGTCTCTCTATCCGTTGGTCTTTCCATCCGTTGGTCTTTCCATCCGTTGGTCTTTCCAATTGTGCTAGTCTTTCCGTCCATTGGTCATTCCATCTGTTTGTCTCTCCATCCGTTGGTCTTTCCAATTGTGCTAGTCTTTCCGTCCATTGGTCATTCCATCTGTTTGTCTCTCTATCCGTTGGTCTTTCCATCCGTTGGTCTTTCCATCCGTTGGTCTTTCCAATTGTGCTAGTCTTTCCGTCCATTGGTCATTCCATCTGTTTGTCTCTCTATCCGTTGGTCTTTCCAATTGTGCTAGTCTTTCCGTCCATTGGTCATTCCATCTGTTTGTCTCTCTATCCGTTGGTCTTTCCATCCGTTGGTCTTTCCATCCGTTGGTCTTTCCAATTGTGCTAGTCTTTCCGTCCATTGGTCATTCCATCTGTTTGTCTCTCCATCCGTTGGTCTTTCCAATTGTGCTAGTCTTTCCGTACATTGGTCATTCCATCTGTTTGTCTCTCTATCCGTTGGTCTTTCCATCCGTTGGTCTTTCCAATTGTGCTAGTCTTTCCGTCCATTGGTCATTCCATCTATTGGTCTTTCCATCCGTTGGTCTTTCCAATTGTGCTAGTCTTTCCGTCCATTGGTCATTCCATCTGTTTGTCTCTCTATCCGTTGGTCTTTCCATCCGTTGGTCTTTCCATCCGTTGGTCTTTCCAATTGTGCTAGTCTTTCCGTCCATTGGTCATTCCATCTGTTTGTCTCTCTATCTGTTGGTCTTTCCATCCGTTGGTCTTTCCATCCGTTGGTCTTTCCAATTGTGCTAGTCTTTTTGTCCATTGGTCTTTCCATCTGTTGGTCTTTCCAATTGTGCTAGTCTTTCCGTCCATTGGTCATTCCATCTGTTTGTCTCTCTATCTGTTGGTCTTTCCATCCGTTGGTCTTTCCATCCATTGGTCTTTCCAATTGTGCTAGTCTTTCCGTCCATTGGTCATTCCATCTGTTTGTCTCTCTATCTGTTGGTCTTTCCATCCGTTGGTCTTTCCATCCGTTGGTCTTTCCAATTGTGCTAGTCTTTCCGTCCATTGGTCATTCCATCTGTTTGTCTCTCTATCTGTTGGTCTTTCCATCCGTTGGTCTTTCCATCCATTGGTCTTTCCAATTGTGCTAGTCTTTCCGTCCATTGGTCATTCCATCTGTTTGTCTTTCTATCCGTTGGTCTTTCCAATTGTGCTAGTCTTTCCGTCCATTGGTCATTCCATCTGTTTGTCTCTCTATCTGTTGGTCTTTCCATCCGTTGGTCTTTCCATCCGTTTGTCTTTCCAATTGTGCTAGTCTTTCCGTCCATTGGTCATTCCATCTGTTTGTCTCTCTATCTGTTGGTCATTCCATCCGTTGGTCTTTCCATCCGTTGGTCTTTCCAATTGTGCTAGTCTTTCCGTCCATTGGTCATTCCATCTGTTTGTCTCTCTATCCGTTGGTCTTTCCATCCGCAGGTCTTTCCATCCGTTGGTCTTTCCAATTGTGCTAGTCTTTCCGTCCGTTGGTCATTCCATCTGTTTGTCTTTCCATCCGTTGGTCTTTCCATCGGTTGGTCTTTCCAATTGTGCTAGTCTTTCCGTCTATTGGTCATTCCATCTGTTTGTCTCTCTATCTGTTGGTCTTTCCATCCGTTGGTCTTTCTATCCGTTGGTTTTTCCAATTGTGCTAGTCTTTCCGTCCATTGGTCATTCCATCTGTTTGTCTCTCTATCCGTTGGTCTTTCCATCCGTTGGCCTTTCCATCTGTTGGTCTTTCCAATTGTGTTGGTCTTTCCATCTATTGGTCTTTCTTTAAATTGTTCCTTCATATTACCAACATTGTAGTGTTTTCGTCACATAGGAGCAAAATCAACACATTCTAACAAAACTGTATATGGTACTTGACAAGTCGCTCACCATGGTGGCTCCTTCTGTTCAAGCAGGAATTAATGCATAGCTTTTATGTGGCCAATACGGAGTCGAGAGAGGATGACTTTTTCCCTTCGTGACTTTCTACGCACTGCCTCCATTCTCCTAGATCAGGTTGTATTGCCAACAATTTGTTGGATGATGTATTACTACTCCATCTAGATTGCCATTTCTTATGGAAAGTTTTCCTGGTATGCCCAGAGTTATAGGTTTTCTGATTTTAGCATATGGTAAATATAATTGAAGGCTTCAAATTGAAAGAGAAAAGAAGCTGAAGAAAGCAGAAGACTTGAAGATCAAAGAGATCTACAAAAAGTCAATTCTGAAGTTATTTTATAGTTTTATCATAGATTATCATATGACAAATAATCTTCATTTTTAGTTTGTTATATATGTACTGATTTCACAAAAAAATATAGTTTTTACTTTAAAAAAATTGTTTTTCCGGTTGAAATTTATGTAAAATTTGAAGCTCGGATAGCATCAGAACCCAGCACATCTTTTTATTTTATAGCAAATTTTTCCAATAAGACATTAAAATGAAGAAATTTTCAAATTTAGAATTTGCTTGTAAACGCTTATTTCAATTGAAAGTCAGAAAATTAGACAGATTATATCACACTGTGTCAGAGGAAATGATTTTTGCCATTTTGAAATGCAGCACTTTTGGTAGTGGTAATTCAGTGGAGAAAGTGTTAGGGGATTTAAAATTTTAACATATGGGAGATTTAATTTGAAAGAGAAAAGAAAAAGAAGTTGAATAAAGCAGACGACTTCAAGGTCAAAGAGATCTTCAGAAAGTCAGCTAAAATAAAAATTCATGAAAAAGAAAATGATGACGCAGCAAAACCAAAAACTAACAGGAGTTTATGAACTGAAGAAGTTTTAAAAAAAAGTTAAGTCAAACGTATGTAGAGTGAACTAAAATTGCATTTTTTTTTTTAAATATATAATTTAATAAACAGTTTTTTAATATTTTATTTTGAATTCAACATAGATTATCATATTACAAATGGTCTTCATTTTTAGTTTGTTATATATGTACTGATTTCACAAAAAATATAGTTTTTACTTAAAAATTGTTTTTACGGTTAAAATTTAGGGTTTTTTACCCCGCTTAATAAACCAGTATTGTTCAGGCCTTTGGGTCTGGATTTACGCCGGTCTATTGGGGGTTGCCGGTCCTGTGCAGTTCTAGGAGGTTCACCCTCCCAGGCTTTGCCTCCCCTCTTTGGGGAGGAGTAAGTTTATTGCTTACTGTCTGAGGCGCCCTTACCGGGGAATGCCGACGGGGCTGCCCAGGCAATTTTTAAATGGCCAGAGTGCTCACCTCTTGAGCGCTGGCTTATCTGATCCCACTTTCCCGACCTTGTGTCACATCTTACCTTATGGGAGGTAGATAAATAACTTGAAGCTCAGATATCATCAGAAGCTAGCACAGGTTTTTATTTTATAGCAAATTTTTCGGAGATGGTGGCGGGGTGGATGCCCCTGGACGCTGCTAATAAATTTTCATATAATCACTACGTTAATATCAATACAAAATATTTTCAGTTTTCTTCTTTTTTTTTTTTCAAGATTGTCACTTTCATCTATGCAATATTGATAAAAAGAAAGTGAAAAATTGTTTCTTTATTTTTTTGTTTCAACACATAAGTATATAAAAAATGATGCCTTTGCCTTTTGACTAGGAGCAAAGTGTAGTATCTGTTCTGATCTTTTCTGTCCTCAGTCAGTGAAGAAGAAATCCTTCTGGACTGAGTCAATTTAAATTTTTGTTCTATCGGTCAGAATCTATCCATCTTGCATTTGTCGTTGGATGTTTTCGACCTTGAAGTGGTATTTTTCTTTTTTAACCTCTGTACGTCAAGTGGCTTCATACCATGTCTGGAGCAATTTCCATAAAAAAAAGAAAATTTAAAAAATCCAGTGACCCATTTTGAGAAGCCTGTTTTTTTTTCCCCCCCCCCTCATTAAAAACCAACGTTGTGTCTAACTCTGCCCTAGTGGGGAGGTAAGTAAAGGGGAACACATCAGTATATGTAGTGGAGCTAAGACGAACAATTGTTCACTGTCAGCCTGTGGCAGCACTGCCGACTTAATCTTTCAACATATTTTATGTTTGATTTTTGCTTTTTGTTTTTTTGTAGTTTTAGTAATTAATTGATTGCTTAAGTTTTTTTTTTTTTTTTTTTTTGTAGTTTTAGTAATTAATTGATTGCTTAAGTTTTTTTTTTTTTTTTTTTTGTAGTTTTAGTAATTAATTGATTGCTTAAGTTTTTTTTTTTTTTTTTTTTGTAGTTTTAGTAATTAATTGATTGCTTAAGTTTTTTTTTTTTTTTTTTTTTTGTAGTTTTAGTAATTAATTGATTGCTTAAGTTTTTTTTTTTTTTTTTTTTTTGTAGTTTTAGTAATTAATTGATTGCTTAAGTTTTTTTTTTTTTTTTTTTTTGTAGTTTTAGTAATTAATTGATTGCTTAAGTTTTTTTTTTTTTTTTTTTTGTAGTTTTAGTAATTAATTGATTGCTTAAGTTTTTTTTTTTTTTTTTTTTTGTAGTTTTAGTAATTAATTGATTGCTTAAGTTTTTTTTTTTTTTTTTTTTTTGTAGTTTTAGTAATTAATTGATTGCTTAAGTTTTTTTTTTTTTTTTTTTTGTAGTTTTAGTAATTAATTGATTGCTTAAGTTTTTTTTTTTTTTTTTTTTTTGTAGTTTTAGTAATTAATTGATTGCTTAAGTTTTTTTGTTTTTTTGTAGTTTTAGTAATTAATTGATTGCTTAAGTTTTTTTTTTTTTTTTTTTTTTTTTTAATTTAAAAAAATTTTTTTTTTCTTTTCCAGAATTGAAAATCTTGAATTTTTGGACGAGCGTGAACTGCTGGATCAACTTTTAGCTCACTATTGCATTGGATATGCCTATAAAGACCCCAACAGCATCGGCTTTCATAAAATCAATTTTTCGCCATGACATTTCCCTCCCTCTCTCTCTCTGCAAAGGTCAATCAAATGAATTCCCCAAAACCTCTCCCCCATGAAAATAAAAGATGGCAGAATTAAATGACAGCCCTTTTTTTTTTTTAAACTTTGCACTGCTATTAAGCACAAGATTTTCAGATTATAAAATTTGTTATTTATTTTCATTTTTCATTTTTTATTATTATTTTTTAACTTAAAATTAAAAGAAAATTTTTTTTATTATTTATTTACTTTTTAATTTATTTTTTAGAAATTGATTTGTTCAATTTTAAACATACTATGTCAGTTTAAATTGTTATATTTCTCACTCTTTAAATTAAAAAAAAAAAAAATTTTTTTTAAAAACAATCTGTACATTTGAACTTTCTTGACTCGAGCAATTTCTTTTCGGTTGATTTTTTTTTTTTTTTTTTTGTATAACCTATTACTACGGTGTTACGTTATTTTTTTTTTTTACCTAAAAAATGAGAGAAAACATTTTTTTTTTTTTTACCTAAAAATGAGAGAAAACATTTTTTTTTTTTTTACCTAAAAATGAGAGAAAATTTTTTTTTTCTTTTTTGTATAACCTATTACTACGGTGTTACGTTATTTTTTTTTTTTACCTAAAAAATGAGAGAAAACATTTTTTTTTTTTTTTTTTTTGTATAACCTATTACTACGGTGTTACGTTATTTTTTTTTTTTACCTAAAAAATGAGAGAAAACATTTTTTTTTTTTTTTTTTTTTTTTTTGTATAACCTATTACTACGGTGTTACGTTATTTTTTTTTTTTACCTAAAAAATGAGAGAAAACATTTTTTAATTTTTTTTTTTTATATAACCTATTACTACGGTGTTACGTTATTTTTTTTTTTTTACCTAAAAAAATGAGAGAAAACATTTTTTTTTTTTTTTTTGTATAACCTATTACTACGGTGTTACGTGATTTTTTTACCTAAGAAAATGAGACAAAAAATTTATTTTTTATTTATTTATTTATTTTTTGTAAATTAACAGTAGTTAGCAAACTTTTTTTTTTACCACTAACCCTAAGTCCGAATGGCTGACAATTAGGGTTAGATTTAAGATTATGTTCGAAAACTGTAACAAATGTTTAGAAAAATAATTTATATTAGAAAGAATGTTTTGACAAAATAATTGATTTATTTGAGGGAATAAAAAATAATATCGGACAATTTTAAATATCTGGTGCAAATGAGCGCTCTGAACAAGTTAATGTTAATATCGGGTACAAAACTGACTCAACCCTTTCACGCATAATTTTTTTCAGAAATTTTACGTACCTGATTTAACTTGTTCTTGAACCACGTGCCTTCAAGTTGAGCTGAACTTCTGAAAAGGCCTGTAACGACCTAATAATGGAGGCAAAACGTATTCCTCGATGTCGCTGACTCTCACAAAAACAAAAAGAATTGGTCAAAGCAAAATGTTTGATAATTTATGACAACTTTTCTATTTGTTGTTGTTGGTGAACAACAGTATGCATGGAAGAGTTAACATTAGTAAGAGGAAAGAATACAAAATGGAGAATAGCCGAAACGAAATTGCTCCAGTCAAGAAAGTTCAAAAGTATCTTCAGATTACTATAACGATTAAATATAAAATTTCGAGATAATAAATAAAATTTTTTTTTTTTTTTTAACCCACTTGCTCAATTTTTGGTGGAAAGGCGGGGGTCAGTTTTTGTGTAAGTTTAACTTGCATGATACTCATATTTATTTCCCCGAGGACTTGTACTCCACCCTTTTTAAAATTCTTGTTGTTTAAATCTTTTTTTTATTTTTTAAATTTTTTTTTTATTACAATAGCGATTAAACATCAAATTCTCAGATTATAATAAAGAATAAAAAACCAAAAAAACCCGGGAATCTTTTACTATAATCAACAACGAAAAAAAAGGTGAAAAAACAAATGTGCAACAAATAAATGTTAGCAAAGGCAAGTTAAGTTACTCATCTACCTATCTGGATAATTTTATTTGTGTTTTAACTTATTTTAAAGGGTGGTTTTCTTGTTCAAAACAGTCGGTGTTGACTGCTCGAAAAGAAATTCAAAATGGAGGCTCGTCCATGGCCAAGACTTGAAAATTGATAAAAAATCAACAACTAAACAATATACTGATAGAACATTACATTTTCGCATGATTGTTGACATTTATTGTATGCATTTCTATCAGTATATTGTTTAGTTTTCGATTTTCAAGTCCTGGCCATGCGCGAGCCTCCATTTTGAATTTCTTTTCGAGCCGTCAACACCGACTGTTTTGAACAAGAAAACCA
Organism: Sepiola atlantica; assembly: GCA_963556195.1. NCBI lineage: Eukaryota > Metazoa > Mollusca > Cephalopoda > Sepiida > Sepiolidae > Sepiola > Sepiola atlantica. Next base: position 47,546,720 of record OY744552.1, read on the forward strand.
CCCTTTAAAATAAGTTAAAACACAAATAAAATTATCCAGGTAGGTAGATGAGTGACTTAACTTGCCTTTATTTGTTGCACATTTGTTTTTTCACCCTTTTTTCGTTTTGTTGATTATAGTAAAAGATTCCCCCCCAAACTTATTTGTTCAATTTATAGAGGGGTATTCAGTTTGCTTGATTGTTTTGGCTAAACACTAGTCAAGCAAAAAGTAATGTGTATATGCTAAACTTGCTTAATAAACTGAACCCACTGCTAAAAATTTAAACCAGTAATTTAAAAATTACATTTTTTTTTTTTTAAATCTGAAAATTTAGTGTTTAATCGATACAAATCTGAATGTGATTTTTGTTTTCGAAAAACTTGAGTTCAGCCAGACTGCTCAAATGAAAGAACTGTTATAAATTCATAGCCCGGAGAGATGGCCTTTTTTTATATGGCCATTATTATCATAGCAAGACTCGTAAAAACAGATTACACAAGCTTTGTTTTGAGATATTGAAGGAGTTTAAAAAAAAAAAAACAATCTTTTGTTTCTTTTTATCATTACGAACTTGTCTATTTTATTTGCATGTTTATAAAGTTATGCAGAAAAAGAAATGAAATTTTTTGCGTTGTAATGCTTTATTGTTTTAATAATTATTTCAATGAAATGTAGGGGAGATAAATCTCAAATATGTGTTATCTCCCTTACATTATTCGAGACATTACTTATCTATCTTGCATTATTTGAGTCTTTATCTACAATTGTCACCATAGTAAGGATCTTTTGCAGTGGAATAATTTGGGCAGATGCGAAGGACATGGAGGACCGCTGGCTTCCGGTGAAAAAAGCTTGAAGAAAGTATGTACGGATGCCTGAAAGTGATACAACAATTTTTTTTTATTCATATTAATTTCAGACTTTCCTTTTTGTCATATTAATTTCAGACTTTTCTTTCATCATAATCTAATAATTATAATTAACATAATACAGACTATTTGAAAAATAATTGATTTGTTTTTATTTGATTGTTTTCAAAACATTTTTTAAAATAATAGTGAAAACCTGTTTTCTTGGAAATGGAGTGACTTCCGGAATCAAACTTTTTTCTTAGAAATGGAAATGCCCTAACCCTAAACCCTAACCCTAACCCTAAACCTCCCAAAAAACATTATTTTCACTAAATATTTAAAAAAAAACATTAAATAAAAAAAAACACATTCCGTTGCTCAAAAACATTATTTCTTGAAAAAAAAAAAGATTATTCTATTTTGTTTATTTTCTTCAATGAAATTTTTTAAAGTTTTGAAAACAATCAAATAAATTATTTTTCAAATAGTCTGTATTATGTTATTATTAGAATATGATGAAAAAAGTCTGAAATTAATATGAAAAAAAGAAAAGTCTGAAATTAATATGAATAAAAGAAAATTAAAGAAATTGTTGTATCACTTTCAGGCATCCGTACACACTTTCTTCAAGCTTTTTCCACCGGAAGCCAGCGTTCCTACGTGTACTTCACATCTGCCATAATTTGTTTTTCAAACAAACTGAAGAGAAAGACATTTTGGTATTGTAACTAATATACTGGAGGGACAAAGAAGTCAAAGTGGTTAAGCAGAAACAAATATCGATGTGTCAGATAATATGCTATTTAGGTCTGACTTTATAGATAAGATTTTTTTTTATCTGGAAAAATATCAAGTCCGTTTGTTGTTTCTCTTTTCTATAAATAGAATTAATGGGCCAGACGGGTCCAAATTCTATCTCCTGCGGAGGGCCTGCTATCATACACAAGCAAAGGATCACTATGCTGGCAACCACTGTAAGCGCGAATTGGCTCATGTGCCGATACGTAGTTAAAGCAAAATAAATTGTTTTGAATTATTAAAATAATTTCCAAGCTATTGATAATGTTTACCCATTCATTTATTTATTATTTATTTTTTTGTATCACTTATATTTTAATTCATGTTTTGAAACATGACATATATCATAAATCTATGACGTCATGCCAAAGCTATAATTATATTTTTAAGTTGATGTTTTAAGCTCTATTTATAAGAAAGTCCAAATAGGTCAGTTGGCAGAACCTCAGACTGAAGATCTCAAGGTTTCGGTTTCGATTTTCGGTCATGGCATCCGCTTTATTTGTTGGGAATTTATTATTTACTGTTAATGCAATATTCTCCATTTGTAAATGTAGTTAACATCTCTGAGATTTCGAAATGAGAAAAATTTAGCAATGTATTTATTATGTTTATAGAAAAATTGTGACGGACGGACGGACAAAATGTCTATTTATAGAAGATGACATAGTTTTCATTTTCAGCTTGAAGAAATGGTCCTCATAGATGCAAAGATCTGTTTGATAACATAATTTAGCCAGGGGCTAAGATGATGTACTGTTGGTGTATCTGAGAAGGTTCCGCTCGGAGCGCTCTTTTTTTTTGCCTTGACAGAGTACAAAACTGACTTCACAATCTAGTGGGAGATGATCTTGTGTGTGTGTGTATATATATATATATATATATATATATGATAATTTTATTTACACAGACATGTACAAAATCTGCGACACTGGCATGTCGATGTTATCGATCAACAGTTACTATAAACTAAGATCTCATCAGGCAGAGTTAGAATCCGATCTTAACCTCAGATCATATTTGGAGAGAAGATCGGATTCTAACTCTGCCTGATGAGATCTCAGTTTATAGTAACTGTTGATCGATAACATCGACATGCCAGTGTCGCAGATTTTGTACATGTCTGTGTAAATAAAATTATCATATATAAAGCTCTATTTTGATATTGAGCACTTTTTATAAACCCGGTTAAAATTCTCTGGATTACCACCCTGTGGATATTTTTCACCTGGATTATTACCATTATTATATATATATATATATATATATATATATATAGATTTGGATTTTTCACTTAGAGAAAACGATTGTTCAGTGAAGACCGGGATTATTCCAATAAAAAAGCTCGATGATACTCGATTACAGGGTACAGAGCATTTATATGTGATTTTTTGAAGGTTTAGCAAAACATTCCGTTCAGGAGTCCAATCAACACCACAAAAGACTTTTTCATTCAAAGATTATTTACTTATCATTTTTCGAATTAAAGAGTTTTTTACCTACACGTGTTTCACTACCAAGTAGATACTTGCTTGGCTGATCATCAGGGAAATTAAGTACCTGGAATAAGAATTACAACAACCGACAATACACAATGTGGTGTTGCTTTAATTGAGGTCACTTAAAGAAAAAAAGAAAAAATAAATAAATAAAAAAATAAAACTGAAAAAAAAATAGAGAATGTCTTAGAAAAATATCTCGCAAGATTTTCACAACATTGTTGCTACTAGGCAAAACAGCAAAAAATTAGTCCCAAACCAGCAAAAACAGCAAAAAAATTAGTCCCAAATGCACCCAAATGAACTCAATATATATATATATATATATATGAGAGAGTGAGAAGATGTCGGGATCGCCATTTTGTAGTAGGGGTTGCTGCATAGCTATCCATCGTTCTGGTCTTGTTGGAAATGAAGAAAACGGGTTACTAGGTCTTGGTTAGAAGGACAAACGTCTTTCTCGACAATTCAAATCAATTTTATTGAAACAGTTTCATCAACACAAAGAATATGGCCTGGAAAGAGTTATGAAAAAAGGAAGACAAAATATGCTGTGTCGGGAGTCGCGATTGTAGTATAGAAGTAAGATTGAGTTCAGGTCTTTTCTCTCCCCTCTCGCCCTGTAAAACATTCACAGCAAGAACTCACCTAGCTGCAACAATAGCAAATAAATTTCCATTCTCCTTCTCTCTCTCTCTCTCTCTTTATCTTTCTTGCTTTCTTCAACACAAACTCACAAGAAAAACACAAACTCAAATACATTGTGTATGAGTCAGTTTTGCTCTGGTTGTGTGTGACACCGCTGCAGACTGTCGAGATCCCCATTGTCGGTACTCAAAGTCGCCCACTCAACTCGGGTCTGCTAAGGCTCTGCTCGCCAATTCCCATAGACTAAACCGTTATGAAAACAGGAAGACAAAATATGCCGAGTCGCGATTGAAGTATAGAAGTAAGATTGAGTTCAGGTCTTTTCTCTCCCTCTCGCCCAAGTCGAGGCGAGAAAGGGATATGACGTCTTGTTAACATGACACTTAAAGTCTGACTGTTCATAAATCACGGGAAAAAAGTTTGGGCGAAAGTGCTATCCCGCCCAAAAATGTTCTAGCCGAACAATGCATCAATCACTCCGCGAGTAATAACATGCAAGTGCAAAATAAAATAGATCGTAATTATGTAATTGCTACAATTTCTTCTTTTCCCTACAGCCCCTTTTGCGCAGAAGAGATGTTGCTAGCCCCTCTCTACTGTATCGTTATGTTCAAAGGAAGTACTCGACTGAGTTTCAATCCCTGGTCTCCGTCTCCCTGTAAAACATTCGCTGCAAGAACTCCCCTAGCTGCAACAATAGCAAATAACTTTCCATTCTCTCACTCTCTCTCTCTTTTTCTATCTCTCTCCCTTTCTCCCTCCTTCTCTCTCTCTCTCTCTCTCTGTACCAAAAACCAAACAAAACTTCCATGAACAAAGTTTCTTTCCTTGAACATCCCATCTGTTGAACAAAAATACTAGACTGCTTCCCAACCGACTACGATATGGTCGTCTTCAAGTTTAATGTAAACAAATACTTGTTGAGTCGGTCGTCCTCTTGGATAATCAATCTTCTGCACATTCTGTCCATTGTTTCCAATTCTCTCGTGGTGTCATTCATCATCCAATTAACAATCTCTTTAACCGTTATCCTCGAGTGGCCCCCAAGCCTTGATAAGAAGTGACCCATTAGTATAATTAAAAAAGCATAAGAAAAAAACAGGCATTTGGGGAATGACAACTTAAGCAGGCGGACACGAAACGTGGTCATTTCCCAAATGCCTGTTTTTTCTTATGCTTTTTCGTGTCCGCCTGCTTAAGTTGTCAGTCGAAAAGAGGCAGAATTCTTCCTGCCCAAAAGTCACGTGATTTTGTCAGCTTCCGTTTCTGGGGTCATCTCTTACCCCTAGGCGTCATTCAAACTTAGTCTTAGTTATCTAACAAATTGTAGTGTGAATTTTACCTAGAGCAGCGTGTCAAACTCGGGGTCCCCTTATGGTCATGTGGGTCAATTTGTGTTCCCATGAGGGTGGCACACCACTAATTTAAAGTTGGTTAATAGAATTATTGCAGAATATTTTTGGTCGAAACAAAAATAATTTGTATATTTATTATATTTCTTCAATGATTCCCTTTGGTAGTAGTAGTAGTAGTGGTAGTGGTGAAACCCTTTTTCCTTCCACACTCGTGACGTCAACAGTCTGGCCGCTCCTGAGCCGATTAGTCACGTGATACTGTTGGTCTAGAAGTCGCTGCTCTGAAGAAGGCCACAGTTGTCGAAGAGGCCGTTCCCGATGGCACATACTCCCACGTCGTGCTTGTTTAGATCAGTAGGTGACCGTCGGGGGGGGGGGGGGGAAAGGGGTCAGCAACTCGGTATCCCTGTGGAATGAAGGGTCATTAATGCATAACCGCAGAAGGAAACAAGTTAAGCCCGTGTAGTTTTCTTGGAAAAATAATTATTAACAAAGAAAAATTCAAAGTGAAAAAGTTAAACTTGTTGGGTTCCAAGGCAGGTTGGTTAGATAATGTTAAAGTTCACTCTGTGCTTGGTTTGGGTTGGATCGACGGACTTGGTAATTCGGGGCTATTTATTCCTCTGACAGCGGAATGCTGGGCACATGTTCGTCTTTGTCCACTGTCCGTTTTTCACAACTTTTTACTGACCATTTTTTTCTTCTTTTTTCGGTGTACACTTATCTATCAGGCTGCTAGAGAATTCTGGGGTTTTTGGAAAAAAAATTCAAATATTTTACATTTTAGGGGGATATCAGTTTCCAATGTTAATTCAATGTAGACTGACCCCCCTCTTTTTGACCGTCCCAATTAAAAAAAAAATTCTTTTTCGGTGTAAGTAGAGAATTCCGTACTGATCCCCCGTCTTAAAATCTCAATTTTTTGAAATTTCTTTCCAAAAACCCCGGAATTCTCTCGCGACATGATAGGTAATTGTAAACAGAAGAATAATTTTAAAAATTTGAGATGGTCAAAAAGAGGGGGATCAGTCTACGTTAAATTTACATTGAAAACTGATCCCCCGTCTTAAAATCTCAATTTTTTGAAATTTCTTTCCAAAAACCCCGAAATTCTCTACTGACATGATAGGTAATTGTACACCGAAAAAGATTTTTAAAAAATTTGAGATGGTCAAAAAGAGGGGGATCAGTCTACGTTGAATCAACATTGGAAACTGATCCCCCTCCTAAAATGTAAAATATTTGAAATTTTTTTCCCAGAATTCTCTAGCAGCCTGATAGATAAGTGTACACCGAAAAAAGAAAAAAAAATGGTCAGTAAAAAGTTGTGAAAAACGGACAGTGGACAAAGACGAACATGTGCCGAATGCTGTCCTAAGTTGGGCGAGGACACACACGTGACCGATAGACGTGATGTCTTCGATGCGTGGGGCAGAGACGGATTCTTATGTCTGATTCTCTTGCTGATTAACGAACGGTCTGTGTGACGTAACCAACTGGCCAATCTTCGCCCAACCTTTTCACTGACGGACTGCTCACTTCTGTGATTCCCTCTACTGACTGACTTATCTTGACTCTCTCTACTTTTTTTATTGAGAATGCGCCGACCTCTACGGGAAGGTGGGGGGGGCGAATTCTTGTCAGCATCTAATAAGATCATGCCATGAGAACAACAATGAGGGGGCAAGGTGCCATAAGCGAAGAATGATAATAATTTAAAAAAGAAGTGTATATTTCACTCTGACCGAAAAAACGATATGACCTAGATTGCAATTGACACTCGAGGGCAGAAAGGTTAACACGAAAACAATTAAAAACAAAATACGATTTCAAATCGATATTGAATTTGAGATGAGGAGTTCATTTACTGGGGCGATCGAACTATGTTTTCCAACATTGTTCTTTGTTTATACTAAAAACATAAGATGATACTTGACTTTGTTAATAAGCTTGTGGCTAATTCACACTAGCGCTGTATTTTAGGCCCTGCCCTTCGCAGGGTCGCTTAATATTGTCGCATCCGCTTAATATTGTCACAGTGGTAGTAGTGGTAGTGGTAGTAGTAGTTGACCTTCATCGGTCAAGGTTGACAATGACTAACATTCTAGTCGTCTGTTAGATGCTCCAGCCAACTCAAACTTCAATTACCCATTTTTATAAAATGTGACCAGTTAGGGTTAAGGACATGCGTTGCATTGAGAGAAATGATATGAGAACACTACGATTGATGTGTAATGTGAATCTTAAGACTAAAGGCTTAGATCTGATGACCTCAGAGGAAGATTAAATCTGGACAGTATAGGGACATGTGTGCAGAGTGCGATGGTATGGCCATGTTGAAAGAATGGATGAGAGTTCTTGTAACTACAAAACAGTCGTCAAACGAAAGGAAAGCAACGTCCTCTTATAAACAACAATGAAATGTATTTATTTAAGTGACTTACACCGTCGGGTGTAGGTTAGCAAAAGTTAGGACAGTGCCAGATTGAAGAAAGGAATCAAGTAAGAGAGTCTGTGTGTTGCCGAAAGTCTACGAGCAGTTTATCTTCAAGTGAAGATAGCCAGTGCTCGGGTGTCCAGTTGACAGAGGCAGGAAAGAGGACGTCTTTCTTCGGCGGTGACAGGAAACTAAACGCTATAAGACCGAGGATAAGCACTGGCCCTATGAGATGGTTCAGTTTTAGAAAGGAACTACTACTGCTACTTCCACTACCACTATCATCACTACCGCTTCTGATATTTATACTACTACTACTACCACCACTACTACCGCTATTACTACCACTACTACCGCTCCTCTTCCTCCTCCTACTACCGCCACCACTACAACAACTGCTACTACCACTAACATCACTACCACTACTGATATTTATACTACTACTACTACTACCACTACCACTACCACCACTACTACCACTCCTACTACTACTGCCACCACTACTACAACTACTACTGCTACTACCACTACCATCACTACTGCTACGACTACTACTGCTAATACCACTACCACCACTACTACTTCCACTACTACTACCACCACTACTACTATTAATTCCACTACTACCGCTATTACTACTACTACTGCTACTACTACTACTACCGCTCCTCCTCCTACTACCACCACCACCACCCCTACTACTACTACTACTACTACTACTATTACCACCGCCACTACTACTACTACTATAGTAACTACTACTACTACTACTACTACTACTAATTTCTTTTCTTTTAAGAAATCCCATTCTGCCCATTCCACCCATCGTTTCTAATCCTCTCATTGTATTCTTCATCATCCACCTGACAATATCATTAACTCTAATCCTGGAGTGACTCTTGCTGACTCATTAGTATTAAAAAAAAATGTATTAATAAGTAGTTTGCTCATTGGATAGTGACATCTAGTTGCAAAAGTGGCCGTAGCGGTGACGCAGCAGCAGTTTCTGCATCTTCTTCTCTCCTTGTCGTTGCTTTTAAGTGGTGACCCATTAGTATGAAAAAAAAGAAGAATTATCCAATTGTAATGAATTTTCAGAATTTATTCAATAAATTATATATTTTTTTACATGGAATGCAAGTTTTCAACTTTAACATCAAAGTTATTTTGACAGACTTTAAGTTTGGGTCAGTTTAACGCGCATGTGCAGTAACGTTATTTAAATTTTTTTTCGTGTTGTTACTGTTAAAAGCGACTCAATATAATTTTTTCCTACAAATAACCATTCAAGAAATGGCTTTACTAGCTGCCAGAAATGACTTCCTTCACTCCATTAGAAATGGTTCCACTTTCTGCTAACATGATTTTCTTCACCGGGTTTCAAATGAGATTTATCAGCTGCTGATGTATGGACATAAAAAAAAAACTTACTGACCAGGGTGATCTTCCTTCACGCGACTGTTAACGGCTTCTCTTACAGCTTAAAACGATCCGATCTTGAGTCTAACTCTGTCCTCGTGGGGAGGCAAGTAAATAGAGACTGCTAATGGTTTCTCTTACTGCTTAAAACGACTCCCCTGCACGTGGTCTGCTTGGGAGCGTTTTTCTTTGACCACATCTGAAGTGTGGTCATATATTTTAGGTAGCCACATGGATTTAGAAAAATTCATTTGTGGACCTAATTTTTGAATAGCATTTTCGTTGGTCTGTCATGCTTACATTTTAAATTGTATTTTCGTTGGTCTGTTAGGCTTAAGTTTTAAATCGCATTTTCGTTGGTCTGTCATGTGTACATTTTAAATCGTATTTTCGTTGGTCTGTTAGGTTTAAGTTTTAAATCGCATTTTCGTTGCTCTGTTAGGCTTAAGTTTTAAATCGCATTTTCGTTGGTCTGTTAGGCTTAAGTTTTAAATCGCATTTTCGTTGGTCTGTCACGCTTAAGTTTCGAATAGAATTTTTAACGCCAACCGTGTAGATTGAATATTTGTGTCTATATTTCAGGTTGGCAACCCTGATCAGCTGATCAATGTCGACCATGAACATATGTAAAAAGGATTCAGTTCTTGTTTGTTCTCTATTTAGGATTCATGTTCAGCTGAGAAGTCTGCAGTTCCGTTCATCAAAGTAACATTGGGCTGAATTCTTTCTGTCCTTCGCTTTCGACATTTGGAGCAATGTTTTCAATTTTATCAGAAATTGGAAGCACTTCAAGTGTCAGCGTGAGGACTTCCTGTCTCAAGGGGTCATCATGCTGTGCGTCTTCGATTGTTGGTGATGGGAAGACGGTCATTAACATGGCACTGAATGCGGACATGAAAAAGGCCGACCCTGAAAAAAAACAAAAACAAAAAAAAACGGGTGTATAAAAATAATGTTCAGATCGGTAGTTTTCCACACGAGGCTAGAATAAACCTAAAGTTAGAGTAGTGGAAAATTCCACTAGATGTTGACAGAGTTGTGATTATGTCACAGGATATGACGTCACAAAAGGAAGTACGTGGCAGAGAAACGAGATCAAGTTATTTATCTTCCTCCCACAAGGTAAGATGTGACACAAGGTCGGGAAAGTGGGACTTGAAAAGCCAGCACCCGAGAAGGTGAAAACTTTGGACATTAAAAATTGCCTGGGCAGCCCCGTCGGCATTCCCCGGTAGGGGCGCCTCAGGCAGTAAGCAATAAACTTACTCCTCCCCAAAGAAGGGAGGCAAAGCCTGGGAGGGTGGACCTCCTAGAACTGCTCAGGACAAACCCACAGACCGGCGGAATCAAGACTCGAAGGCCAAGACGACACCGGTCCATAGGGTGCAGTATCCATCAGAACAGATACTACACTTTGATCTTGGCCAAAAGGCCAACCACTTTTTTTTACTCCTCTCCAGGAGTTAGGCACAAGGCCAGTTTTTATCTTACTCCCACAAGTAAGATGTGACCCAAGGTTGGGTCGGGAAAGTGGGGTTTAAAAATTGCCTGGGCAGCCCCGTCGGCATTCCCCGGTAGAGGCGCCTCAGACAGTAAGCAATAAACTTACTCCTTCCCAAAGAGGGGAGGCAAAGCCTGGGAAGGTGGACTTCCCAGAACTGCACAGGACAGACCCATTGACCGGCGTAAATCAAGCCCCGAAGGCCAAGACAACACCAGTATGGGGTGCAGTATCCATCGGAACAGATACTACACTTTGATCTTGGCCAAAAGGCCAAGAATGGTATATCTTTATTGTCGGTGAACGAGTACGGGTTAATGAGGAATTTAGTGGTTTTCTCGAGTCCAATCGCCAGTCAACTGACGATCTCAATTTCGAGTTGATATTATATAACAATTTGTGACACCCACGTATCTACCTGTAAATGCCCATTTTGGGATTTCACCTTTGGTGTCAATGTAGTCACGCCATTTGCATCGGATTATTGATTCAAGTAAGATATGTCCTCACTCTCCAATAAATAAACAGCAACAGCGCCACCTATGGTATCAAACCACCTTACTTAAATTACTGATTATTCAAGAGGACATAACTCTTGATGGAAATTGTAATAATTGCTTAACAGAAAGTTCAATTTCAAGAGAATTTGACTCTAAATGCATTTAATTTTCAGTCCCGCCCTCCCCAGATAAACACTTTTCGTCCGGCCACCGATTGTCTAGCTTTGTTCGGACAGGCCTTTTTTTCACATTACCTGGCCATATGAATCTTCTAAATTAAGGTAAAAATGATACAGATAAAAATGGCACGAATAAAAATGGCACGAATAAAAATGGCACAAGTGGATAAATAGGAAAAAAATGGTACATTGGAAACATAGAAATTACGTTAACACAAGCAAAAAACAAAATTTAAAAAAATATACATTTTCTGTTCAACGATTCTTCGTAGTAAAATATTGTTTAAAATAGAGTTGTGTGAAATGTCCAGGCGGAAATTGTAAGCAACGTAAGCCCTGATAAAATGGATACGATACGGAGACAGAGTTCAATGTATATATATATAAATATAAATAGGAAAAAAAAATGGCACAAAAGTGGGAGTAAAAATAAGTTGTATGAGAGTAATGCCGAAATCTGTATTTATGTAAAAATAGCGCAGGTAAAAAATGGCACATGTAAAATTGAAACAGGTAAAATTGACACAGGTAAAAAAGACACAATTGGATAAATAGGCAAAAATGGCACATGGGTAAAGAGTAGATGAAAATCTCACAATGAGTTGATCAAAATTTAGGATACAATACATGAAGGGAAAATAGTAAAAAGTTTGTCAAATTAAAAAGAAAATTATATCTACAGTTAAAAGTAAATATTAAAAACCCTAACCCTAACCCTAACTCTTAACCCCTAACCTTAATATTTTCTATATTCGCTCCTAGGTTTATTTATTATGCTTATCCCTTACTTATTTAAAACCTAACCCTAACCACAACCTCAACCCTAACCACCAAACCTAACTTTAATTCCTAAACTAGTAATATACAGGGTGGTCGCTAGGAAAGCGAGAAATTTGTCAAACGGTAATTTATTTTTACAAAGAATAACTTTTATAAAGCTTTTCAAAGACTAATATTATAATACACTCACAAATGCTCAAAATGCCGTCCATGAAAATCGAAGAAGTGAATAAGCCAGACACAATAAAATTTACACAATAAAATTTACAAACTCATATTTCCCGCTTTTTTCGCAACCACCCTGTAGTAGACCATGTAATTGATATATCTGCATCTCCCGAGTTGGGAGTGGCGTGATGCAATCATTACAGACATTGACTATAAACTCGGCATTCCGAGTTCGAATTCTGTCGGACCTACTACATCACTTTCACTAATACCCTTGGGAAACGTATGTGTCTATATGTCTACTTTCTATCTATAGATTAAATAGTAGCATAGACTATACTCTCAAGCCTTGGCTGTGCGACTAATCAAGGAAAAAGTAAACTCCGAAATGACACCAGAATTTCTCGGCTTATCTCGGCATTGTTGTATTTTACTTCTCTTTGCCATTGAACTCAAGCATTGATGGTTCAGATGATGTGCGATTAGAGATTGCGTAATCGTTGCTTCCTTACAGATTCCCCACACAGAAACTCTTACATGGGATTGTAAGAGAATGCCGGTCCCTCGACGACCGGCGACCCCGACGTTTGTGCCGTGGTTTTCTTTCTGTCTTCTTGTTCTAATTCTGGTCGTGTCGTCTATCGTCTTGGGGATCGCCGAGGGTGCGTCCACTGGTTTACGAGGATATAAAAGACGAAAGCAACGAAGATTCACACAATAAAAATACAGACACAGACACAGACATGTTGTTGGTATAAGTCAGTGTTGCTCTCTCTCTCTCTCTCTCTGTGTTTTACTGACGTCGAGGAAAAGGACCCCCAAACGCGGTCTGTTGATAGTTGCCCGATCGTGTCGGCTCTGTTACAAGCTTCTTTGTCCAACGCTTAGTCGTTGAATTTTGGACTCTCTCGGCAATCCCCCATTACATACATTGACTATGAACTCGGCATTCCGAGTTCGAATTCTGCCGAGCCTACTACATCACTTTCACAAATTTAAACAAAATAAAATTGAAACAAATAAAATTTACAACCTCAAATTTCCCGCTTTTCTAGCGAACACCCGTATAATAATATACACACAACTAAAACTAGTGGGGTTGCGGTCATGTCTTGAGGGGCATAATTGGGGTTGTCTGAAAAAAAAGGTGGGAAACCACTGCTCTATATTCTTGCATGGTGTCATTTTACCTGTGCCATTTTTTACTGTGCCATTATTACCTATGTTATTTTTACATGTTCTATTTTTACATGCGCCATTTTTACATATGCCATTCTTACATGTGTCATTTTACTGTGTCATTTTTACTGTGCCATTCTTACATGTGCCATTTTTACTAGTGCCATTCTTACTTGTGCCATTATTACCTGTACCATTTTTACGGTGTCATTATTACCTATGTCGTTCTTACATATGCCATTGTTACATGTTTTACCTGTGTCATTTTTTACTGTGCCATTATTACCTACGTTATTTTCACATGTTCTATTTTTACCTGTACCATTTTTACATATGCCATTCTTATATGTGTACTTTTACTGTGTCATTTTTACTTGTGCCATTCTTACATGTACCATTTTTACTGGTTCCATTCTTACCTGTGCCATTATTACCTGTACCATTTTTACAGTGTCATTATTCCTTGTGTCATTCTTACATATGCCATTGTTAAATGCGCCATTTTTACGGTTCCATTATTATCGATGTAATTTTTTACATGTGCCATTGTTAAAGGTGCCATTGTTAAATGTGCCATTTTTTAGAGCGCCATGATTACATGTGCCATTTGTTACATGTGCCATTTATACCTGTGCCATTTTTTTTACTGTGTCGTTCTTATATGAGCAATTTTTTACTGTGTCATTATTACCTGTGCCATTTTTACATGTGCCATTATTACTGTGCATCGAATGTTCTATCTTCTGAAGACAGATTGATCCTTTTTTTTGACTGGGTCTCGTTATAATTTTAGGACCGGCAACGAAAGAAATAAAATGCCCTAGAAAATAGACAAGTTTATTAGTTTGTTTTTCACAAACATCCAATAAGTAAGAAAAAGAAAGAGACATCATACATAAGATGGGGTGGGGATATGCGTCTCATGGCCCCTATCTGGGAAGCCATGTTCAGCTGCTACCTCTCTGACGGCCTCTCGTCTTACGAAACATGTGCGCGATAAGTTTTTTTTTTTTTCACAAATGAACAAGAAGTTCTGTAAGCTACCCTCACATTCCAAGCCGAATAATCCAGGTCAAAATAACGTCGACACCTAACCCTAACCCTAACCCCTTAGCAATTTTGTCAGCAAACTTTACATCTTATAAAATAACACCCCATTTCGAGAACGCGATAGACAATTGTTACTGACCCAAAACCTTTTTATCTACTATAAGTGTCTCTCAATAGATCTATCCATCCAGTCATGGGAACATAATTGGGTCACACTGGTCTATTTATCCACTATAGAAATGTTACATAATGAATTTAGGTAATAACGACACAGGTAAAATGGCACAAGTTGATAAATAGGAAAATGGCACATGGGAAAAATGGCACAAGTGGATAAAATGGCACAAGTTAAAAATATAGATGAAAATCACACAATGAGTTAAAATGGCACGAGTGGATAAAATGGCGCAAGTGAAAAATATAGATGAAAATCTCACAATGAGTTAAAATGGCACATGAGAAAATGGCACGAGTGGATAAAATGGCGCAAGTTAAAAATATAGATGAAAATCTCACAATGAGTTAAAATGGCACATGAGAAAATGGCACGAGTGGATAAAATGGCGCAAGTTAAAAATATAGATGAAAATCTCACAATGAGTTAAAATGGCACATGGAAAATGGCACGAGTGGATAAAATGGCACAAGTTAAAAATATAGATGAAAATCTCACAATGAGTTAAAATGGCACATGAGAAAATGGCACGAGTGGATAAAATGGCACAAGTTAAAAATATAGATGAAAATGTCACAATGAGTTAAAATGGCACATGAAAAAATGGCACGAGTGGATAAAATGGCACAAGTTAAAAATATAGATGAAAATCTCACAATGAGTTAAATGGCACATGAGAAAATGGCACGAGTGGATAAAATGGCACAAGTTAAAAATATAGATGAAAATCTCACAATGAGTTAAAATGGCACATGAAAAAATGGCACGAGTGGATAAAATGGCACAAGTTAAAAATATAGATGAAAATCTCACAATGAGTTAAAATGGCACATGAGAAAATGGCACGAGTGGATAAAATGGCACAAGTTAAAAATATAGATGAAAATGTCACAATGAGTTTATCAAAATCTAGAATAAAGGGAAAACATTAAAAAGTTTGTTAAATTTAAAAAAAATGAGCATTATATCTAAATTTAGAAGTAAAATATTAACTTTAACCTCAACCCTAACCCTAACCCTTTGAAACATCATCATGTGGTTAGGGTTAAATTTACTATGAGTATTTCTGTTATCCAATTGGCTTAGGGGGCAGAATCCCCGTGCGAGCTTCTGTAGGCCACTGCTTCTAAATACCCACTGATCAACTTTACTTCTAACTATTTCAACCCTCCCCCTCTCTGTTAACATGTGATTTTGTTCAACCAATCAGCCATATTAAGACTCTTCATTCGCTGGTCCAGCTCTTGTCTAATATTCACAACATTTATATCAAAATACGCTAAGCCATTTCCTGTTTTGTAGTACGTTATCGCTTTTCACACACATTAAATATATACATATATATATACATATATATATACATATATATATATACATATACATATACATATATATATATATATATATATACTCTGAGTGAGTTTAATAACAAGCAGTACTACTAGCTTCATTGCGAGGTCCAACCCAGTTTGTTGTTGTAGATCACTATTCGCTGCTCGTTGTAAAATACCTGCCGACTTGGTACTTACAAAGTTAAATTTCTTCCTTAATTCTAAGCTAATTTGTGGTGGCCAACGGGAAAACACTCTTGACTGCGAATTAGTGGCGATTTGTGATCGGAGTTCGCGTCCTCCGACTGTCGGAAATTAACTTCCTGCACTGAAGATTGCGTTAGCATGAAACATCGATGTCTGTAGTTAATAAATTATTAATATATATATATATATATATATATATATATCAAAAAGTGACACTAGTTTTATTGATTTGAAAAATATTTAGCTGACAATTATTTTTACGGTAAGAAGACAAAGAATATTTATTGTTTTAAAAGGAATTAAATTCTACAATTTTAAATAAATAAATAAATAAAGAAGAAACATAAATAAATAAATAAATAAATAAAGAAGAAACATATTTAGCTGAGAATCACAATTATGTTTACGGAAGAAGAAAGAGTAAACTTTTTCTTGCTCCATTGGGCGCTTGAAGGGTTTACCTTTTAGTTAACCCGTTTGAAGTCCAGGGGACTGAAAACTGGCAGATAATGAATATAGTTAAAAAATTTTTTTTTTTTTTTTAACATAGTTCACCCCAGACAAGGCAGGCCGCCACTGTAGACGTAAGGGGCTACTGAGAAGAACGAAAAGGGAGAAGATTGGCGGGGGGGGGGGGAGTCAACCTAAATTGGGATCTGCGCAGCGAGATGTCTGTTTACACTAGTCTTAAATTTCTGCATGTCAGTACTGTCGGGGAAACAGGGGGCAGGGAGTGAGTTCCAGAGGTCAGCAGCACGAGGAAAGAAGCTATTTGAGTAGAAAGCTCTCCGGCATCTGGGGACCTCCACAGTGAATTGATCGGATTTAGTCGATTGTCGAGTTGGTCTAGTGAA
>OY744552.1:47566132-47568632 GCA_963556195.1 Sepiola atlantica
TCTCTATCTCTCTTTCTGTCTCTCTCTTTCTCTCTCTTTCTCTCTCTCTCCCTTTCTCTCTCTCTTTTTCTCTCTCTCTCTCTCTCTCTCATACCAATAGATCAACTTAAATGTTGACTATTTCAAAAATTCCCTTCTCGGCTAACACGTGATCTTACTCAACCAATCAGAGCCTTTGGTATTTCTTACACGTATGTACATGCGTACCAACAACAGAAATGCACGAAAAGTGACTGAAATTATTACCTGCAAAGATGAACACCGAGTCCATTGATCCCGTGTGATTTTTTATCATGGCTAAAATTATATAAACAAAGAAAAAGGGAGAGACAAAGAAACACTGTATGACAAACACATGTAATTGTTTATATGAGCGTAATTAAAAATCGAATAAAAAATGGGTCCCAAAAATGACATCTTTTAAACATTGGGTGTTCAGGTAGATGAAGTTACCGTGCATCTCCAGTTTAGCGGATACTTTCGAAAAAACAAAAAAAAACAAAAACAAAAAAAACTGAGGAATATCTGTTTGATGTACGTACCTGTCATGGGCTGAATATATCCTATACCAAAAATCACGTAAATTAATCAAATAGTTTTTATTTTATAAAAGAAAATTAAATTTTAGCGATTTACGGAGAGGAAGTGCAAATATGACAGCCATTTTGATTTATTCAAAGGGGGATAAGCGTAATTGATTTACGGTTATCCCCCTTTGAATAATCCCCAAATAATCCCCAAAGCAGTAATCCTGGAATTTGAACCCGAGGCCCTTAAGTAGATTTAATAGGTAGATTTAAATAAATGGTGATTCAATTGTATCACCTGGTTGTTAGCTAATCCAGTTTAATAGGTGTGGTAATTTATTTATCTTAATACCTCAACACCAAGATTTTGATACGTCGCACATCAGTTGTGTTGGAAGATTTTATATATTTATTTATACATTCACTTATGGAATAATCATAGAGATATTAGAATGTTTGTTTGGTAATATATGTATTTTCCCCGTTAATGTTAAATTCATAAGCAGCTCTAATTGGCCGCATAACCACTGCCTTTTAATGATTGTCTCTCCGTAGTGCCGTGTGTTTCATATCTCTATACTTTGAAATGATTCTCTCCCCAGTTTAACTCTAAATTCCATATCTTATATAATAATTATTATTTATATATTAATCAGGGAATCTTTTATAGAAAATACTTTTCTTTGTAAATTTTCAACCAAGTTTACTATTAACACTTCTGGTAGTTTTTTCTTGGGCAGTGTTGTGCGTATTTGTCATAGCTTTACTTCATAAAACAAGATGGTTGCTCTTTCTGGGTAGCGATTTCTAAGTCTCTTCTTGAATGGAGATATAACCAATGTGAGTTGTTTGTTTGTTTGTTTTTTTTGGATTTTGGTTTACTGCATCGCTATGCATTTTTTGTTTCCGACGAGTCCATAGAGGAAAGATCCGGGATTAACATACAAATATAGGATGTACCTCTGTGAATTGACCGGTCCGTAAATGTACCGAAGATTTTTTTTTTTGAAAATGAACAGTAAGGTGAAGAAAATCCTGGTCATTGGAATGTAGCAAACTATTGTTTATTTATATATGCTCTGTTGTTATATGTTAACAGTCATCGAGCTTTTACCTTGAAAAGGTTGATATATATATATAAAAAATAGAAAATATATGATAAAACATATATTTTCCCACTTTTGTAATATATATATATATATTTATATATATATATATACATATATATATATATTGTGTGTGTGTATTTAGGCAGCATTTTCTCATTTTTACAAACATTTAAAAAAATAACACAATTCGCCTGTTTAATTTTTTTTTATTTTTTCAATTTTTCTGATGGTCTTTTTGTGTATTAAAATTAAAAAAAAAAGTTCCATAGGTTTCACGAACGTTTTCGATTCTTCATCGAATAATCCTCAGGTGTCAAAAGCAAATTAACAAAAAAGCTGGAGAAAGATTCTTTTCATCAAGAAGTTAGAAACCTCCTCACATTTGCCAATATCCTATATCGCTATAAAGCTACCATCTGTCCATGCATGGAGTATTGTTGCCACATCTGGGCTGGTGCACCAACCACTAGGAGAGAATGCAAAAAGGAATTTCTAGCCTAATTGGTCCCGTGCTCTCTGCCAAGTCTCAACCATTGTCACATCCCTGTGTTTGCTTCACAAGTACTTCCATGGAATGTGCTCCGATGAACTTTCTGCACTAATCAATTACCTACTCGACTAGCAACAAAATCCCACCCCTTCACTGTAGCAGTCCATAGATGCCGGAAGATTTTCTACTCTGATAGCTTTATTCCTCGGACCGCTTGCATTTGAAATTCCGTCCCTGTTCCCCGTTTCCCGGAACCTACCGACATGCATAAATTTAAATGTAATGTGAACAAATATCTTGCTGTCCAATTATCGACTGGGATGGATATCAACTTGTCATCGACTTCACAATCTAGTGGGAGGATTGTCCTTTCT
>OY744552.1:47573632-47586132 GCA_963556195.1 Sepiola atlantica
TTAAATAAGCATGAGAGGAGGTTAGGGTTAGGGATTAGGATTAGAGTTAGAGTAAGGGGTTAGAGTTAGAGTAAGAGGTTAGGGTTAGAGTAAGGGGTTAGGGGTTATGGGGTTAGGGTTGGGGTTAGGGTTAGGGATTAGGGTTAGAGTTAGAGTAAGGGGTTAGGGGTTATGGGGTTAGGGTTAGGGTTAGAGTTAGAGTAAGGGGTTAGGGTTAGAGTAAGGGGTTAGGGGTTATGGGGTTAGGGTTAGGGTTAGGGTTAGGGTTAGGGATTAGGGTTAGAGTTAGAGTAAGGGGTTCGGGTTAGAGTAAGGGGTTAGGGGTTATGGGGTTAGGGTTAGGGTTAGAGTTAGGGTTAGGGTTAGAGTAAGAGTAAGAGTTAGAGTAAGGGGTTAGGGGTTAGGGTTAGGATTAGAGTTAGGGCTAGGGTTAGAGTTAGAGTTAGAGTAAGGGGTTAGGGGTTATGGGGTTAGGGTTAGGGTTAGGGATTAGGGTTAAAGTTAGGGTTAGGGTTAGAGTAAGGGGTTAGGGTTAGGGGTTAGGGCTTAGGATTAGAGTTAGGGTTAGTGTTAGAGTAAGGGGTTAGGGTTAGGGATTAGGGATTAGGGTTAGAGTTAGGGTTAGGGTTAGAGTAAGGGGTTAGGGGTTAGGGGTTAGGGTTAGGGGTTAGGGTTAGAGTGTGGGGTTAGGGTTAGGGGTTAGGGGTTAGGGGTTAGGATTAGGGGTTAGGGTTAGGTTTAGGGTTACTATTGCCATAGGACATAGCACAATAAATGGGTAAGCCAATAGAGAGTGTTTAGAGACTAAATAAACCACAAGAATACCTTTTTGTTGGCTCAGAATATACGGAAGTTATCTCCCTTTGAATCATATCCAAGTTATCTCCCTTGAATTATAGTGAACACAATCTTTTACTTCTGGAAATAAAAACTCCAAACATATTTGAATTCCACCCATGAGCAAATTAACAAACATGATATCTTTCTCTGTCTTTGATGCTCATCCTCTCCCCCACACCCCGCCCAGTGGACGTAGTCCGCCTGGCCTGCCATCTTTGCATTGCCTATACAACTTTGACGGGATTCCCATCAAATCCCTGTTCTGGTCAAAGAATCAAGCTCCCCTGTGATCAACAACAAAGTAATTCATATTTCCCCCTCTCTCTCCCTATATCTTTATCTATTTGTTTACCCTGGCAACATGTGTTCTCTATCGATTGAATTGAGCAATTAATGTAGGTTTTCCTTTAATCATTACGTAAGTATTTTTTCTGAATTAACAAACAGGATATCTTTCTCTTTCTTGGATACCCTCCTCCCTCCTCAGCCCAGTGGACGTAGTCCGCCTGGCCTGCCATCTTTGCATTGCCTAAACAACTTTGACGGGATTCCCATCAGATCCCTGTTCTGGTCAAAGAATCAGGCTCCCAGAACATCAACAACAAAGTAATTTATATTTACTTATAAATTGTTAATTTCCCCTCTATCTCTCTCGCTATCTATCTCCCTATCTCTCTCTCTATTTGTTTACCCTGGCAACACGTGTTCTTTATCGATTGAATTGAGACAATTAACGTAAGTTTTCCTTTAATAATTACGTAAGTATTTTTAAAGATAATGTTGAGATACAAGCCAGATCTAAAGGGCAAAACCATAAGTGGGGAGTTGTGCAGCAAAATGTTTGTTCACATTACATTTAAATTTCTGCATGTTGGTACAGTCGTGGAAACAGGGAATTCCAAAGAGAAGCGGTCTGAGGAAATAAGCTATTACCTATTTAGAAATACACTCTAAATGTTTAGAAAGTGTATACTATTTAGAAAGAGTACACTGTAACTGTAATTGATTAAACATGTTAGCTACAAAATATCGTATACCGATGCTTATTTCATGTGTATGTATATATGTATGTCTAAGCTCTGTTTTTGCTGCTTAGCAGTAGCAGTTTTTTTTAGCGCGAAATGTGATCTTTTTTGCTTAGCTCGGTTCTCAGTAATAAATTTAACAGTAGGTATTAGACATCAATTATGTTTCGACCCCCTAAAAAAAAAGTTTCTACTTTTTTTTGCAAATTACATGTAAACAGCCATCCATAACAAATATCCGCTATAAAAAAAAAATATTTGTTGAGGCTGTTTACATGTAATTTGTCCCAAAAAGTAGAAACTTTTTTTTTTAGGGGTCGAAACACGAGTGGTGAGATTCGGTGGCCAACAAATGCGTGCTCACTTTACGTATAACTTATATAGGAAAGTGATCCCCCACCCCTCCTAAAATCTAAAATAATAAAAATTTTCATAATTTTTTTTCATAGCGGATATTTGTTGAGGCTGTTTACATGTAATTTGCCCCAAAAAGTAGAAACCTTTTTTTTTAGGGGTCGAAATACGAAAGGTGCACTTCTATAAATTTACCTAAATATCCCGCAAATTTCAATTTCTTTGACGTATTTTAACGGGTTTGTAGTGGACATAATATGGGAAGTACCTCCCATGTAAAAAATGCAAATATTTCAGATTTGCATTGAATTTGAATCCTTAGTCAATAGACACTAATCAAGATTCCGTGAATTTCAATTTATTCTTAAGACCCCCTAAGCTTAAGCTTTTATATTTATTCCTTCACTATGAGTAACTTTAACGCTGGGTCTAGTAACACTACAAGGAATTTGACATATTATGGAACCACTATTTTAACATTCATCTAAAATATTCATCGAATATATGGCTTTTCTATCTGAGTCCAGGGATACTGGTTTTAAAATAATTATATGAGGTTCAGAAGTGAGAATGCGAGTCTCATGTGATTCTTCATTTTCCCGGGCAACTCCCCTCCATGTGTTCGCTGGTTGAATACAGCACATTTTAAATAAATTTAAACAAATAAAACTTAAATTTAAAACGAAATCAGATGCTTTTTTTTTGTAAAATTGGCCGTGGGAGCCAGTTTTTGAAACAAAAATCCAATATCTTTTCTTAGATGGAATTTGGGGGCGTGGTTTCCGTGTTTTCGCCCAACGCCGTCGGTCGATCAAAATTGGAGAATTGGGATGCATGTCTGTTCCATAAGTCTTTGTCCATACTTCTACAGAGCGACCCCAGTAATGGGTTAACACATGCTTTTGTACAGGGCACTCATAGCGTTCGGACGATATAAATGACACTACAGAGACATTTGAACACTTTTAGAAATATACGAAACAATAACAATATGAACTATTCTCTGTTCCCTACAATTAGGACATTTATTCTACATTACTTTTCCCAAAGACGAAATAAGGGTGCACTTACCTCCTACAGGTGGCCCGACAAAAAACCCGCTTCCGCTAAACAGCATTTCCAATCCAGTTGCCAGGGCGACGTGTGATATACCCACCAATTTTAAATTGATAGCATTGAAACAAGAGTACGCGCCTGCCGTAAACAAACATTCGATTATTCCAAAAGCAATCTGTCCAGTGAGTGTTTTACCATAAAGAGGCAGTAGAAGGGTGGCAATAGCAGATACCCCGAATGAACCGGCATACAGCGTCAACTCATTGATATTGTCGGCGTTTGCAGCCACCCCTGTCAAGATTCTTGTAACGATATTAGCGCCACCTATAAGCGAGAACACCATGGCTGTTTCTTGACTGGTAGAGCCATGATACCTGCAATACATTGGTAGGAATATAAGTACTGTAGATACGCCCGTGCCCCAACAGAAGAAACTCACGCAGATCATCAGAAGGGGTATGTTTTTCAGAAGCTGGAAATAACTGCTGCCCTTGTTACTCACATCGCATTTCTCGTGTTTCTTCTTCTCGATTTCGTTTGGTCGACAAAGGGCGCCGAAGAGACAAAGGTGGGCTGCGATTCCCGCCATGACGAAGAACGTGCCTCGCAGAGAATAAGTCTGCAGTGAATATTCGATAATCAACGAGCATATCAATATACCGAAACCGGCACCGCTCGCAGAAATGCCAGAGACTGCATTTAAGTAACGTTTAAAATAGTAACTTGGTATCGAAGACATGGGCACGAACACCAAACCAATTCCAAGACCTGCGGCAAAAGAAATGTTCAGAATAAAATTAAAACATTTTAAAAAATTTTTTAAATGAAAGTAAAATCTTAAAAATGTTAAATAAATCCACATGATTAGTGAATCCAAGTTAGAGAAATCGGCAAATAAAATAGACAATTAAAAAAAAAGAAAAAAAAAACATGCAAGCTAAAGTATATAAGTTAATCTTCACCTAAAATTTAAGACGAAATATTAGTCATGCCCATGAGTTGGATTTGATTTGCTTTTGTCTTTGTGTGGTTACTCACTTATTCCATTTATTTTGGCCTCGTTTTTTCATCTTTCTTAGAATTGCTTAAATATTTCACTGCCAACGTAAACTGTACACAGTTCGACTTCAATTCCTATTTCGGCCCACGGAAGTAATTTTTAAAATGGCCCGATTTCTCATATTTAATTCCGATTAAGTGTGCTCCACCTACGATTTGAACTCAACATCTCACTGTTGGAGTTACTTCATTTTTAAACGCTTTTCAATGCTGCCTTCACGAAAACACTTCTTTTCCATCTAAATCTCCTGTCATTGGACACCTTATCAACGAACAATTACCAACTGGACAAACCCCATATCTTTTTTACACGAACTTTTTTTCACTCTCCATTTCTTAATATTTTTTCAAATTTGTGTGGTTACTCACGTATTCCATTTATTTTCTTAACCCCCCCCCCACACACACACACACATACACACACACATACACACACATACCCCCCCCCCCACACACACACACACATACACACCCATCCCCCCACACATACATACACACA
This sequence comes from Sepiola atlantica, assembly GCA_963556195.1. NCBI lineage: Eukaryota > Metazoa > Mollusca > Cephalopoda > Sepiida > Sepiolidae > Sepiola > Sepiola atlantica. The sequence continues at coordinate 47,578,466 of OY744552.1, forward strand.
CATACACACCCCCACACACACATACACACACACATACACACACACATATACGCCCCCCACACACACACATACACACACATATACACACACACATACACACCCACACACACACATACCCACACACACATTCACACACACATATATATCAAGGGTATGACTACATATCAACCAAACCATTTCATTATCACATCACTACAGTATAAATCTCTATGCATGAGTGGATGAAGTGTTTGAGGTGCGCTGAAGAAAAATTCCTACCAGTAAAATACATAGCCCTGTTGTGCTCGCATACCCTTAATGACAATGTATTTTACTGGTAGGAATTTTTTTCAGCGCACCTCACACACTTCATCCACTCATGCATAGAGATTTATACTGTAGTGATGTGATAATGAAATGGTTTGGTTGATATGTAGTCATACCCTTAATTAATGACAATAAAAGTGTAAAAATTTGGGAATTTCCTTGCTTTTGTACATTTAGTGTATATGAATTTTCATCTTAACCCTATTAAGGGCATATGATTTCAGTATACTGGCATTTATCATGGAATGGCACTACTTTTGTAAAGGCTATGCCTGGTCATTTTAAAGGTTTATTGGAATTTTTACACTTTTATTGTCATTAATTAAAGGTATGACTACATATCAACCAAACCATTTCATTATCACATCACTACAGTATAAATCTCTATGCATGAGTGGATGAAGGGTGTGAGGTGCGCTGAAGAAAAATTCCTACCAGTAAAATACATAGCCCTGTTGTGCTCGCATACCCTTAATGACAATAAAAGTGTAAAAATTTGGGAATTTCCTTGCTTTTGTACATTTAGTGTATATGAATTTTCATCTTAACCCTATTAAGAGCATATGATTTCAGTATACTGGCATTTTTCATGGAGTTAACTTATATTCCAACAACAGTACCAATTAAACATTACTAACTAAACTAACATTGTCCCTAGTAGAAATATTTAGATAGTAAAATTAATGAAAGAAAATAATAAGAAAGCAAAACTGTAAAAAATAATAATAAAAAAAAAAACTGTAAAAAATAATAATAATAATAAAAACTGTAAAAAATAATAATAATAAAAAAACTGTAAAAAATAATAATAATAAAAAAAACTGTAAAAAATAATAATAATAAAAAAACTGTAAAAAATAATAATAATAAAAAAACTGTAAAAAATAATAATAATAAAAAAAACTGTAAAAAATAATAATAATAAAAAACTGTAAAAAATAATAATAATAAAAAAAACTGTAAAAAATAATAATAATAAAAAAAACTGTAAAAAATAATAATAATAAAAAAACTGTAAAAAATAATAATAATAAAAAAACTGTAAAAAATAATAATAATAAAAAAACTGTAAAAAATAATAATAATAAAAAAACTGTAAAAAATAATAATAATAAAAAAAACTGCAAAAAATAATAATAAAAAAAACTGCAAAAAATAATAATAATAAAAAAAACTGTAAAAAATAATAATAATAAAAAAAACTGTAAAAAATAATAATAATAAAAAAACTGTAAAAAATAATAAGAAGAAAGCAAAACTGTAAAAAATAATAATAAAAAAAACTGTAAAAAATAATAATAATAAAAAAAAAACTGTACCTCTTAATGTGAACGTGAATGCCATTACATTTACATTCGCGGCAAAAAAGGACGAAACGTTCCCAAGTACCAACAAGAATCCCCCAAACATAATAGCGAATCGGCTGGAAGTTTTGTCCACAAGCAATCCCGATAAGGGTCCTAAAATAACAAAAAAAAACAAAAAAAAAAACACAAAGATATTAGAAAAATACGCACACAAAAATTGAAAGAATAAACAAAAAGTAAAAACAATGGAGACAAAGGCGATCTCTGAAGATGGAAGCAATGTGTTTTCCACCGGAACTTCTTTGCGTAGTATACTCTTATTCAAAAAACACCGTTATCATTACTAATCTCAGTCGCTCTATATTCTTAGCCCTTCGAGTGCTAAAATGAAACTGACAACTTCTATTAGGCTCGTCTTTTATAGATAAAAAAGCACGCCTGTCACACGTGGTCGATACGCATACATACTCTTGTTCCAACGTGAACTTGTTCTTTCTCACATCCAGGTTCTACACAACAGGCAGGGACGAGCTCTTTTACGACGACGATAAGATAATTTAAGATTCTTTCCAGCACTTGATTCAGGTTTCTTCTCATCACGTTCGCCCTCGCCTAGAATATATATATATATATATATATATATATATATATATATATATATATATATATATATATATAGTCTCGGAAGTTTTTTAACCTTCAAAACTGGAGAAAAAAATGTTTCGTTGAAAGATTTATGTCTAGTAAGTCAATCAATCTACTGCAATCACTATATTAGTTAACTTCCAAGAATTTACTCTAATATAAATATATTTTTATATATGTTTTTTTTTATATAAGGGATCGTCAGTTGTTTACCATGAAAACTTTTTCGGGATTTTAAAAACAAAACAGTATTTCTTTATCATGGCATCTCAGCAGTGTTGATCAGACACCACCTCCCTATCTAATAATTATTTTTTAATTTAAAAGTTTACGAATATTTGATTTAGTTTTGCCTCCAGATTTGTTTTTCTAAAGTTATTAAATATAGTTTCTCCTTACCTGTGTTGTTCTTCTTTGTAATAGAGTGCTCGATTAATTGAGAATTAAAATTAAAAATTAAAAATGAAGAGCGTAATATTTATTTATTTTGGTACAGCTTTTTCGTAGGGGTCTAATTGCAAAAGGCGAATCAATAGTAGAATTAGCCGTTAAGGGATCTTCAGTGTGGAAAACGTTGTGGTTCTCGGGCGCGTCGTCTCTCTTAGTTGGGCGCATTTTTGGTGTTGTCTTTGTCATCTCCGTGGCGTGACGGCGACATAGGGTGTCAGGCGAAAGAATTCTCCGTTTTTTTTTGTTATCGAGCGACTGTTAATAGTGGAATAACTTAGCTCTAAGAAGTTCTATAGAGAATTCGTTTTCAACGCACGGGATTTCTTTTCATTGGTTGAAAATTCTCGCGTTCACACATACATGTGAGTTAATGTTTTTTTTTAATTTTTAGTTCGGGAACTGCCTGCTGTGATTGTGCGGATGTCTGAAAGTAATAGATAGATAGATAGATAGATAGATAGATAGATAGATAGATAGATAGATAGATAGATAGATAGATAGATAGATAGATAGATAGATACAGGGTGTTCGGAAAGTCACTGTGCACTTTTCTAATATTCTTTTATATTTCAGATTTAGAACCCAATATATAAATAACGTCTAAATCGGCGGAGTTTAAAAAAGAAAGAAAGAAAAAGTTAAAAGAAAGAAAAAAAACACATCTCATTATGGAAATAGAGTAAAAGATTTTTTCCAAATCAATTTCAGACGGCAAGGAGGAGAGTTTATCTGATGTGCAATTTGCTTTTTCCCTTCCCCTAAACACTTGAACTCGTTCCATCTGGTAAGTCTTTTATTCTCGTGATAGAATGGAGAGAGAAGTACATTTATTTGCATGACGAAAAGGAAGTACATTTTTACGTGTATATATATATATATATATATATATATATATATATATATATATATATATATATATATATATATATATATATATATATAGGGTGTTCGGAAAGTCAATGTGCACTTTTCCAATAATTTTTTTTAATATTTCAGATTTCGAACCCAATATATAACGTTAGTGATTCGAACAAGCACACCTATATGTAACAGATGGGGTCACTTTCAACATAATTTATGATTGTCATTCATATTTACCTCTTGTATTTTATATTGAAACATGTTTGTTAATAAATATGTAAGTGCACAGTGACTTTCCGAACACCCTGTAGATATATATATATATATATATATATATATATATATATATATATATATATATATATATAGAGAGAGAGAGAGAGAGAGAGAGAGAGAGAAACAGACATACACAGACAGACACATAGGCAGACACACAGAGAAATAGTTTTAGTGAATCCCATTTCCACCCATTACAGAGAGAGGAAGTCTTGAATAGGAAAGAAGAGGAAAGAGTAAGCTGAAATATTGGATAAAGAAAGAGATTAGCTTATACAAGCTAGTACTTTTTCCACGTTCGCTGAGGGGGGAAGAAGGAATCTCATGCCTGTATTCTCTTAGGGAATTTAATTCCCCTAATCATTTGAAGACTACATAGAGAAATACATCTGTTCGGCTTGCTTCCAAAACCCAGACTGGCAAAACTCCGTTTCCCACACAAAAGCCCGTGACGCCATATAACCCCTATGCGCAGGTGCACCTTGACCCTTGACCTGAGGTCTCGCCAACGTGGTGGCCCTGTCAACGTTTGTGAGCTCCGACTGTGAGAACCAGTTTATTTTGCACTCGACTGTACGGGTCACCCCGCACTAAATCGCGCAAGCCAAACCAAATGATCTCCAACACATACGTCCACTTCAACATGCGTCCGGCCTCACAGGGCCATTATCCAACAATAAACCACAATCTTAAATGTACTTTCGTTTAGTGCTAAGAAATGTTCGTTAATGAGACGCCGATGAATTCCCAAGGACTATCCGATAACTCATCACATCTCCTTGAGAGATTGTAAGAAAAGAGATAGGAGTGGAGTATTAAAACTTACACACACACACACACATACACACACATACATACATATACATATATACATATATATATATATATATATATATATATATATATATAAACTATTTCAGTTTGTACGTAACATTAATATAAAAAAAGTAAATCATTTGACCTATATATTACTTTTTTACGATAAGATATATCTCAAGTCATTAAGAGAAGAGGTTGAAATAAAAAAAATTAAATATGAATCTAGAAAAAATCGTTCTTAATATATACCTTCGCTTAATTTCCTTGAACTTCATAAAAAACCGTTTTATTTTTTTTTTACAGATGCGCGATACGTCAATACGTTTAAATTTCAAAGTAATAAAAAAAAAACTCGGATAAAAAAGGAAAACGCTTAAAATAGGTTTTACATTTAACATATATACATTAAAAAAATTAATCTAATTTAGCCTAAATAGAAAAGCATTTTGAATTATTTTATGAACTTCTTTTGCATGTACGTTCACTACACTGTCCGTGATCGTTCGTTTGTTGTCTTCGTCCGAATTCAGGTTACGCGTTGTGTCAATTATGTGGTCTCGGTTAGCGCTGTAACAAAGGGATTTTCCGATTCCAAACAAAATTAGAACTTGAGTCTATTTTGTGAAGTTAAAATGGTACTTTATTTCTCTACCAAACCTTTAAACAGAACAACAGACTCCCTGAGTTCAAAGACATATCTTTTCCAATGTCCTTTCACCTGCTTGAAATATATAGACATCAATTGTCAGTTCTGTTTGGAGCATACAGCGATACAACTTGGAAATCATCAGCTGTTAATCTTTGGACATAAAAACTGACTGACCAGGAAGCTCCATTATCTAATGTGGGCATAAATTCTGTTGGATTTCAAGTAGTTTGCTTTTCCCGGCATTGGCCCTTGTTTTTAAGAAACCGTTATTATTTTCAAAGATGCTAACCAATTTTCTGGATGGTCAAATCCAGAGCCAGGTATTTTTCTTATAGTCACAGGTCTGCATGTTTCTTGTATGCATTTATGAACCATTGCTGAACACAACTGTTATAAATACATTGTGAAGCACAAAATTATGGATCAAATATAGTTGAGGCACCTCAAAATGCGCAACAACCAAAACGACAATTTTGTCTTAACACCAAATTATTTATTTATTGTCTTTACTTTCAGTTTTATCGCTTATTATAGATTTTTATAGCGAAAATTCCAATATTTAAAAAATATATTTTTAATACAATCCAATATTTTTTAAGTACTGTTTTAAATTGTGACGTCATATATGCACGTCTTTTTATTTAAATGTCTTGGGTGATTCATTAGCTGAGATATCAAGGAAGTCTAAGTCGATAATTTAATGGCTGTGAAAAAATCCACGGGTCTGAAAAATCGTAAATCGAAACTTTCCCACTCAATTATAAAATGTTCATTTGATTGAAAGTTATTAATAAAAGTCAATGTTCACTTGTTTTCATTGTAGAAAGTTCATTGAGAAATGTTCGAAGTATTAAAATGAAGATTCAATAAGTTTATACATTTGTTTTCGATGAGCAGACGACAGGGCGAAAGAGTGAATGCATTGCGTGTGCCTGTGTGAGCGTTAGTGTCAGAGTGCGTATGCTTATGACGGTGTGTGTGCGTGAGTTGAGAAAAGCATTCTTAGCTTTCCCAATCGCCCGACAGAGGGAGCGAGGGAAGCGAGCGAAATGACGATGGTTGATCTGCCGTGGACTTTTGCTCAAACTGTTTATTGAAGAAAAAATCGGACTGTGTATTTACTCGGGGTGGATCAAAACAGGAAACTTGATGAATACAGAGAAATGCATCTGATTGGCTGAAAAATCGTAAATCGAAACTTCTCCATTCAATTATAAAATGTTTATTTTCTCTTCGACAATTTGGAAAACTAGTTAAAAAGTGGTGAAATCTAGGAATTAATTAGTTTTTAGTTTGCATTATTAGATTAACAACACATATTTGGAACATGGGAACACAGGTGATCTCTCGTTTTAGGTTGACTAAAAAACTTCCTATGAATGTAATATGTGTTGACAGGTTGGCTATTATAGCAGAAAGTGATGACATATAATTGTTTTTCAAACTCGATTCGAGATTCCTATTGTACATGTATATGCACACACTTGGTGTGGTCCGCAAATAATAATAAGAATAAAAATAAAAATAATAAAAAATAATAATAATAAAAAATAAAGATAATAATAATAATAAAAGAAATAATAGTAATAACAATAATAATAATAATAATAATAATAAAAATAATAATAAAAAAATAAAATAATAAAAAATAATAATCATACTAAAAATAAAAATAATAAAAATAAAATAATAATAATAAAAATAAAATAATAAAATAATAATAATAATAATTTCCGTCTGTCTGTATTTATTTATTAAAAGTCAAATGTAATAAAACAATGAAAAGATTGGAATAATTATTTTTAAAATAATTATATAACCACAAGTTACAACACTATTTAACCAGTATTATATATATATATATATATATATATATATATATATATATATATATATATATATATATATATATATCTTGTCACGAATGCCGCCGGTCGGGACCACCGAAAGACATTACGTGACAATGATAAAAAAAAGTTTAAAAAAAGTCCGGAGTGGCTCGTATTATCCCAGGTTCAAATAAAACGTGATATGGGATGGGGATTTCTCCAATATAAAATACCGCCAGGAAACAAACAAAAGATACGAAGAAACGACAAAAAGACATTAGGACTTAAATTTATATTCATTTATTTAATGAAACTGTATACTAGAAAAAAGGGGAGTGTATCTATAAAACAAAACGAAATAAAACATCAAAACAAAAGTATATTCTTAAGAAGAGGGGGGGATTGTCTACCATATCCCTATAGTAGCAGGATTCATTTCTACACAAAAAATATACACATATATAACAGCCCTAGGGGGCGAATGTTTGTGAAGAGATATTCAGGTTGTTACTTACAAAAGGATGC
>OY744552.1:47593632-47596132 GCA_963556195.1 Sepiola atlantica
ACCGGGTAGTTTTTGCCGGCTACGCACACACATATAAAAAATCTTTTGACATACTTTTGTCTCATGAAAGTCTTTTTCTTGCTGAGGTCACAGACTTGATTTCCGCTAGAAACTCATTCATATATACATCCGATTGGAAAGCAATTTGCTCTGCATTGTCTATCCGAGCGTGAACTGAAGCAATTGTTCCACAAGCACTTCCAATTGTCTGTTTGATGAAATACAAGTCAGGTGATTCCTTCACAGTACCAACTTGCTTATCAGTCGCATTTTTAGTCAGCAGACACGAAAGCCTAACAACAAGACGAGCTTGAGTACCATAGCCAATAAAGCTTCATCGGTGCCATAAACATCGGTAAACTCCCATTCTTCCGGTACTTCGATACTCCGATCACCAAGCGCTCCGGTTCTTCGCGTTTCTGAAACCGCCGCCTTTCAAGTCTCCTTTGCACTACGGAACCTTCTCCTTTTTAACAGTTATCAAGTCGCCTTTTTCTTTCTCGACGTCCTACCCACAATGGACTCGTCCACGATTTATTTTTGCCACTCTTCATGATCTTACAAAGCCTCCTTCTAGGACTGACTTTTGCTCTTCAACCCAGGCCTAAAATGGAAGACTTACATCAAATTGGTTGCTAAAGTCGCTGAAAAATGGTTGGATCATTCTGTCGCTCCAGAAGGTATCTCACTCCAGACGCAATCCTCTACCTGCATAAGAAACAGATAGTTCAAAGCTGGAGTACTGTTACCAGATCTGGCGAGATGTTGGGCAGAGTACTCTTTCCTGCCTCGATAGAGTACAAACTAGATGTTTAAATCAAGTCGATGATGTCATCTTCAAACTCGTCTAGCTACAACCACTGTAAATAATTTTCACGAGCACTACCCGTCTGTGGTACACAATACAATGGAGCTGCTTCCCAGCTGACTACAACATGGTCGTTTTCAAGTCCACTGTTAACAAATTCTTGTGGAGCCGTCCTCTTAAATGATCTAATTTCTGACCAGTATCAATCATAGTCTCTGTTAGGGATAACTAACGAAACAATTATCTCCCTTGGACCATTTCAGAGTTATCGCCCTTGTCAATAGTCTAGAGGGTGGCCAGAGAGAAAAGAAAACATTGACCACGGATCAGACTGTCTTATTTTCATATTTACAGCGGCAATTAACTCATTATTTATTCTGTGTTCAGTTGTAATAAATTTGTTAAAAGTATCTGCTGATATTTTATCCATTTTTTCTTTACAAAACTTATTGATTAAACCTAAATTACGAGGTTTACAAAAGTCTCCAATCAAAGTGTTTGTCTTACCATCCACCTGACAAACTCATTAACACTTATCCTCGAGTGGCCTTTGGGCCTTGATAAGTGGTGACTCGTTAGCATAAAAAACTATACCCCTACATTAATGGGCGTAAAAGTGCACGCACAATCAATTCAGATAATTTCTACACACGTCTGGTCAAGAAATAAATAAACATTAGCAAAGTAAACATGCCCCACCGCCATGCTCTGAGTATGTCTGTAACGTGATTAATCTCAGTGACCTTTAGATAAAGCTAAATATAAAATGCATGTACGAGTTTTATATTCATATTTATATGTTGTGTCCTCTCTTTTGACCGGCTTCTCGGTGACTACTGTTGCTCGTTGCTGTGTTGGTTCTTTTTATCAGAATTGAACGACTCCCAGAGGCGCAACTGTTTTTGGTGCGTAAACGTGTTTTTAACGTGATTAATCTCAATGAATTTTAGATAAAGAAAATTGAATACTTGAACCCCCTCCCCCCAAAAAAACAACAATGATAACTATTACTATCTTTTTCGATTTTTGAAAAACTATTTTTTAATCTCCGTAACATGTTCTTTTTTATTATAAGGTGTAGCGTGGGGACAGGGGCTTTGGTAGCAGAGTGTAGTTGTGTCCTCTCTTTTGACTGGCTTCTATTGAATAAAGGAAACGGACACATTACTAAAACACTTTCTTAATACAAGGCATAAGCGAGAAAAGGAAAGGGAGGGAGAGGGTGGCTGGCTCGCTCCCTGTCGTACCCTTTCTCTCGCGCTCCGTCACGTTAGCGACGCCTTTTTGTTATTTAGTCTTAAAATTCAGTGATTGTTTTCATCCCATAGGCAAAACGTTTCGCATTCGTGTTTAAATGCTTCTTTGCTGCCTATTAAGGGTCTTACTTGATTTTAAACCAGAGAGAGAGAGAGAGAGAGAGGGAGAGAGAGAGAGAAAGAGAGAGAGAGAGAGAGAGTGTGAAAGAAGTGTTTTCTCGTTGCTGGCCGGGGTCTCTCTGCTGACCACTCCTGATTCCCAAAGGGACTGAAGTAGTTCTTCAGCCGACAGAAGGAATCAATGCACCCTGCAGGCTGATTGGTCAGTGTGTGACAAGCTCACTCAATGGGGACATTTTTTGGAGGGAGAAAATAGGTCTGTTTAAGACCGCTACACTTCCACTTCCAGGGCTGGCTGGAGCGATCATTTCTCGCG
>OY744552.1:47608632-47611132 GCA_963556195.1 Sepiola atlantica
ACTTGTAAGACAATCACAGGGATGCAACATTGCGGCGATGGGACAGAGGCTGGAGCTTGGTAGACAGTGCGGGACAAAAATGTCAATTGACACAAGATTTGTTCTAGAAAGTCTACGTTGACACCCATACAAGCTGAAAAGCAAACACATTTTTCTTTCTGTGTCTGTCTGTGTGTCTGTCTGTCTGTGTGTCTGTCTGTGTGTCTGTCTGTGTGTTTGTGCGTCTGTTTGTGTGTCTGTCTGTGTGTTTGTGTGTCTGTGTGTCTGTTTGTGTGTCTGTCTGTGTGTCAGTCAGAAATTTGGAAACAAATATCTTAACTTCATTTAGAAATGGAAAACAGTGCATCTATACTGAATAATAAATTCTCACCAAATAAATCGGACGCCATGACCGGAAATCGAAACCTAAACCTCGAGATCTTCAGTCTGACGTTCTACAAACTGAACCATTTGCACTTGAAACATTACCATAACAAAATAATTATAGCTTTGGCGTGACGTCATAGATTTATGATTTACGTCATGTTTCAAAACCTGAATTCAAACACAAGCGATGATAAGAAAAAAATAAATAAAATAAATGGGTAAACATTATCAATAGCGTTGGAAATTATTTTAATCGTCCAAAACAATTTATTTAGTGTAAACCTTTTACTGTATGTAGTTTTTTTTTTTTTACAATTATACAATTCAAGACAAGTAAATAGGAACATCCTCTCGCAGACAGCGAGAGAGAAGAGGGTGTCGCGGTAGACTAGCAGAAATATGCGACCAGGGGGGGGGGGGGGTATATATTTGCGCATCTACTCATGATGTAATTATGGAGGTCTGCAATGACCCCTACTATTTTTCTGAAATGACCCAACAATTTTTCTGAAATGACCCAACAATTTTTCTGAAATGACCCAACTATTTTTCTGGAATGACCCAACTATTTTTCTGAAATGACCCAACAATTTTTCTGAAATAACCCAACAATTTTTCTGAAATAACCCAACTATTTTTCTGAAATGACCCAACTATTTTTCTAAAATGACTCAACTATTTTTCTGAAATTATCCCACTATTTTTCTGAAACTACCCAACTATTATTCTGAAATGACCCAACTATTTTTCTGAAATGACCCAACTATTTTTCTAAAATGACTCAACTATTTTTCTGAAATGACCAAAAAAATTTTCTGAAATGACCGAACTATTATTCTTAAATGACCGAACTATTTTTCTGAAATAACCCAACTATTTTTTCTGAAATGACCCAACTATTTTTCTGAAATGACCCAACTATTTTTCTAAAATGACTCAACTATTTTTCTGAAATGACCCAAAAATTTTTCTGAAAATAACCTAACTATTATTCTTAAATGTCCGAACTATTTTTCTGAAATAACCCAACTATTTTTTCTGAAATGACCCAACTATTTTTCTGAAATGACCCAACTATTTTTCTAAAATGACTCAACTATTTTTCTGAAATGACCCAAAATTTTTTCTGAAATGACCGAACTATTATTCTTAAATGACCCAACTATTTTTCTGAAATAACCCAACTATTTTTTCTGAAATGACCCAACTATTTTTCTGAAATGACCCAACTATTTTTCTAAAATGACTCAACTATTTTTCTGAAATTATCCCACTATTTTTCTGAAACTACCCAACTATTATTCTGAAATGACCCAACTATTTTTCTGAAATGACCCAACTATTTTTCTAAAATGACCCAACTATTTTTCTGAAATGACCCAAACTTTTTCTGAAATGACCGAACTATTATTCTTAAATGACCGAACTATTTTTCTGAAATAACCCAACTATTTTTTCTGAAATGACCCAACTATTTTTCTGAAATGACCCAACTATTTTTTCTGAAATGACCCAACTATTTTTCTAAAATGACTCAACTATTTTTCTGAAATAACCCAACTATTTTTTCTGAAATGACCCAACTATTTTTCTGAAATGACCCAACTATTTTTCTGAAATGACCCAACTATTTTTCTAAAATGACTCAACTATTTTTCTGAAATGACCCAAAAATTTTTCTGAAATGACCGAACTATTATTCTTAAATGACCGAACTATTTTTCTGAAATAACCCAACTATTTTTTCTGAAATGACCCAACTATTTTTCTGAAATGACCCAACTATTTTTCTAAAATGACTCAACTATTTTTCTGAAATGACCCAAAAATTTTTCTGAAATGACCGAACTATTATTCTTAAATGACCGAACTATTTTTCTGAAATAACCCAACTATTTTTTCTGAAATGACCCAACTATTTTTCTGAAATGACCCAACTATTTTTCTAAAATGACTCAACTATTTTTCTGAAATGACCCAAAGATTTTTCTGAAATGACCGAACTATTATTCTTAAATGACCGAACTATTTTTCTGAAATAACCCAACTATTTTTTCTGAAATGACCCAACTATTTTTCTGAAATGACCCAACTATTTTTCTAAAATGACTCAACTATTTTTCTAAAATAACCC
>OY744552.1:47621132-47628632 GCA_963556195.1 Sepiola atlantica
CTAGCTCTACTCACGTATTGAGCACTGTAAATACTGAAAATTGATACATAAAATATTATATCTCTTATAACATTTTATGTAGATACATGAAATAATATATATATATATATATATATATATATATATATATATATATATATATATATATATATATATATATAGAGAGAGAGAGAGAGAGAGAGAGATACTAGCGCCATAGCCCAACACTTAACTAACGACCATTCCTGCCCCCGATCGGAATTCAGAAAACTCTTAGTAGAAAATACCAAAATCTTAGAATATAGTACTAACAAACTAAAACTCCATATATTAGAAGCCCTATATAAAAAAAACCCCAAAAACCCTAATTAATAGAATTAACTTTAATACCAGCAATAATATACTAAAATGTCTATAATTCTAACTATAGTTTCGTACTTATTACATAATTCCCGCCCAAACCATCAATAATACTAACACATGGTCTGTACCTGATTATCCTCATTCCCCTGAAGATGGACCCGGATGGGCCTGAAAGTACTTGGGAGACAAATCCAAACTATGGCAAATTCATCAGCCGATTCCCCTCCAAAATTAAGATCCTAATTCGGACTATTGAAAGGATCTAGCAAAGAATATCTAGACATGAGTTGTCTCTTATATTCAACAATACTTGCCTGCAAGAGAAGATGCTCCCGACACAGTTTTTCATGGTAAACAACTGATGACCCCTTAAAATAGTGTTAGAAACTAACTAATATAATAACTGTAAAAAATAAATTGACTTACATGAGTGATTTTCCACTGGAAGACTTGAGACTATAAGTTTTTTTTTTTGTTTTTTTTTTTTTCATATAATTTTTTATTTTTTATATATAGTTTTAATGGTTGAGAAACTTCCGAGACTATATATATATATATATATATATAAATAATTTCGTGGACAAAATTTAATAACGGCGAGGAATGCAGACGTTTGGGACATTTTTTCGAGGGTAGAATGAAATTGAACAAGTATAAACACGAGAGAAAATAAAAATAAAAATTAATTTACTTTTTAAACAATTTTCTCTCGTTTTTATACTTGTTCAATTTCATTCTACCCCCGAAAAAATGTCCCAAACGTCTGCATTCCTCGCCGTAGGAATATATATATATATATATATATATATATATATATATATATAATATATATATATATATATATATATATATATATATATTAACGGCGAGGAATGCAGACGTTTGGGACATTTGCGTGTATCCATATTTGCCGTAATTCTTTCTCTTTTGGAAATCAAAACACATGCAGAAGCCATTTTGACTTTGTGAATTAAAAAATGAAATTTAAAAAGGCGCGAAATTAAGTTAACCAACCACAATGACGTCAGAGGGGGCCAAGAATTTAGTTGCTTGGCCTTGTAAACTCTCGGTGGTCATGCCGGAGCCCACCTGTTGAAAAAACACGTGTCTAATTTTTGTCTCGCATAGACGCAATTAAAGAGTGATAATAAACACGTGTCTAACTTTGTCCTTGTTGGCAAGCAAGTCAATCGGAACAATAACCAACTCAATCGGAACAATAAACATGTGTCGCTTATAAGTATAATATACACAGCAGTTCAAGCGATCCTGTCAACACCTTGCGGTTGACTACGGCTTTGTTAGCGTATTATAAATATTTGTTAACGTATTGTAGATATTTGTTAGCGCATTATAAATATTTGTTAGCGTATTATAAATATTTGTTAGCGTATTATAGATATTTGTTAGCGCATTATAGATATTTGTTAGCGTATTATAAATATTTGTTAGCGTATTATAGATATTTGTTAGCGTATTATAGATATTTGTTAGCGTATTATAAATATTTGCTAGCGTATTATAAATATTTGTTAGCGTATTATAGATATTTGTTAGCGTATTATAAATATTTGTTAGCGTATTATAAATATTTGTTTGCGTATTATAAATATTTGTTAGCGTATTATAAATATTTGTTAGCGTATTATAGATATTTGTTAGCGTATTATAAATATTTGTTACCGTATTATAGATATTTGTTAGTGTATTATACATATTTGTTAGCGTATTATAAATATGTGTTAGCGTATTATAGATATTTGTTAGCGTATTATAAATATTTGTTAGCGTATTATAGATATTTGTTAGCGTATTATAGATATTTGTTAGCGTATTATAAATATTTGTTAGCGTATTATAAATATTTGTTAGCGTATTATAAATATTTGTTAGTGTATTATAGATATTTTTAAGCGTATTATAAATATACGTGCATCAAGAAACAAAAAAGTTTTTAAAAAAAATGAAGTTTTTGTTGTTGTTTATTGGATAATTTAACAGTTCTGGGTGTTTAGACGTCTCTCAGACTGCAGGATGGTCCCAGAGGCGAGTTGTTGAGCATTATATACCCCCTCTCTAAGAGGTTAGGCACAAGGTCAGATGAGGTTTTGAGAAGCCAGCGCACTAGATAGAGTGTACTTTTGCCTATAAAAATGCCTGGGCAACACCATCGGCATTCCCTGATAAGAGCGCCCTAGGCGATTAGCAATAAACTAACTTCTTTTCAAAAAGAGAAGGTAAAGCCTGGGAGGATGGTTATTGGCGGACTGATTGTCGAGGACGTGCCCTCACCTACTCAAGCTCTTGTTACATAACAAGGGACCGAGTTTGAGTGACACCCAATGGTCAAAGGTGACCCCGGCGGAAGTCGATGAAACCATGTGACTTCCGACCGGGGACTTTCCGTCTCAAGCATAACAGACGTTTGTGGGTGCTCTCCTAAATGGAGGGGGGCGCACAGGGTGTTTTGGTGGAGCGAGACGAGCTATTCGTCTCTCTCTCTTTCTCTCTCTCTCTCTCTCTCTCTCTCTCTCTCTCTCTCTTTCGCTCACGCGTATACAACGGAGCTGCCTCTCTGGTGTTTTTTCTGTGACTGTCTTTTTAAATAAACCTTTTTTTTATAAACATCGACATTCGAGTGGGTTTATCAGCAGACGAAGACAACCTGGGTTCACGACGACGACGACGACAACGACGACGACAGAATGTGTGTATAATGCTTTATACACGCATCAGTAAGTGAGAATATAACAGACGTTCCAGGCATAAATATGTGTTTGTGTGCTCATATGTATAGAGATGCAATATGTAAACACCCTACCTAGGCTTGACAAAAAAATGTTTGTACGTGTGTGTTTTTTTCTTTAAACAAATCATCCTGAGAAAGTCTGACAATAAAGACGAAACGCTAATGAATACATCAATATCCTTTTGGTTTTCCTTTTTCATAATAATATTTATGAATAAATATCAATTATTTATTACCTACAGACATCGATGTTTCATGCTATATATATATATATATATATATATATATATATATATATATATATATATATATATATATATATATATATATTGTTATTTGCGATAGAACACCGTTTTTTATTTTTCTAGTATTTATCGGCTTCCTAGGCGGTTAAGAATATGCAGAGTAGTGCCCCAAATCGGACGTATCATCGGTATTTATTTTTCATATATATTTATATTAAGTAATTTTTAAGTAATAAAAGAAATCTATGGACACGTGTTTCTAACTATGAGCCGTCATCAGCATAGCTACCCTGAGTAGTCTGGTGCTTTACCACCAGGCCAAGACGCCCTGCCTGATTAATAAATATATATGAAAAATAAATATTGATGACACGTCCGTATATATATATATATATATATATATATATATATATATATAATATTTCATATATATATATATATAATATTTTATATATATATGTAATATGTTTTATATATATTATCTATTTTATATATGTATATAATATTTTATATATATAATATATATCATATATATAATATATTATATATAATATTTTATATATATATTATATTTCATGTATATATAACATTATATATATAATATTTCATATATATAATATTATATATATAATATTTCATATATATAATATTATATATATAATATTTCATATATATAATATTATATATATAATATTTTATATATATAATATTTTATATATATATATATATATATAAACGTGGGTGGTTGTATGTTTGTATGTATGCATGCAAGCAGATATATAATATATTATATATATAATATTTTATATATATATAATATATCATAAATATGATACTTTATATATATAACATATTATATATAATATTTTATATATATAATATATTATATATATAATATTTTATATATATAATATTTTATATATATATATAATATATTATGCATAATATTTTATATATATAATATTTTATATATATATAATATATTATATATAATATATTATATATAATATTTTATATATATAATGTATTATATATATAATATATCATATATATAATATTTTATTTATATAATATTTTATATATATAATATATTATATATAATATTATATATATAATATTATAAATATATATTATATAATATTATATATATAATATATTATATATATAATATTATATATATATAATATTTCATATATATATAATATTATATATATAATAATTTATATATATATATGAAATATTATATGTATATAATATTATATATATAATATATTATATATGATGTATATATAACATATATATATATAATATTTCATATGTATATAATATTTCATATATATATATATATATATATATATAAATGTGTGTGGATGTATGTTTGTATGTATGCATATATATAATATATTTTATATATAATATTTCATTCATATTATATACTATATATATATAATATTTCATATATATAGTGTTTCATTTATATAATGTTTCATATATATATATATATATATATATATATATATATATATATATATATATATATATATATATATAAATGTGTACTGATGTGTGTTGCTATGTATGCAAGTATGCATGTGTCCTTTTACACTCACCTCATAACACCATATTATATTTTTATTCTTATATTTCATATATTATAATGTTCAATTTTCGATGTGGGGCGCAAAGATGCGCTGGTCATTTATCGGACGTGTGGGACTGTTAATTAAATAAAATTATTTCTAATATATTTGACTGATTTTCCAGTCTTTAATCCCCTAGAAACACGCCCGGCGATTCGCGAAAATGAATAACGACCCACGTGCACTCATGCTCCAAGCCCTGAACCTCTTATTAGCATGTCTTTCCTTATTTTCTTTTCTAAATTTCTATAATTTTCAAGTACAGGATATGAAACCTGTGGTTCCGAAAAAAAGAAACCACTATACACGAGCGTTCATATCTTTTTAAGATAAAAATATATTTTTTAGATAAATAGCGAACGCGAACACTGGCGAGGCATTTTTATTTTCGTCATTTTTTGACGTGGGGTATAAGGCGAGTGTGAAATGTACATACCAGTTATCGTTGAAGCTGCACTGAACAGGGATCCAACAAGGGCCGTGGAGGTCAGATCCCATTGGTAATCCTTAATCATTGATAGAATCAGAAATCCGTTGGTGTAGAAAGTCCCTCCTATGACAAAAAAGCAACAGAAATCGCTGACAAACACGACCCAGGCGTAACCCGAGTCCATCGTTTCGATTTGCGCCATGAGAGGGGTCTGTGTGGCCGGTGGTGGCTATTGCTGTGTACCCGGCGTTGTTATCGGTATGACTTCTTACGAGTTGTGAAAAATCGCGGTTGTGTATCGAAAGCGGACACGGAAAACATTGGTGCAAAAAAACAGACACCCAAAAATGTGCGTGTAAAAAAAAAACAAAAAAAACTCTACATGAAAACGAGGCTGACCTATTTTTTTTTCATTTCACTTTTTTTTTCGTTAGGCATGATATAAAAAAGCAAACAAAAACGAATTTAATTTGAGAAATAAACAAAAACAAGTCCGAGCTTCGGGAATAGAGGCCGCACTTTTTTTTCTTTTGCGATTAAAACAAAAATTTTTTTTTTTTTTTTTTTTTTTAATAATACAGATTGTTGATTGACACATTACCGAAAATAAATAAATAAAATAAATAATTTATTTTCAAGACGGTGTGTGCGTGTGTTGGTGGTGGTGGTGGTGGTGGTGGTGGTGGGGGGGGGGTGCTTCTCTATTTTACTTTTATCGTAAAATGACAGAAAATATGAAGTGTAGCGCCAGAACAGATACTACATTTTGCCCCTAACCAACTTACGGACGATTGTGACAAATCACCTTAACGTTCTTAGGGAAGATCACGGCTCTAAAAGTCGTCTGGCACACAGCGGACGAAATTTTGCCACATTACCGAAAAATTGAAATACATAATCTATTTTCAAGGCGGTTGGTGGCAGAGTGAACTCACTTCTCTATCATATCTTTAGCGTAAAATGAGCACTTACTTTATAGCCGGTCTAAGTGAAATGAATTCCTGTAAAACGTGGCTTCTGCTTTCATATGTGCATATACATCTAATATTAGACATCCACACAATACTGTTTCGCCGTATCACAGCTCTTGAATGTCGCTAAACAAGCAAGTATCTCAATCCGGGGATCGATACATATAACTTGAAAACGAGCATGCTGTAGTCGGCTGGGAAGCAGCACCGAGGTAATGCATTCCACAGACGGACAGCTCTTGGAAAGAAACTCTGCTCATGGAAGATTCGCTTAGCTCTAGGTACATAAAGGAAGAAAGAAAAATGTCTTACAGTGGTTGTAGCTTTGTTTCTTTTTTCTTTTTCTTTTTTAACATATTTCACCCCAAACAAGGCAGGCCGCCACTGTAGACGTAAGTTTCCGCTGTGAATCTTTTATAGGGAGGGAGGGGGGCAGAAACTGGAACTCAGTCGAGTAGGTAGGCCCTCCGTTCAGTCTTGAGAGACTATGGTTACCCCTATAAGGGGCTGGCTGCGCGTGTAATTATGAAGCAAGGGTTGCGCAATCCCTAACAACACCTCTCCTGAGTCGGCACTGCTTGATTCCAATGGCAAGCAGTTCAAGACGACTGGAAACAATGCCGAGATAAACAGAGAGCACATACAGCACCTGGTAGTCCCAAATGGTCACCCATTTAACACTGGCCAGGCTCGACGTCGCTTAACTTCGGTGATCTAACGGGAACCGGTGTGTCAACGTGATTTGTACCGTATAAGTCGAGTACCTACCATGGAAACAACAATGGAGTAGAGAGAGACTATCAACGTCTCTTATGTGAGAAAGCGGTACTCTGTTAATATATGATAAAAGGTATTATCATAGTAGCCCCTTTGGCGGGCGACTATGATGACTTTTTCACATTAAAAACAAAAACAACAAAAAAAAATGTATAAAAATGCTGAAATTAATTTTTTCCATCGCTATTTCCGAGAAGATCAAAGCATAAGTGTGATTCATCCAGATAATAGGATTTTCTTTGCACAACGAGAAAGACACGTTTAATTTGGATCATTCGGACTACTGTTCTCATCTGGAATTTTATTCTCACAACGTTTCGGCCGATGTAATAACCCCAGTGGATTA
>OY744552.1:47633632-47678632 GCA_963556195.1 Sepiola atlantica
ATATATATACATATATATGTATGTATATATGCGTATTTATATATGTGTATGTGTGTGTATATATGTATATATGTATATATGCACGTATGTATGTATATATGTATATGTATGTATAAATATATGTGTATATGCACATATATATGTATATATGCACATATATAGTTATAAAATAAATACGGACTTTAACAACAACGACAAAAAAGTAAATAAAAATGATTTTATCATTTCATAACATTTTCAGGTTTTCAAATGTTCTCATTTAAATTTATTATTATATAAAATTATAGTATAAAATTTCATATTTTTTGTTAACTTTTGTTTTTTAAATTTTTTTTCTCTACTTTCTATTTTTACCCTCTCAAAATGCCGCCCCCTCAGGTGTGCCGCCCGGGGCGGCCCGCCCCCTCGCCCCCCCCTAGCTACGCCAGTGCTTTTACGGTGCTTGTCCAAAAATTAACAGGAAAACTCTTTGATATATTTACGTATCAGGCAAAAATATGTATCTACACCAAAAATTAGGGGAAATTATCGAGTAGAATTTTAATTAAAAATACAAATCTATTTTATCGTATTTTTTTAGTACGCCATTGATACTGGCGCAAATACACGTAAAACAGGGGAGATAAGTCAGTCTGTCATTTCGCTAAATCATAATCAATGGCGATCAGAAAAATAAGATAAAACTGATTTTTATTTTTAATTAAAATTCTACTCAGTAATTTTTCCTAATTTTTTTTATGTAGATACGTATTTTTGCATTATACGTAAGTATATAAAAGTGTTTTCCTGTTAATTTATTTGGAACTGTGATGATTATCTGTGCGTTTTTATCGGAAAACTTTAAGGTTTGGTATGGTAGTTTTGTTTTACGGCATATCAACCCTTTTTCGGTTATTTAATGCCGAATCTGGTCTTGTTTTCTTCTCTTTTTTGTTTCTTTCCCTTTTAATATCTGTTTCTATTTAACCCATAGTTGGGACCCTAACAGGTACTACCACTCCGGGTCAGGGTGGACCTGGGAGCAATGGTAATTAAGAGGAGGCTCCACATTCCCCAAAGTCCGTAAGCCGGATCTCACCATCGGATGTAGTTTAAGGTCATATCCAGGACCGGGAGTAGGGTAGGAAAAATAAAAATAAAAAAGGGGAGGGAGAAAGGGAGAGGGGCTGTTGTTTTTGTTTTTGGTTTTGTAGAACATAATTAAGTTTTACAAACAAAAAAAAACAAACAAAAAAAAAAAAACGTCAATGTAGGTGAATTTCGTCTCAGGGAGCCACAGGGCAGCCTGATCTGGTATTACCAGGGAAAACTTTAAGACAAAGATCAAAAAGAAAAATAATTTTTAATAAATCAATATTTTTGCATCTTAATTCGTGGTTTCCCAACGGCATTTCGCCTACTTTTCAAATTTAAATCCTAACAGTTCCTTCAAATTAACTTTTCCCCCCATAAACTACTCCATCGAACGATATGATCTGAAGAATAAATTAAAAAAAATATATTTTATGGAAATAATATATAGTGAAACAACATAATAAATAAATAAATAAACACGGAATGAAATTAATTTTTTTTGTCTGGAGGGGTACCCTCCATTTTACGAGCACTGATGATAGCCTCCTTCAGAAAAAATAAATGCCTTATACATTTCGAGCTTTATATATATCTTGGTGGAAGGCCGAAACAATTGTATGTGAATAAAAATTGATTTTTTTGTGAATTTGTGAGAATTTGTTCCCTACATTTCATGTGGTTTGGTATATATATATATATATATATATATATATATATATATATATATATATATATATATATATATATATATATATATATATATAATGAAAAAGTCCACACTTGAAACGTTGATAGAATATCAATAAGAAGAATATTTTGAAAAACCATAACGTATTTTTTTTTCATTTTTAAAAATAAATAAATTTTTTTATTCTAATAAATAAATCTACAACGAAAGCTTGCAAAAAAATTAAATAAATGATTTTTTTCGTTTAAATTGCGCCATGTGTTGATTTTCAAAAATATTTCACCTAAATGCATTTTCATGCGTTTCTCAAAGATGTTGTCAATTTCCTTATCCCAAAATCACCAATCTGCGCATAACATCGACCGGACTCTACTTATCCTAACGTCTTCTAGAACTTGACGTGCTCTTCCGCCTTTATCGTGATTCGACCCCTCGAGGTTAATACCATCAAAATGAGTAAAAAGAAGAAAAGAAAAACTATAAGACAGTCTCGCCTGACAAAATTGTTCTACAACGAAAGCTTGCAAAAAAAAAAAAAAAAATTAAAGCAATGATTTTTTTCATTTAAATTACACGATTGTTGATTTTCAAAAATGTTTCACTTAAATACATTCCGCCCATTAGACGAATCAGGGTCTTTGTTTCGGTAGGGAATTGGCCGATAATTGTTGGTGTCTCAAGTACTTTCGAGCCCATCCAGGTTAGTGTTGGGTTAGGGTTAGGGTTAGGTTAGGGTTAAGGTTAGGGTTGGGTTAAGGTTAGGGTTGGGTTAAGGTTAGGGTTAGGGTTAGGGTTAGGTTAGGGTTGGGTCGGATTGGGTTGGGTTAGGGTTAAGGTTAGAGTTAGCGGGTTTTAATTTACTGTAGTAAATTATGAGTTTTATTTTTCCATTTGAGTCGGTAGGGAGTACGTTTTTATTGATAATTTCTTTTAATATCTGTTCATCAATTTTATAATTATGATGAAACTGGCCAATTCCCCACCGAACCAAATACCCTGATTCGTTTAATGGGAAGTATTCTCACAAAGATATCCAGCCATACGTTGTCTGTCATATTCAACGATATTTAGATGAAAAGGCAAATGCTGCCACCCGCACAGATATATAACAATATTTATGAATAACTATTACATTATTTATACCTAGATACGATGTCATTTCAAGCGTTTGCTCTCATCTGTGTGGGGAAGCAATACTTTCAGACGGTCACAAAGCGCGAACCCGGTCCACAGAGTCAACGTACACTCTGAACGCTTTCGCTCTATTCTAGAGGATAGAGCGAAAGCGTGCCATAGGAAATTATCACGTGATACGGGGGAAATTAAGTTGTGTTTATGCCAAACACGGCGGACCGCATAAACACCAGACATTCTAGAGGGATCAACGAACGGAATCAGAGCCTTGCTTTATCGCTGAAGTGAATGTCTGTTTCTGAATATCTCCTAACAGTTCTCAACTTTTAATGTCTTAAAGGGTCTTCATAACAATATTCATAATAATAATATATATATATATATATATATATATATATATATATATATATATATATATATATATATATATATATATATAGTAAGCAATGAAAATATATATATATATAGTAAGCAATGAAAATATATATGGCAATCAAGCTACACAGAGGCTCCCGTGTTTCATCCCCGGGGGGAATCGTCAGGCTTTCTTTTTTTGGCCTGACGATTCCCCCCGGGGATGAAACACGGGAGCCTCTGTGTAGCTTGATTGCCATATATATTTTCATTGCTTACTACCTAGCTCTACTTACGTATCGAGCACTGTTGAAGTAAATACTGAAAACTGACACATAAAAAATTATATCTCCTTATAATATATTATGTGGATACATGAAGTACTAATATATATATATATATATATATATATATATATATATATATATATATATATATATATATATATATATATATATTCCCTACACTGATGGGAGCATAAGCTTGAAACGACGTCGTATGTAGGAATAAATAATTTAATATCTATATATATATATATATATATTTATTACATATATATATATATATATATATATATATATATATATATATATATAGATATTTATTATTGTTTATTATCTATGTACGCATAAGTTTCATCCTTCATAATCGGGACTCATCAGCATAGAGATATGACTATTCACTACTGGTCATGCGATTCGAAACCCCGGATTACGAGTATTTTGCGTTGAACAGCGAATAAACGGTGATAATTTTAACACTTTAGGTGGCGGCTTGACGTCATAAGAGCGTTCTACTTAATGAAAGGAACGATGTATTTAAAGCTAGCGACGTCATGCGGTGTTAATACTATACTTACAGTGCTCTACTAGACGGGTTTTTCTAGGAGCTACAAATAATAAATATTTGTTTGTTTTTTATTATCTATGTACGTATACGTTTCGTCCTTTATAATCGGGACTCATCAGCATAGAGATATGGCTATTCACTACCGGTCATGCGATTCGAAACACCGGATTCGAATATATATATATACAATAATATTTTTTAAATAAATATTAAATATTTAAATACCTAGAGACATCGATGTTTCATGCTAACGCAATCTTCAGTCTAGGAACTAATTTTCAACGGTTGGTGGGCGCGAACCCCGAACACAAATTCGTAGTCGGTGATCTTAACCAAAGGGCCATCGCAAATTAATTAGTAAATGCAGAATAACTTTAACTGTAAATAGCGACACGTGGCCGTCATTTACCAGGCAGCTCAGAGTGACCTTCGAACCGGTGTTCGGATCTCGCATATAGCTATTAGTACTGCTTGTTATTAAAGCTACTCGAAAAGTGAATACTGGTCAACTCTGATCATGCAATATTATTCCGAAATGAATAAGATTAAAGTAAAAAATAATAAATTAATCTTGCATTGATAAAGGCTTCTATTTTAAATTTTGATAATACTGACCCACCAATGCTTTTAAATGAACGACCCATCTTTCTAAACTTCGAGCATGCTAATGCGTCTTCATTCTACAACCAGAATTTGAATTCATAACCGCAAACAACATCTCCGCGGATAAAACCCATTAACAAGGACATTATATATTAAAAAAAAAGTTTGTTTATTTTTATTTTTTGAAAACAAAATGACATAATACTGGTCAACGCTGATGATGGAATATTATTCCGAAATTAATAGGAAAAAAAATTTAATCTTGTATTGATAAAGGTTTCTATTTTGAATTATCTATCTATCTATCTATCTATCTATCTATCTATCTATCTATCTATCTATCTATCTCTCTCCCTCTATCTATCTATCTCTCTCGTTCTCTCTCTCCCTCTATCTATCTATCTATCTATCTATCTATCTATCTATCTATCTATCTATCTATCTATCTATCTATCTATCTATCTATCTATCTATCTATCTATCTATCTCGCTCTCTCTCTCCCTCTATCTATCTCTCTCTCTCTCCCCCTCTATCTATCTATCTATCTATCTATCTATCTATCTATCTATCTATCTATCTATCTATCTCTCCCCCTCTATCTATCTATCTATCTATCTATCTATCTATCTATCTATCTCCCTCTATCTATCTATCTATCTATCTATATATCTATCTCTCGCTCTCTCTCTCCCTCTATCTATCTATCTATCTATCTATCTATCTATCTATCTCTCTCTCTCGCTCTCTCGCTCTCTCTCTCCCTCTATCTATCTATCTATCTCGCTCTCTCTCCCTCTATCTCTATCTATCTATCTATCTATCTATCTATCTATCTATCTATCTATCTATCTATCTATATATCTATCTATCTATCTATCTATCTACCTATCTATCTACCTATCTATCTATCTATCTATCTATCTATCTATCTATCTATCTATCTATCTATCTATCTATCTATCTCTCTCTCTCCCTCTATCTCTATCTATCTATCTATCTATCTATTAATCTATCTATCTATCTCGCTCTCTCTCGCTCTCTCTCTCTATCTATCTATCTATCTATCTATCTATCTATCTATCTCCCTCTATCTCTATCTATCTATCTATCTATCTATCTATCTATCTATCTATCTCTATCTATCTATCTCTGTCTCTCTCTCTCTCTCTCTCTCTCTCTCTCTCTCTATATATATATATATATATATATATATATATATATAAGTAATCTCGTTTTTCTCGTGCAACTACTACAGTCACTAAAAGAAAATCGACAGAATACTGTTCCGCAAAACAATTGGCCAAGGTCATCAAGGATGTTTCTCGAAATTCTGCATTTAAATCATACTCATTCCATATTTATTATATTTAATCCGTCCTCCCATACTCTCCCAAACAAACCTTCTAAAGAGAAGGTAGCATCAACTTTCACTCCTACAATTATTTTTTTTTTTACTAAACAGCCACCAGTATAACCGTGTGCTATTTTTTTTATCGATTAATCCAGAATAATTATTGAACACATAAAAATATCAATAAATATCAACTTAGAAAACAACATTGTGCTAATGATTGATATCACCCTAAAATGATCGATATTACCCTAAAATGATTGATATCACCCTAAAATGATTGCTGTCACCATAAAAACAACATTGTGGTAATGATTAAATCCTCAACCTCCTCTCACCACTTTGACATAACTGACTACCTCCCACTCTACCGTTAACATAGAGAACATAGGTTAGAATTAGATGATCAAACCTACATGTGCTTTAGATTAACTTTACATCACAGCGTTAGTTACTTATATTTCTTATACCATTTACCTTCGACCAAGGACTGCACCCTGCTAAACTCTGTCTCTGAAAGCATAGATAAAGCACTCTCACTCGACTCGAATGCCCAGATACATGTATTTGGGGATTTTAATGCACACCACCGTGACTGGTTGGGATTCTCTAGCCTTACTGACGCAGCTGGTAACTTTACGTATAATTTCTCCTTAGCTCACTCCCTCTCTCAGACTGTCGTTTTCCCGACCCGCATCCCCGATTGAGTAGACCAGCAAGCCTCACTCCTAGACCTGTTCTTGACGTCAATGCCCGAGGCTTGTGTGACGAAAGCCCATAGCCCGCTCGAGAATGCTGATCACATTGTGGTAATGATTTATATCAACTTAAAAACTCGTCCCAAAGCTGATGAGCCGTTGCTCAAAACGACGAGATACTACGAGCAGACTGGTTTTGATTTCATCAGAGATCACATCAGCGACGCTCCATGGAGTAACAACTTGCTCACTCCTTGCTGATCAGTTAACTGAATGGGTCAAAGCAGACATTGAAGCATATGTCCCTATGCGAAAATTCTTCAGCAAACTCCACTCTCCTCAATGGTTCACCTCGGAATGTGCAGCTGCTATTGCACTGAGGCAGCAAGCATTCCGACAATTCGATCGCCATAAGTCAACTGCTAAATTTACAGAGTCAATTGTAAAGTAGTGATAGGTGAAGCAAGGGGAATGTGTACAGTGTTGACCAAAAATACATTCAGTCGCAGAAATTAGGTACTCGCGATTTCTGGAAAATCTACAATAGTATGGTGAACCATGGACAATCGACAATCCTCTCGCTATCAAACCACAATGATGTCGTTTGCATGGCAACTGATAAAGCTGAACTACTTGCCCAGCGTTTCGCCTTAAACGCCACTTTGGACTCAATACCCCCCTCCTAATTTCCCATTTCAGACCGAAGCCACACTTGAAAACCTGGTCATCATCCCATCTCAGGTCAGGGACATTATAAAAAACCTTGACACCTCCGAAGCATGTGGGCCTGATCTTAGACCAGTAATAGTAATAAAAAAATGCTCTGCTGAACTGGCCCCTGTCCTCTCCAAACTCTACAACAAATGCCTCGCTGAATCTTGTTTCCCTGATAGCTGGATAATTGCCTCTGTGGTACCAGCGTTCAAGAATTATGGAGATAGAACCGATCCTCAGAATTATCTCCCCATCAGTCTATGAAGCCATTCTTAACATGGAGAGGGAGGCCTGGGGGATTCGGTAACATTCGGAACGGCGTAACTTGGTTCGTATTATTCCGTTCGTTTTAGTGGCATTCGTTGTACATACGTCACGCCTGTAATCTTTTGGTTGTCTTTTCCGAAACAGCACCGGAATTTTTTTTATTAAACAAAACTGCAACGACTGTTTTTTTTTAATGTAACAAAGTTAATAACATATTAATAATAATTTTAAAAAATGATAAGATCTTTAAATGTTAAAGATCTTATCATTTTTTTAAATTATTATTAATATGTTATTAACTTTGTTACATTAAAAAAAAAACAGTCGTTGCAGTTTTGTTTAATAAAAAAAAAGAAAAGAAAACTACATTTTAATTCCTTTTTTTAATGTTAACATTTTTTGGGGCTTCTGCTGTTTCACAATAACATTAAAATATTTAAAGAAATCTATAAACTTTGTTATGTACTTACGTGTTAGCTGAAAATAAGATTGTACAGAAAAAATTACGCAAATTCATCCAGTATTTATTAAATTATAAGAAAAAGAAGAAAAGAAACGATCTTACGTATCGGTAGACATTTCAGCTTACAGATTGGCAAGGGAGATAACTTTCGGAAAAAGTCAAAATATAAGAAAAATGGCGACATATAGATAAAATCGTTTTTTTATTTTTAATTTAATAAATACTGGATGAATTTGCGTATTTTTGGTGTAGTCCTCGGTGCAACTCAAGTTTAGCGGATACTTTCCAAAAAAGAAAAGAAAACAAAACAAAACAAAACAAAAATAACAAAAACTGAGGAATATTTGTTTAATGTACGTACCTGTCACGGGCTGAATATATCCTATACCAAAAATCACATAAATTAATCAAGTAGTTTTTATTTTATAAAAGAAAGTTACATTTTAGCGATTTACGAAGACGAAGTGCAAATATGACAGCCATTTTGATTTATTGAAAGGGGGATAAGCGTAATTTATTTACGGTTATCCCCCTTTGAATAATCCCAAAATGGCCGTCATATTTGCACTTCGTCTTCGTAAATCGCTCAAATGTAATTTTCTTTTATAAAAAAAAACTACGTGATTAATTTACGCGATTTTTGGTATAAGATATATTCAGCCCGTGACAGGTACGTACATTAAACAAATATTCCTCAGTTTTTGTTTTTAATGTCTCCCTTCATCTGGATAAGCACCATTTTTTTTTAAATTCTCGCGCATCTATGTAGTATTAAGAAGTTCATATTTAATTCTTCTCATCGCATAAAAACTAAAAATAAACTTGTACACCAAACAGATATCCCTCAGTTTTTTTCATTATTTTTTCGAAAGTATCCGCTGAACTGGAGTTGCACCTAGTCTTCTTTTCACCTACCAAGTAAGTACATAACAAAGTTTATACATTTCTTTAGTTGTTCTCTTTTTAAGAGAGGCCTAACATGTCATTGTGAAACAGCAGAAGCACCCATTTTTTTAAAAATAAAAAGTACAATTTTTCTAAGTTTTAGCGTCCCAAATTTACCTCTGAAAAAATAAAAAATAGAAAAGTAAAAAAGATTAATCTCTGACTTTGATTACAAACAGAGTTATTTCCCTTACATCGGTGACTTTTTATACAAAAGCGACGGACGAGTACTAAAATAACCGAGAACGGATTCTAAAGCGATCAGCAACAAACCAACCCTCTCCCGAAGGAGGAGGCAATGCCTGAGAGGGTGAACTTCCTAGGATCGGCAAAGAAGGGTCAGATGGTTCGGGACGAACCCTAGGTTGCCAGAATGATGACAAGGCTAACCTCGCCTGGTATGACAACTACCGCATTTTTTTTTAACAAGAGCCAACATTTGTTTTGTTGGCTCTTGTTAAAAATGCCCGACAAGTCTAAGTGGAAGATAAACTATTAGAATTGCTCGGTCTAAGGGAAGCAACTCTTTCCGAAAAATAAAAAGTGCTACCAAATTAAGGGCCTTTCTTTAGTTCGCGCCGTTTTAAGGGAGATAACTTATCTCGATTTTATGCTTGTATTTTGTAACATTTGATTTCAAACATTTTTTTCATACAAAAAAAAAAATGTTTTGAAATTTGTGATTTTTTTTCACTCCCGTTCTCTTTTGAAACGTTAAAAAATTGGTACTTACATCAATCTTGACCCAGTTTTCGCGAGTTTCTGGTCGGAAGCGTTCGGCTATCCTACGCAAACGCCCGAGAGATGACGAGCTGATTTGTACCAGACGACAATTTTGATACAGTGCTGCGTCCTATGATTTTAAGTTATATTTTCAAGAAACTTTCTAAAAGAAACAACAACAAAAACAAAGCAAGTAAAACATAGCGAAGTTACTGTTATCAAATAAATATTTTTTGTTATTTTGATACGTTGCTGCGTCCTATAATTTTTAGTTATTGTTGCAAGAAATTTTTTAAACAACAAAACAAATAAAACAAGCAAAACAGAGCGAAATTACTGTTGTCAAATAAATATTTTTAACCCCTAACCCTAACCCTAAACCCTAAACCCTAAACCCTAACCCTAAACTAAACCCTAAACCCTAACCCTAAACCCTAACCCTAAACCCTAAACCCTAAACCCTAAACCCTAACCCTAAACCCTAACCCTAACAAAAATCAAAACAAAAACAAAACAAGCAAAACATTATAATCATAGGACGCAGCACCGTATCAAAATTGTCGTCTGGTACAAATCGGCTCGTCATCTCTCGGGCGTTTGCGTAGGATAGCCGAACGCTTCCGACCAGAAACTCGCGAAAACTGGATCAAGATCGATATAAGTACCAAAAGAATAATTAAAACTGAAAATTAACTGGGTTTAAGTGTTAACTATGACAAATAGATTAACAATTTTACGTAGCCACACCGAAACAGGAATACACGGAAACTGGGTTAACGTTGAGATTAGAGTCAGCGACAGATTGATTGAGAAAGCGATTAAAAATTGTGGGCATTCATAACGACAGCTAACAGAACGAAAAAAGGGTAACAAAAATAACTAATAGGCAACAAATAAATGTTACCAAAGGCAAGATAAGTTACTCTTCTACTAACCTGGATAACTTTATTTGTGTTTTAAGTTATTTTAAAGCTTTTTTTTTGTTCAAAACAAACCTGGTATCCACCTGGTCAGTTAGAACGGAAAAAAATGGCTGTTCATGATCCTTGATAATTGGTGAAAAATCGAAAAATAAACACATATATATATATACATATATATATATATATATATATATATATATATATATATATATATATATATATATATATATATATATGCATGTATATATATATATATATATATATATATATATATATATATATATATATATATACAGGGCTTTACGTGCTCTACTACTTTTGGAGCTGCTCCCGCTCCTGCCCCAACGACCAAAATTGGAGCTGGTTCCTCTCACGCTCCCCTTTTTCAAAAAGGAGCCGCTCTTGCTCCAACTCCTATAAAAAAGGAGCGGCTCTTTTCAGCGCTCCATAATGAAAATGTACCTTCTTTCATAAACGTTATATTCTGCCAATGAGTGGTCGAAGGATAGGGATGGGTGTCAAAGGATCTCGTCAATATGGGTTGGGATGGCACTTTAAGTGTAAGACCGTAAGATAATATTTGACAAAATCTCGCTAATATTTTGAAAGTTATAGGAGAACATGTCGGACGAAGCATAGGATTATACGTAAATTTTCGTTTCCTGAGGTATAAAATAGGAATAGAAAAATCCCTGAAGTATTTAAAAATTTTTAAATTTTCATTACATTAACAACCTATTTTTTCAGGGAAGGAAAATTTGACCCGATATTTTTTCTATTTATTTTGGAAGGGAATTTAGATCTGTTTTAAGTAAATAGAGTTTTACTTTTAAACAATATTAGTGATTATTTTCTTTTTAAAGAGAGGAGAGACAGCCATATATATTTATTTGTTTTACGAACGTAACTATATTGTATAATGTATATTATTATTTACAACAGAGAAACGCGCAAGTACTTTCAAACAGGTCGATTTATCCATTTTTTTTCTTCAATAGTACAATTTGGGGCGAAAAAAAACCCAATTAAATTTATTTCTTTAAGATTGAATAACATTTTTTTTTTCATAAGTTGGCCAAAAAAAATCAATAAATTGTCAATAAACAATTCAGAGACCCATTTAATCACTTAAAATTTCATACAAAATATCTGGCCTAGACCTTGGGAGTTGAAAAAATATCGGGTCAAATTTTCCTCCCCTGAAAAATTAACTGGAGCAAGTTTTCCTAGGTCGGGCAAAAATATTTATTAAAATTAAAAATTTGAATAAAAAAGGTGAACACGTCTATATTTGAAATCTCTAACAAAAGCAAACTGTTTACAATTTTAATATTCGATCATAGATTTTTTAAGATAAAGAAAAATATCTAATCTACTTTCGGTTCTAAAAAAAAACAAATTAGTCAGAAAGTCTAATTATTTGCTTTTTTAAATTAAAATTCCAGATAGTTTCTTTAATTTAATTAAGTTTAAACATCGGTTTAATTGTAGAATAGGGGCCACTGTTTTCTTTCGCTCATTTCGCTTGGTATTCACCCAAATTTATGATGAAACTGATTGTTGGTCTTAATTGTATTTTTGGTCCTGAAATAAAATTCTCATTTACTTTTTAAAGTGTTGAGAATCTAACTTTAATTCGAGGTTTTAATCGCTGGCAGCCATGTTGGTTTTTATTGTTTTTTTCCTTGGACTAAAGATATTTTTACTGCTTTAACATTTTATTACACACAAAAAAAACTTTGAACATTCTATTTACAAAAGCAAGTTTTAACGAATTTATCGAATTTAAAAGCAAACATGAAAAGGTTAAAACATACCAGTCTTGAATTTAAGAATAATAAAATGTCGCCGAAAAGACGGCGAGTAAAAATGTGGCATAAAAGTTCAATTTAATATATGCTAAAAAATAAATTAGAATTTTTTGTCAGAACAACATGTACCATTTCAACCCCAAAATCGATTTTATCGAACATTTGGGTGAATACCGAGCGAATAGGCGAGAAAATCCAACGGCCCCTATTGTATAATTGAACCTAAAATTCTTTATCTAAAAACACGAATTAAAAGAAAAATTGGCTTATTTATTCAATCAGCAATAACATCCTTGTCATAAATACAAAAAAGTTCAAATCTATAAGAAAATAACTTCAAAGACATCTATAGACTCACTGACGCCAAATTGTCTGCTGCCTTAAGAAAACTGTCCCATCAAAAATTTAACATGTCGGTGTGAAACTTCAAATGTTTTGTTTTTATGCTTAACTCTATAGTTCTCTCTCTCTCTCCCTTCCTCTCTCCCTTCCTCTCCTTCTTCCCCCCCTCTCTCTCTCCCTATCTCATATACATTTACCAGAGATATAATAAAAAAATAACTCAGAGTAAACTCTGAGACTTTCTTTTCTTTTCCTTTTTATCGCTGAATAAAAAACTAATGTTTAAAAAAAGAAAAATCAAATAATTTTGGAGCGCGGAGCGATAAAACTACGCTATTTAGTCCCAAATAGAGTTGCTCCCGCTCCACGTCCGCTGAATATAAAATGAGCCATCCTCTCCTTCGCTCCATCAAAATGGAGCGTGCTCCAGGAGCGCGCTCCTTTTTGGAGGGCTCCGTAAAGCCATATATATATATATATATATATATATATATATATATATATATATATATATATATATATACTAGCGCCATTGCCCAGCAGTAAACTAACGACCATTCCTGCCCCGATCGGAATTCAGAAAACTCTTAGTAGAAAATACCAACATCTTAGGATATAATACTAACAAACAAACACTCCATATATTAGAATCCCTATATATAAAAACCAAAAAAACCCTAATTAATAGAATTAACTTTAATATCAGTAATAATATACTAAAATGTTTATAGCTCCAAATATAGTTTCGTACTTATTACATAATTCCCGCCAAAACCATCTATAATACTAACACATGGTCTCTACCTGATTATCCTCATTCCCCTGAAGATGGACCCGGATGGGTCTGAAAGTACTTGGGAGACAAATCTAAACTATGGCAAATTCATCAGCCAATTCCCCTACGAAACTAAGATCCTGATTCGGACTATTGAAAGGATCTACCAAAGGATATCTAGACATGAGTTGTCTCTTTAGGAAGAAAGTGTAGTATCTGTTCTGATGGATACTGCACCCCATAGACCGGTGTCGTCTTGTCCTTCGGGGCTTGATTCCGCCGGTCTGTGGTTTTGTCTTATGCAGTTCTAGGAGGTCCACCCTCCCAGGCTTTGCCTCCCCTCTTTGGGGTGGAGTAAGTTTATTGCTTACTGCCTGAGGCGCCCCTACCGGGGAATGCCGACGGGGCTGCCCAGGCAATTTTAATGGCCAGAGTGCTTACCTTCGCGGGCGCTGGCTTTTCAAGTCCCACTTTCCCGACCCGACTTTGGGTCACATCTTACCTTGTGGGAGTAAGATAAAACTGGCCTTGTGCCTAACCTCCTGGAGAGGAGGTAAATAATACTTGCCTGCAAGAGAAGATGCTGCCTATATATATATATATATATATATATATATATATATATATATATAGTAATCCAGGTAGGGTAAAAATCCACAGGGTAGAAATCCAAAGGGAATCAAACCGGGTTTATAAAAGAGTGCTCAATAAAAATATAGAGCTGTATTGTGAATGCTTTTATTCAAACATGTACAAGGTCTGCTACACTGGCATGTCGATGTTATCGATCTACAGCTCTCAAGAGCTGAGGTCTCATCAGGCAGAAAATTGTTTTTTCGATTC
This sequence comes from Sepiola atlantica, assembly GCA_963556195.1. Taxonomy (NCBI): domain Eukaryota; kingdom Metazoa; phylum Mollusca; class Cephalopoda; order Sepiida; family Sepiolidae; genus Sepiola; species Sepiola atlantica. The sequence continues at coordinate 47,648,191 of OY744552.1, forward strand.
AACTGGTTGCTGAATTCCAGGGAGAATGAAGTCAAGCAAAAAAGAGGAGGAGAAAGAAATAAAAGTCATGTGACCGATTTTAAAATATGATTGCCGTTAGAAATTACTATTTTCTTATTTTTATCTTTTATATATTTTATTTTATATATATATATCCAACGCTGAGCTGGGGTAGAAAGGGGGGGGGCTAGGAAAAGAAAAAGAAAAGAGAAGGGAAAGAGATACAATTGCTGTCAGAAAAGTTTAATTTACAGCTGTTAATATTTTTATTTTGTATTTTTATCCAACGCTTAGTTAGGGTGGGGTGGGGGGGGGGGTTGGAAGAAAAAGAAAGAGAAAGGGGTTGAGGGGTGTTAGGGGTGGATGTCTATAGCCATTTAGGATTTGTTGCGGGGAATGGTTCTGAGTTAAATTCATATTTATTTTTATTCAGCGCTGGGCTGGATAAAGGGGGGGGGTCGGGGGGAGATTAAACAAGAGCGAAAGAGAAGATGGGGATGGGGGGGTTTCAAGTTTGTTGTGTCTGCTTCCTGTCAATGCAGACATATAACAATTACATGACACCCAGCTTACGGGGATATTTTAGTTTAAACTCATTGGTGGATTTATTGTTGAGTTCTTATATTTTGATCAATTGGCATTTAATTTTGATTATTTTGATGGATAGTTAAATGTATTTTAAGTAATATTTATCAGTTAATTAATAAAACATAATGGTAATTGTCTTTATTTTTAGTAAGATTCATATATGGATTATTGGCAGTAATATTAGTAGGTTAGTTCTAGGTACTAATGAGTTAAAATATATTGGGAATTATTCTTGGTAAGGATCGTATATAGGTTTATGACATTGATATAGATGGATTATACTATTATATTTAGTTTTAATTATTTTGGAATATGAATAAATGTATTTCGATTATAAATAATAGTTAGTGATGGATTAATAAAACATACTGGTAATTGCTTTTATTTTTAATGGAATTTATATATCGATTAATTTCAGTGGTATAAATAAATAAATTTTATTATTCGTTGTGATCCTATTATTAATGGTGGGGTTAACACCTGTTATAGTATTAGTGGTAAGGTGTTCTAGTTAAAATTGTTAACGCAAGTTATGGTCTATGAAGGGGGGGGATTAGGAATGGTGGGGGCCAGTAATTTTAATTAAAGTGATCAGTATATAATTATTTAAATATTTAAAAATTGGTTTTGGTAATAAGTAGTTTTGTGAGCTGGATGTTGAGTGCACATACGTACTCGTGCACACATATAAATACATATATGCACATGTATACACAAACATTCATATTCAGCAACCAGTTGAATCGAAAAAACAATTTTCTGCCTGATGAGACCTCAGCTCTTGAGAGCTGTAGATCGATAACATCGACATGCCAGTGTAGCAGACCTTGTACATGTTTGAATAAAAGCATTCACTATATATATATATATATATATATATATATATATATATATATATATATATTTGTGTTATAATGGAATAATTCCAGGAAGAAATCCGGGTATGAGAGCTCAATGTGGTAAACAGAGCAAGAATAACGTAAAATATAATAACACAAAATTACATGATTGTCGATGCAATAATTTATTTCAACCTTGCAGTTTTATTCAAGCATCCAATTTGACAATTACATTTTTGAGACTGACAGAAAACTGAATTCACCCTCGACAATTCAAATACAACCAGAGAGAGTGGTGGTCGCAGCCAATCTGAATACCCATTACAGAGCGAGTAGGAATTAACATCTTATATTTAACTAAGGCAATCGAAAGGGATCTTATGTTTTTTTTTGTTTTTTTTTTGTTTAAGGAATATGTGCGTTTAACACAGACGTTATTATTTTAATAAAAACAACCCCCCCCCCCAAAAAAAAACCCATAAGATCCCTTTCGATTGCCTTAGTTAAATATAAGATGTTAATTCCTACTCGCTCTGTAATAGGTATTCAGATTGGCTGCGACCACCACTCTCTCTGGTTGTATTTGAATTGTCGAGGGTGAATTCAGTTTTCTGTCAGTCTAAAAAATGTAATTGTCAAATTGGATGCTTGAATAAAACCGCAAGGTTGAAATAAATTATTGCATCGACAATCATGTAATTTTGTGTTATTATATTTTACGTTATATATATATACACAGGATTAATTCCTAAACTAATTAACCCATCATCATGAATTTTGCAACACAGCTGCTAGGCGTAAGTGCTCCAAATGTGAGCTATATTTAGTTTTATGCAAAGGGGCTAAAAAGGGGTCGGAAGGCCCTTATTAACAGTAAGATACCTTCGATTTTTGTAAAATTTTAACAATAAGTATTAGACATCAATTAATAAATATTAGACATCAATTAATAAATATTCCCCAAATTTCAGTTTCTTTGGAGTATTTGAAAGGGGTTTTAAGGGAGCATAACACGGGCATAAATTGTCATTGAAAAATTCAAATATTCTTAAGACCCCTTAAGCCATCAATTTTAGACATTACTTTGTTTATAAACATGTTTATGTGATGTTTTTTTTAATGTTACAGTAAAACTCCTACGTTATTGACTGGAAATCTAGGGAGACTTGTTGTCACCCAGACTCCAGGGAACACCACCGGTTATTATCAGTGAGCGATCGCTGATGATGACCCGTGTCAGAACTCCTAGTGAATACATAATAATAATAATAATAATAATAATAATAATAATAATAATAGTAATTAGAAAAAGATTATTATTATTAATCATAATAATAATAAGAATAATAATGCTCTTCCTCCTACTACTCCTCTGCTACTACTACTACTACTACTACTACTACTAAGAAGAAGAAGAAGAAGAAGAAGAAAAATAAGATTATGATTATTAATAATGTCAATACTAATGCACCACCTCCTCCTCCTCTTCCTCCTCCTCCCAACAACAACAACAACGACGACGACGACAACAACAACAACAACAACAGCAACAACAATAACAACAACAACATGCTGCAAAGTTTCCGAGTCGGCAAGAAAAAAAAAGAACAAGAAGAATGGAAATAATTGAGAAAATGAAGAACAGTTGAAAAAAAAAAAAAAAGAAAGAAAAAAAGATGGCGGCTTATAATAAATGGATGAAATCGGCCTTACGCTATTTGACAAGACGACAGGCAAATGGACTGGCCGTCCGTGTACCAAATATGGCTGCCCGGTGTAATGAAACATGATAAGTGTCACCAAACAATGCAATAAGACGTCACTTATCGACGCACTCAAGCGAAATGTTGTCATTTTTAAACGCGCACATCCAGATGTCAAAGTATCGTCTGCGAAACGTTTGGGCGCGTTTTTCGTTTATCGATTCGTTGGAGACTTCACAATTACTCGGCCGACATTTTTACCTGCGCTTTCTACTAGAATGGACACCAGAAAGAAACGGAAGTGGTCTACATTCAATCGTTTGCTCTTTCTTCTTTCGGCGGTAATTTCTAGTTGTTCATCGTTTGCGTTTCGTTGGGAAGCAGTGTTGCCAACTGAGATTTCAAACTTAAGTGTGACAGACTGACGAACAGACGGATTGTATTCTTGAGACGCGAAGAGGCATCTAAAAGACGCTGTCTATCACTCTCGCTTCCGCCTCTCTCTCTCCGTTTAATAATCGCCAAAAGCAATCACTTCCCTCTGCCGTCGCTTCTCAGAAAAAAACCGTTACAGAAATAAACAGCCACAGGTGCAATAGAAAACAATTCACAGGAGAAAAGGTCACGGAAAATAATGTCACAGACAAATCGTAATTATTCATGGTCGGTAATACAGAAATTTAGGCGCTCTTGTATAAGCAGTAACCGATGTGAGGGAGATAACTCTATTTTTCTTAGCCGCCGCTATTCTGAATTCGCTTATACTTTGGCAAGGGAGATAACTTTGTTTATTAATAAAAAAAACCTTACGGTTTTGAAATGCGTTAAACACCCTAACCCTAAACTCTAACCCTAAACTCTAAACCCTAACCCTAACCCCTAACCCCTAACCCTAAACCTTAACCCTAACCCGTTCAAAATAACTTTTAAGCACTTTTATTTACATGCCACAAATTGTATACACTTTATATAAACATAAAAAGAAAAGTTATTTTCTTGCATGCTGCGATAAACAAACTTATCTCCCTTGCCAAAGTATAAGCGAATACGGAATAGCGGCGGCTAAGAAAAATAGAGTTATCTCCCTAAGATCGGTTACTGCTTATACAAGAGCGCCGACATTTATGGTTGGAAAATAACATACAATATGGCCGACAATAATATTCGAGGAGACACCAAGGGAAATAACTCTACATTCATTATATGCACAATTATTAATTCAGAGTTATCTTTACATTCTATTCACTGATCTCGTCTGGGTGATGGTGATTACCCTCTTGTTACCGGTTCGTAACTGGAAGGCAATTCTGTCGAGACGTCTCTCGGTCTACGCCCTGGTTGAATACTGTTTTTGTACTGACGCGGATCTGTTTATATTATTCAAACGAGAAATGAAACGTCTGGTCCGCAGTGTAGGAAAGACAAGGGTTAAAACGTGGCAAGACAAGAAAGAGCAAAACAACAACGGTCTAGTTAATGTAGAGATTTTATATAACTAAAGAAAAAAGAAGAAAGAGAAAGAAAGGAAGAAGAATGCTGGTTGCAAAATAAGGTAGTTTTTGCGGACTTAATTTCATAGTCTCATCTTCTTAACAGGGTCTCCTCGTTTGGTGTGGTCTTTTGATGAAAAGGTATAATTATACCTTTGAATAAGGGAGCTTTTCTTCGCTCAAGTGCGTAAAATATACACAATATACATACATGCTTGTTGAATAAAGCATGGTATGTATAGACACAGAGGTTTGTGTCTTTATCAGCAGATCACCGCAGGAAGGGAGAAGCGAACTGCTTCAGTTGACGACTGCTGAGAAAGAGGGACGTTGCTTTAAAAAAGAAAACGCTGATGTCAGTTCGGCAGTGGCAGAGAAAGATGGCCTGTGATTGGTTGACATTGTAATGTTGTTTTGATGTACAGCCATTGAGAACGACCTGGATCTTTCTTTTAGCTAAGAAGGATCTGATCATATTAGATATCCGTTAAGTAATAATGTATGAGTTGATTTTCATAAGAAGACCTTCATAACAGACCTTGTCAAAGGCCTTAGATGCTTGACTGAGCTTCAATCTCTAGTCCCGTTTGGTGTGGTCTTTTGATGAAAAGGTATAATTACACCTATGAATAAGGGAGCTTCTCTTCGCTCAGGTTCGCAAAATACACTCAATATACATACATGCTTGTTGGATCAAGCATGGCAAATATAGATACAGAGGTTTGTGTCTTATCGGGAGGAATATCTCAGAAAGGGAAGAGATCTGCTTTGGTCGACGGCTGCTGGGAAAGAGGACGTTGCTTTAAAAAAAACCCGCTGACGCCAGTTCGGCAGTAGTGGATAAAGGTGGCCTGTGATTGGTTGATTTTCATCCAATTACAGGGCACATAAAAAAACTACTGCGTTATTATAATTTTCCAATAATATCGGGGACGGCTGGCTCCAAAATCACTTTATTGTTAGGTGGGACACACTTGATCATTCGAAACTGGAATCCATCTCGTGGTTAACCCGAGTTCACCCGTACGAGCATTTGATATATATATATATATTATTTGTCAGCCCCCCCCCCCCCAAATATAGGTCGGGCCCTCTAGCGAGTAGTATTAACACAGCTGTCATCGTGGCTTCAATGCAATGTTCCTTTCATAAGGTGAACTCTTTACGTCAGCTGCCTTTACGTAGGATAAATCTCTCGCTGATTTACCGAGTTATTAGCGACGGCCGTGTGGCCAAAAACGTTGGAATTTGAGCTTTAAATATAACTCGGGTTCCGGGGTTCGAGCCCGGCGACCGGTGTGAATAATTCTTCTCTACACTGACGATTCCCGTAAGGATGAAACGTATACGTATGTAGATAAAAAACAAACACACACACACACACACACACACACACACACACACACATATATATATATATATATATATATATATATTTATATAAAGTATATATATATATATACATATATATATATATGAATTTAATCCAACAAAAGATATAAGAGGCAACTAATATCTTATAATTAGTAAAACATCCGGATAAAGACTGAAGCTCAATATACTGGATAGAGCATTAATAGCATAATATGAAATGAAATAATAAAATAAGGTGCGAATCAAATTTTATTAGAATTCAAAATTCAGGACAAGGATCTCAACGTCCTTAACTCAGAGGACCATTACCGCAGTGACGTTACTGCTGTGATAAAATTACACTTTGAAAATATATAAAAATATATACAAAAATACATAAGAGTACATAACGCATCAAATGTATCAAGACAAAAACAAGCCGCTTTAAAAAGTGTTAAAATTATCATTGTTTACCAGCTATTCAGAATTGTCCGAGCGGTTAGCGACGTTGGATTTGAATTTAAATATACTTGTAATCCAGGGGTTCGAATCGCGTGACCGGTAGTGAGTAGTCATATCTCTATGCTGATGAGTTCCGGGTTAAGGACGAAACGTATACGTACATAGATAATAAACAATAACAAATATTTATTTTTGTCGCTCTTCGTAAAATAAGTAGAGCACTGTAATGGTAGTACAAACACAGCATGACTTGCTTTATAATGCATAATTCCTTCTCCAATAGAAGTAGAATGCCTGGACGTCAAGCCGCTTTAAAAAGTGTTAAAATTATCATTGTTTATCGCTATTCAGAATTGGCCGAGCGGTTAGCGACGTTGGATTTGAATTGTAATGCAGGGTTTCGAATCGCGTAGTGAATAGTCATATCTCTATGCTGATGAGTCCCGGTTTAAGGACGAAACGTATACGTACATAGATAATAAACAATAACAAATATATATATATATATTTCAGATACCTATATATATATATATATATACCTAGATACCTATATATATATATATATATATATATATATATATATATATATATATATATATATATATATATATATATATATATATAGGTATCTGAAATTCTTTAATATATGTACTATATATATACAACTCTTTCAATATCTATCTATCTTTCAATATCTATCTATATTTAAATATCTATCTATCTATCTTTCAATATCTATCTATATTTAAATATCTATCTATCTATCTTTCAATATCTATCTATATTTCAATATCTATCTATCTATCTATCTATCTATCTATCTATCTATGCATATCCCGAAGTCTACTCGAGAAGCAATTAATATTTTATACATATCAATTATGCGATATTCCAGTCTCCAATGTTCTGAAGAGTCGACTCCCTCTCTCATTTCGTCTGAGTCCATTTTTATAAGTAATTTCTGTTCGCTTATGATTTCAGGCTGAATAATTTCGGTGACCATTTCATGCAGGCCAATTTATGGATAAGTGCCCATAAAAGCTTATCTAGCAATTATTTATCGCGTAATGCCCGTCAAAAATACAACTTTCCCCCATTTTCTCCGTCATTGTTCGTTTTCAGTTTTTCTTTCTTTCTTTCCATCTTCATTCTTTTCTTGCTTTCTTTATTCTATGTTTATTTATTTATTTATTTATTTCTTTTTTTAATTCTTTCTTCCTTTCTTTCTTTTATTCTTACTTTCTTTCTTTCTTTTTTCTTTCTTTCTTTCTTTCTTTTTTCTTTCTTTTTTTCTTTCCTTCTTTCTTTTTTTCTTGTTTTCTTTCTTTCTTTCTTTCTTTCTTTATTCATTCAACCTTTCTTTCTTCTTTAAAAAAGATTTTAACGAATCCCACCTAGAGCCTAATCAATAAATTATGCCACTCAGTTGTCCCTAAATATAAAAACACTTTTGAAGCAGTAAAACAGACAACACCCGTCATAAATAATTAAATCAATTTAATATAACTCACATACGTACGTACGTACATACGGATAACACAAAATCATGGCTGACCTTTCTGGATCTCTGGGTTGCCTTGACTAATGATGCTGAAATTCTACACACTTATAGAACCTATCAAATAAAAATTTTGTGCAAAGTTTTAACTAATTTGGTTTATTGGTTTTTGAGTTATGACTGATCAAAGAAATGAGATTTCTAGCATAGGCCATTCTTGTAGTCTATTAAGGGATAGAGCGCTCTCGCGCCGCCCTTGGTTTAACCGTTCTTCATTGTGCATACATATATGAATGAGATTATGCATTTGCTAACCTATACCCGTATGTGTGTATGCGCTTATTCATATATGTATATGGAGTTTCACCTCTATCCATAGGCTAATAAATGTGTTGGGGCTACAGAATTAAAGGAGACACAACTTTTGAAGAAACTCGCTGAGATGAAGAGTGTTAATAAAGATAAAAGAAAATGATGACTGAATAAGAATATGTATGAGTGTGGAGTTGTGTGAGTATATGAATAAGTAACTGCGTCTGAGCGGATATATACCTTGCCTCTTCCACTATTTCCTGAATAAGAAGGAGTGGACTTTAAGAACGGGTAGTAGGTACGTGCAAAAATGGCTGTGGCTTATACGGACTATGATTGTTAAAACGGGCTTATCATAATTACTTTATTCAGTTTCTTTCTTTTATTCTCATCCTATTTTCTTTCTCCTTCTTATTTTCTACCATAATTGTTTTTCCCTACCAGGTGGCTGGACTTTGACTAACGATCATTTTATTTTCGAGAATCAATCATATTATGTTTTTTTTTTCGGCGAGGTGCGTGTTTGTGTCAAGTGCGCCTACTCCTCTCAAATGAACTTTTCGATACACCCGGCCTGGATATTTAACATTTTTTTTTCTTTTTCACCTCATTTTATGAATTTAATTTCTTTCTTTCTTTCTTTTATTCTAATCCCATTTTCTATCTCCTACAGTGTCTTATTTTCTACCATAATTGTTTTTCCCTACTAGGTGGCTTGACTTTGACTAACGATCATTTTATTTTCGACAATCAATCATATTAGTTTTTTTTTGGCGAGGTGCGTGTTAGTGTCAAGTGCGCCTACTCCTGTCAAATGAGCTTTTCGATACACCCGGCCTGGATATTTAACATCTTTTTTTCTTTTTCACCTCATTTTATGAATTTCATTACTTTCTTTCTTTCTTTCTTTCTTTTATTCTCATCCCATTTTCTATCTCCTACAGTGTCTTATTTTCTACCATAATTATTTTTCCCTACCAGGTGGCTTGACTTTGACTAACGATCATTTTATTTTCGACAATTAATCATATTATGCTTTTTTTCCGGCGAGATACGTGTTCGTGTCAAGTGCGCCTACTCCTGTCCAATGGGTTTTTCGATACACCCGGCCTGGATATTTAACATTTTTTTCTTTTTCACCCCATTTTAAAAAATTAAGTTTCTCATTCTTTCTTTCTTTCTTTCTTTCTTTCTTTCTTTCTTTCTTTCTTTCTTTCTCATCCCATTTTCTTTCTCCTACAGTGTCTTATTTTCTGTCTTTCTCTCTTCTTTTTTTCTTTCTTTGTTTTTTCTTTACTCCCCCCCCCGCTTTTCTAAATGAATTCAATTCCACTAAATCAAATAAATTTTTTTTGTCTTCATAAGCGCAACATCTTTCGATTCTGTAAGAACTCAATTTCAATAGCACCCTAACACGTATTCTTAAATCACTATAAAATGGCCGACCTTTATTTCCACTGCTTCAAAAATCGTTGCTAAGCAACAACACTTTGCCTAAATACGTCATTGTCTGTGGTTTTTAATATGATTTTGTTTTTGCGATATTAAACCAAACAACACCCTCTTTTGTATCGCACGATTTATTCCCCGCGAAAATCTTGAGAAATACTCTCCGACAATCTATAGAAAATGTAATTTCATTTCTCTTTAAAATATGAATTTCATTATAATCATAAATAAAACATTTTAATGCGATTTTGAAGCAGGGAGAAGACATATTGAATTGGCAGACGATAAGAAAGGACAACGAATGGAGAAATGTTTTATTCATGTTCGTTTTTTTACTTTCTTTTGTATTTATTATTTTCTTTTTTGTAATCGTTCTCTTCTTTCTTTCTTTTCTTTTCTTTTTCATTCTTTCTTTTCTTTTCTTTTTTATTCTTTCTTTCTTTTTTCTTTCCTTTTTCTTTCTTTTTTCATTCTTTCTTTTCTTTTCTTTTTCATTCTTTCTTTCTTTTTTTTTTCTTGTTTATTCTTTGTTTCTTTTTTTTTCTATTCTTTCTTTTTTTTCTTTCTTCTTTTTTCTTTCTTTCTTTCATTTCTTTCTTTCTTCTTTCTTTTTTTCTTTTTTTCTTTCTTCTTTCTTTTTTCTTTTATTCTTTTATTCTTTCTTTCTTTTCGTTCTTTCACAATTTCAATCTCTTTTCGTGCATCAATATTCCGTTTGATATATTTTCATAACGGCGCCATGGTGGACTCCTTCTCCATCACGAGTGACGACGCCATCTTGGATAAACACGAACGTTGAAAATAAGACAATAAAAAAAAGAAGGAGAATAACAAGGAGATGATTGCACTGAGAAAAAATGTTTTTAAAAACTTTTATTCACCCTAACCCCAAACTCGGCACATTGCCACTGAGACTTAAGAGTCTGTTGTGAATTATGGGAGCATCTTAAGTGGGGAGTTGTGCAACAGGATACTTGTTCACATTACATTTAAATTTCTGTATGTCGGTACAGTCGGGGAAACAGAGAGCAGGGGAGGAATTCCAAAGACAAGCAGTTCGAAGAAAGAGGCAATTAAAGTAGATAGTTTCCGGCATCTGGGGACCTCTACCGTGAAGAGGTGGGATTTTGCCGCCTGTCGGGTAGGTCGGGAGATGAATGCAGCAAGTTCGTCGGAACACATTCCGTTAAAGTACTTGCTAGCCATATGAGGTTAGCGGCACATATTTGGACCCTGTCCAAGTTGGAAAGACGAGTGGTTGGTGCACCAGCCCAGATGTGGCAACAATACTCCATGCATGGGCAAATGGTGGCATTGTAGAGATATAGAATACTGGCAGATCTGAGAAGTTTTCTAGCATGGTAAAGGGAGCCTACCTTCCTTGCAGCAGACTTGGCAGTATCTTCTATGTATTTATTCCAATTCATTTTACCTTTAAATGTTAAGTCAGGATTTACATAAATACCACATTTCCTTTTTCCACCTGACGAGATCTCTCAGTTTCTAACAGCTGTTGATCGATAACATCGACATGCCATGTGTCGCGGATTACGTACATGTCTGTATAAATAAGAAATAATTATATATATATATATATATATATATATATATATATATATATATATATATATGGCAATTAGGCTACACAGAGGATTCCGCGTTTCATTCCCGGAGGAAATCGTCAGGCTAAAATGCATTTTAGCATAACGATTCCCTCCGGGGATGAAACGCGGAAGCCTCTGTGTAGCTTAATTGCCATATATATATTTTCATAAATTACTACCTAGCCCTACTCACGTATCTCCTTTTAACATTGGATACATGAAATAATAATAATAATAATAATAATAATAATAATAATAATAATAATAATAATAATAAAAATATCTTGTGCCTGTTTTACAACTACTTCAATGGATTGTGCTCTGATGAACTTGCTGCTCTGGTACCCCCACGACGCAAATTCACTAGACCAACCCAGCAACTTGCCAAATCCCATCCATTCACTGTGGAGGTCACCAGATGACGAAGAGCTTTATACTTCAAAAGCTTCTTTCCTCGTGCTGCTGGACTCTGGAACTCCCTCCCTGCTCCCTGTTTTCCTGACGGTAATGACATACAGAAATTTAAAACTAATGTAAACAGACATCTCGCTGCGCAGCACCCAATTTAGGTTGACCTTCTCCCCCCTAAAAAAAACAATAAAAAAACTCTCACCCTTTTTCTCAGTAGCCCCTTTACGTCTACAGTGGCGGTCTGCCTAGTTTGGGGTGAACTTTGTTATATATATATATATATATATATATATATATATATATATATATATATATATAAGTGCAGATTAGTAGTCCGAGGCAGTAGCAATGCGATGTAGTTGCCGGAAGATGGAAAAAGTGAACAGAAATAAACGATGAGAGAAAACGAAACTCAAAACGATTTATTAATAATTTCACGAAAAACTGATTAAATACCAGAAAAATAAATACTGTCTGGTAAATAAAAAGTTCGGCAAAAGGTAATCTTAAATTTTCGAAAGAAAAACTTTCATTTTCAAAAGACAACAATAGAAGACCGAGAGGGTCGAAAAAAACGGGAAAAACCGGTGTCAAACCATTGAAATACCGCAGCAGACAATTGGAAGTAGGAACGCAGAAAATGTCAAAATTTAATTAAACAATTATTCAACTAAAGTTAACATATTATTAACATTAGTTTATTTATATACTAATTATTATAATTTTATTATATTTTATTTTATACTAGCGGGGCTACCCGGCGTTGCTCGGGGTCATAAAAACATATATTTGAAGAAAGATCGTGTGTGTAACATCTTTATATTCAAACTTCTATGTCCGCCCCCTCTCTCTATAGCCGTCTCTTTATCTGCTACCTTTCTCTTCCCTGGTCGCCCCATTTCGCCGCTACTTTCTAATTTTGTCTTTTGCAAAAGCTGTTTCTTCCCCACCATTTCTCCTATTGCCCAGGGTAATAGTATGACATATTTCTATTAAAAAGTAACACCTCTATCTGCACCTTCTATATAGGTACTTATCTCCACCCCGGTGTTCATAATATATACGTATCTATCATCACCCCGGTGCGCATACTATATACGTACCTATCGCCGCCCCAGTGCACATACTATATACGTACCTATCGCCGCCCCGGTGCAGATACTATTTAAGTACCTATCGCCGCCCCGTTGCGAATGCTAAATAGTACCTATCGTTGCCCCGGTGTGAATGCTAAATACATACCTATTGCGCCCCGGTGTGCATGCTACATAAGTACCTATCGCTGCCCTAGTGCGAATACTAAAGACATACCAATTGCGCCCCGGTGTGCATGCTACATAAGTACCTATCGCTGCCCTAGTGCGAATAATTAATATGTACATATTGCCGCTTTGGTGTGAATGCTAAATACATACCTATCGCCGGCCCAGTGTGAATTCTAAATACGTACCTATAGCCGCCCTGGTGCGAATGCTAAATACGTACTTATAGCCGCCCCGGTGCGAATGCTAAATACGTACCTATCACCACCACGGTGCGAATGCGAAATACATACCTTTCTCCGCCCCGGTGCGCATGCTATATATGTACTGACTGCCGCCGCACAGCGCATGCTATGTACGTACTTATTGCTGCCCATGAGTACATGCTATATACGTAGCTATCGCACCCCTGAATTCTGAATACGTACCTATCGCCGCCCTGGTGTGGAAGCTAAATACGTACATATCGCCGCCCCGGTGTGAATGCTAAATACATACCTATCGCCGCCCCAGTGTGAATTCTAAATACATACCTATCGCCGCCCAGGTGTGAATTCTAAATACGTACCTATCGCCGCCCCGGTGTGAATTTTAAATATGTACCTTTCGCCGCCCCGGTGTGAATTTTAAATATGTACCTATCCCCGCCCCGGTGCGCTTGCTATATATGAACCGATCGCTGCCTCAGTGCGCATGCTAAATACATACCTATCACTGCCCCGGTGCGCATACTATATACGTACTTATTACCGCCCATGTGCACATGCTATATAAGTACCTATCACCACCGCTGAATGCTAAATAAGTACCTATCGCCGCCCCGGTGTGGAAGCTAAATACGTACATATCGCGGCCCCTAAATTTGGGCGGACTCCTAAAAAATTTGGCCTGACCCCTAACATTTTCCCCGACCCCTAAATCTCTCCAGCCCCTAATTTTTCACTCTCCACCAACCATGAGAAATATATTGACTTCAAAACAAAAAAAAACAAAAAAATTTGGCCTGACCCCTAAAAAGTTCGTCCTGACCCCTAAAATTTTCCCCGACTCCTAAATCTCTCCAGCCCCCTAATTTTTCACTCTCCCCCAACCATGAGAAATATTTATAGTTCAAAACCAAAAAAAAGAAAAAAATTTGGCCTGACCCCTAAAAAGTTCGTCGTGACCCCTAAAATTTTCACCGACCCCTAAATCTCTCCAGCCCCCTAATTTTTCACTCTCCCCCAACCATGAGAAATATTTTGAGTTCAAAACCAAAAATAAGGAAAAAATTTGGCCTGACCACTAAAAAGTTCGTCCTGACCCCTAAACTTTTCCCCGACCCCTAAATCTCTCCAGCCCCCTAATTTTTCACTCTCCCCCAACCATGAGAAATATTTTCAGTTCAAAACCAAAAAAAAGAAAAAAAATTTAGCCTGACCCCTAAAAAGTTCGTCCTGACCCCTAAAATTTTCCCCGACGCCTAAATCTCTCCAGCCCCCTAATTTTTCACTCTCCCCCAACCATGAGATATATTTTGACTTCAAAACAAAAAAAAACAAAAAAATTTGGCCTGACCCCTAAAAAGTTCGTCCTGACCCCTAAAATTTTCTCCGACCTCTAAATCTCTCCAGCCCCCTAATTTTTCACTCTCCTCCAACCATGAAAAATATTTTGACTTCCAAACAAAAAAAAACAAAAAAATTTGGCCTGACCGCTAAAAAGTTCGTCCTGACCCCTAAAATTTTCCCCGACCCCTAAATCTCTCCAGCCCCCTAATTTTTCACTCTCCCCCAACCCTGAGAAATATTTTGACTTCAAAAAAACAAAAACAAAAAAAAACAAAAAAATTTGGCCTTACCCCTAAAAAGTTCGTCCTGACCCCTAAAATTTTCCCCGACCCCTAAATCTCTCCAGCCCCCTAATGTTTCACTCTCCCCCAACCCTGAGAAATATTTGGACGTCAAAACAAAAAAAAACAAAAAAATTTGGCCTGACCCCTAAAAAGTTCGTCCTGACCCCTAAAATTTTCCCCGACGCCTAAATCTCTCCAGCCCCCTAATTTTTCACTCTCCCCCAACCATGAGATATATTTTCACTTCAAAACAAAAAAAAACAAAAAAATTTGGCCTGACCCCTAAAATGTTCGTCCTGACCCCTAAAATTTTCTCCGACCTCTAAATCTCTCCAGCCCCCTAATTTTTCACTCTCCTCCAACCATGAAAAATATTTTGACTTCAAAACAAAAAAAAAACAAAAAAATTTGGCCTGACCCCTAAAAAGTTCGTCCTGACCCCTAAAATTTTCCCCGACCCCTAAATCTCTCCAGCCCCCTAATTTTTAACTCTCCTCCAACCCTAAGAAATATTTTGACTTCAAAACAAAAAAAAACAAAAAAATTTGGCCTGACCCCTAAAAAGTGCGTCCTGACCCCTAAAATTTTCCCCGACCCCTTAATCTCTCCAGCCCCCTAATTTTTAACTCTCCCCCAACCATGAGAAATATTTTGACTTCAAAACAAAAAAAAACAAAAAAATTTGCCCTGACCCCTAAAAAAGTTGTCCTGACCCCTAAAATTTAATTGTGTTTTTAAACGTGAGTTAACGCACTTCCTTAGCTATCCTCAAAAAAATAAATTTCATTAAAAAACATTAATTGGTTTATGAACTTGAGGTATTACGTAATTAAATTACAATATGACTCAGCAATTTCAAATTACTATAAAATATAATGAAAAATAACTGAAAAGCCCCCCCCCCCCCCCCCGATGAAATATTCCCCATGGACCCGTAAGGGCTGGGTTAATAGATTCGGGAATACTCTCATCATCTTACCTTGTGAATTTTACATAAGAATACACTTTTATATGTTATGTATATATTCTCTAACCTTGTTTTAAACACCATAATTGTGTTTTTAAACGTGAGTTAACGCACTTCCTTAGCTATCCTCTAAATAATAAATTTCATTACAAAACATTAATTGGTTTATGAACTTGAGGTATTACGTAATTAAATTACAATATTATATAGATACAGGTAAATGCACATTGGCCTTTATTATAGATACAAATAAATACACATTGGTCTTTATTATAGATACAAATAAATGCACATTGGTCTTTATTATAGATACAAATAAATGCACATTGGTCTTTATTATAGATGCAGATAAATGCACATTGGCCTTTATTATAGATACAGGTAAAAGATACAGGTAAATGCACATTGGCCTTTATTATAGATACAAATAAATGCACATTGGTCTTTATTATAGATTTGCTTAATACCCCCCCCCCCCCGAAAAGATTTGGCCTGAGGCGCTCACACCGGCGAATGCTGACACTCTCTCCTCGCAACAGATACTACACTATCTCCACCCTCTCAAAAAGGTGTGAGCGCCGGCGAATGCCTACACTCCCCCTCCCCAAATTTGGCCTGAGGGACTCACACCGGCTAATGCCGTCACCCCCCCCCCAATTTGACATGAAAGGAGGAGGTAATGCCTATCATGATAACGGAAGGGAGGGGGGAGGAATATTAGCGTCTATTAAAAGGTTGTAGTGTTAGTGAATTTCTTCCCGCCACTTTGCATTATTTTTCAAATTATCTGCCACTCTCTGACGTCATGATATAACCGGACACAATTTAGAGCCAGACCGGGTACATCCGGCAAGGGATTATGGGACAGGTGCGGATGTGATTGAGCAACCCTTGTTTCACTACACACTCTTAACGTAGGATTCCTATGTTGTTATTGATGCATCCGGACAGAAGTTATTGGATGATCTGATACAACCGGACACAATTTAGGGCAAGACCGGGTACATCCGGCAAGGGATTATGGGATGTTTACAGTGACTCTGTGGTTTTATCGGATTAGTACATAAATACATTAGATTATTTCGAATTTACTATCGAATTTGACCTCCTAGAACTGCACAGGACAAACCCATAGACCGGCGGAATGAAGCCCCGAAGGCCAAGACGATACCAATCTATGGGGTGCAGTATCCATCGAAACTACACTTTGATCTTAGCCAAAAGAAGTGAATTAATGTCATTTTCGGTAATGCGTATGAAAGCTATGTTGAATTAGAGAAAAACAGCCTAAGGGAGTCTAAAATTAATTCTTGATATTCAAAAGTTATATAAGAATTTGTTAAATAGTATTATACAATGTTTGTTCAAAGAAAATCATAGTTATTGTTACTTATTAATTTAATAATGTCATTTGAACAGTCTCTAGTGGATAGATCGCTGTTCAGGTGTAGTTTGCTTATAAATACCCCAGTAAAACCTCAGAATTTAAATTTCGGATCTTTACTTGGTCTTTTGGCTAAGATCAAAGTGTAGTATCTGTTCTCGGCATTTTTGCCTTGAGATAAAGTGTATTATCTAGTCCTATCCGATAGGTGTCGATCTTACACTGCCGAATCAAAAATCAGATTATCATTTTATTTTTGAATCCCTTTTCCTTTTGTTCACTTCCTCTCCCCTAAGGTACGGGCTGATAAGCGCCCACGGTCGAGATCTCTCTCTTACCTACTATTACTCGTTTCGTCTTAGGCGCTCACAACGACGAATGCCGACACTCCCCATCCCCCAAATTCGGCCTGAGGCGCTCACACCGGCGAAAATTCGGCCTGAGGCGCTCATACTGGCGAATGCCGACGCTCCTCCCAAAATTTCGCCTGAGGCGCTCATACTGGCGAATGCCGACACTTCGCGTGAATCGCCCCACCGGCGAATGCTGACACTCCTCCTCCTCCCCAAATTTCGCCTGAGGCGTTCATACCGCCGACTGCCGACATTTCCCCGCCCCAGGTTTGGCCTGAGACGCTCATACCGGCGAATGCCGACATCCCCCCTCCCCAGATTTGGCCTCGCCGAATGCCGACACCCCCCCTCCCCAGATTTGGCCTGACACTCCCCCATCCCCAAATTTCGCCTGAGCCGCACTGCCGACATTCCCCCTCCCCAGATTTGGCCTGAGGCGCTCATACCTGCGAATGCCGACATTCCCCCTCGCTAAATTCGGCCTGAGGTGCCCCACCGCCGAATGCCGACACTCCTCCTCCCCAGATTTGGCCTGAGGCGCACCGAATGCCGACACTCCCGCTCGCCCCCAAATTCGGCCTGAGGCGCCCCACCGCCGACTGCTGACATTCCCCCTCCCCAGATTTGGCCTGAGACGCCCCACCGTCAAATGCCGATCCTCCATCCCACCGCCGAATGCCGATACCGCCCCCCCTCCCCCATGTAATGCATGGGATGAGTGCATCATGACAACGGAACCGATACGACCCTACCTCAACACTTCTCAAAAAAGGAGGAGATAATGCATGGGATGAGGGCATCATGACAACGGAACCGATACGACCCTACCTTAACACTTCTCAAATAAGGAGGAGATAATGCATGGGATGAGGGCATCATGACAACGGAACCGATACGACCCTACCTCAACACTTCTCAAAAAAGGAGGAGGTAATACATGGGAATAGTGCATCATGACAACAGAACCGATACGACCCTACCTCAACACTTCTCAAATAAGGAGGAGATAATGCATGGGATGAGGGCATCATGACAACGGAACCGATACGACCCTACCTTAACACTTCTCCAAAAAGGAGGATATAATGCATGGGATGAGGGCATCATGGCAACGGAACCGATACGACCCTACCTCAACACTTCTCAAAAAAGGAGGAGATAATGCATGGGATGAGGGCATCATGACAACGGAACCGATACGACCCTACCTCAACACTTCTCAAAAAAGGAGGAGGTAATTCATGGGATGAGCACATCATGACAACTGAACCGATAATATTCTACATCTACACTTCTCAAAAAAGGAGGAGGTAATGCATGGGATCAGTGCATCATGACAACGGAACCGATACTACCCTACCCCTACACTTCTCAAAAAAGGAGGAGGTAATGCTCACACCGGCGAATAACGTAACCCCCCCCCCCCCCAATTTGGCCTGAAAGGAGGAGGTAATTCCTATCATGATTACAGAACGGCCACAGGGAGGGAGGGGGGGGGAATATTATCGTCTATTAATAATGCAAATAAATGCACATAGGCGCTCACACCGGCGAATGCCGTCACCCCCCCCCCCAATTTGGCATGAAAGGAGGAGGTAATGCCTATCATGATAACGGAAGGGAGTGGGAGGAATATTAGCGTCTATTAAAAGGTTGTAGTGTGAGTGAATTTATTCCCGCCACTTTGCATTATTTTTCAAATTATCTGCCACTCTCTGACGTCATGATGACCTGATATAACCGGACACAATTTAGAGCAAGACCGGGTACATCCGGCAAGGGATTATGGGACAGGTGCGGATGTGATTGAGCAACCCTTGTTTCACTACACACTCTTACCGTAGGATTCCTATGTTGTTATTGATGCAACCGGACAGAAGTTAATGGATGATCTGATACAACCGGACACAATTTAGGGCAAGACCGGGTACATCCGGCAAGGGATTATGGGATGTTTACAGTGACTCGGCATTTTTATCGGATTAGTACATAAATACATTAGATTATTTCGAATTTACTACATATTAACGTTGAAATTTCGTGAAAAATACGAAAAAAACTGCTACCTTTTGTCGGAAAGTGGTCCGGTTGACTGTCAGCGAGTGAATCGTTTGTCGCGATTTTTAGATATTATGATTACGGGATATGTACGGTGCTAAAGATATCAACTTTTTGACATGTCGCCGCGTAGTTTTTGAGGAGATACTGGACATACAAACAAACAGACATACAGACAACTGCCCTTTATATAATAGACTAGCGGGGCTACCCGGCGTTGCTCGGGGTCATAAAAACATATATTTGAAGAAAGATCGTGTGTGTAACATCTTTATATTAAAACTTCTATGTCCGCCCCCTCTCTCTATAGCCGTCTCTTTATCTGCTACCTTTCTCTTCCCTGGTCGCCCCATTTCGCCGCAACTTTCTAATTTTGCCTTTTGCAAAAGCTGTTTCTTCCCCACCATTTTTCCTATTGCCCAGGGTAATAGTATGACATTTCTATAAAAAGTAACACCTCTATCTGCGCCTTCTATATAGGTACTTATCTCCACCCCGGTGTTCATACTATATACGTATCTATCATCACCCCGGTGTGCATACTATATACGTACCTATCGCCGCCCCAGTGCACATACTATATACGTATCTATCGCTGCCCTGGTGCAGATACTATTTAAGTACCTATCGCCGCCCCGTTGCGAATGCTAAATAGTACCTATCGTTGCCCCGGTGTGAATGCTAAATACATACCTATTGCGCCCCGGTGTGCATGCTACATAAGTACCTATCGCTGCCCTAGTGCGAATACAAAAGACATACCAATTGCGCCCCGGTGTGCATGCTACATAAGTACCTATCGCTGCCCTAGTGCGAATAATTAATATGTACATATTGCCGCTTTGGTGTGAATGCTAAATACGTACCTATCGCCGGCCCAGTGCGAATGCTAAATACGTACCTATAGCCGCCCTGGTGCGAATGCTAAATACGTACCTATAGCCGCCCCAGTGCGAATGCTAAATACGTACCTATCACCACTACGGTGCGAATGCGAAATACGTACCTATCGCCGCCCCGGCGCGCATGCAATATATGTACTGATCGCCGCCGCAGAGCGCATGCTATGTACGTACTTATTGCTGCCCATGTATACATGCTATATACGTAGCTATCGCCACCCCTGAATTCTGAATACGTACCTATCACCGCCCTGGTGTGGAAGCTAAATACGTACATATCGCCGCCCCGGTGCGAATGCTAAATACATACCTATCGCCGCCCCGGTGTGAATTCTAAATACGTACCTATTGCCGCCCCGGTGTGAATTCTAAATACGTACCTATCGCCGCCCCGGTGCGGAAGCTAAATACGTACATATCGCTGCCCCGGTGCGAATGCTAAATACATACCTATCGCTGCCCCGGTGTGAATGCTAAATACATACCTATCGCCGCCCCGGTGTGAATGCTAAATACGTACCTATCGCCGCCCCGGTGTGAATTTTAAATATGTACCTTTCGCCGCCCGGTGTGAATTTTAAATATGTACCTTTCGCCGCCCCTGTGCGCGTGCTATATACGTACCTATCGCAGCCCTGGTGCGCGTGCTATATATGAACCAATCGCTGCCTCAGTGCGCATGCTAAATACATACCTATCACTGCCCCGGTGTGCATACTATATACATACTTATTACCGCCCATGTGCACATGCTATATAAGTACATATCACCACCGCTGAATGCTAAATAAGTACCTATCGCCGCCCTGGTGCGGAAACTAAATACGTACATATCGCTGCCCCGGTGCGAATGCTAAATACATACCTATCGCTGCCCCGGTGTGAATGCTAAATACATACCTATCGCTGCCCCGGTGTCAATGCTAAATACGTACCTATCGCCGCCCCGGTGTGAATTTTAAATATGTACCTTTCGCCGCCCGGTGTGAATTTTAAATATGTACCTTTCGCCGCCCCTGTGCGCGTGCTATATACGTACCTATCGCCGCCCCAGTGCGCGTGCTATATATGGACCGATCGCTGCCTCAGTGCGCATGCTAAATACATACCTATCACTGCCCCGGTGTGCATACTATATACGTACTTATTACCGCCCATGTGCACATGCTATATAAGTACATATCACCACCGCTGAATGCTAAATAAGTACCTATCGCCGCCCCGGTGTGGAAGCTAAATACGTACATATCGCCGCCCCTAAATTTGGGCAGACCCTAAAAAATTTGGCCTGACCCCTAAAATTTTCCCCGTCCCCTAAATCTCTCCAGCCTCTGATTTTTCACTCTCCCCCAACCATGAAAAATATTTTGACTTCAAAACAAAAAAAAACAAAAAAATTTGGCCTGACCCCTAAAAAGTTCGTCCTGACCCCTAAAATTTTCCCCGACCCATAAATCTCTTCAGCCCCCTAATTTTTTACTCTCCCCCAACCATGAGAAATATTTTGACTTCAAAACAAAAAAAAACAAAAAAATTTGGCCTGACCCCTAAAAAGTTCGTCCTGACCCCTAAAATTTTCCCCAACCTCTCAATCTCTCCAGCCCCCTAATTGTTCACTCTCGCCCAACCCTGAGAAATATTTTGAGTTCAAAACCAAAAAAAACAAAAAAATTTGGCCTGACCCCTAAAAAGTTCGTCCTGACCCCTAAAATTTTCCCCGACCCCTAAATCTCTCCAGCCCCCTAATTTGTTACTCTCTTACAACCATTAGATATATTTTGACTTCAAAACAAAAAAAAACAAAAAATTTGGCCTGACCCCTAAAAAGTTCGTCCTGACCCCTAAAATTTTCCCCGACCCCTAAATCTCTCCAGCCCCCTAATTTTTCACTCTCCTCCAACCATGAGAAATACTTTGACTTATAAACAAAAAAAAACAAAAAAATTTGGCCTGACCCCTAAAAAGTTCGTCCTGACCCCTAAAATTTTCCCCGACCCCTAAATCTCTCCAGCCCCCTAATTTTTCACTCTCCCCCAACCCTGAGAAATATTTTGACTTCAAAACAAAAAAAAACAAAAAAAACAAAAAAATTTGGCCTGACCCCTAAAAAGTTCGTCCTGACCCCTAAAATTTTCCCCGACCCCTAAATCTCTCCAGCCCCCTAATTTTTCACTCTCTTACAACCATTAGATATATTTTGACTTCAAAACAAAAAAAAACAAAAAAATTTGGCCTGATCCCTAAAAAGTTCGTCCTGACCCCTAAAATTTTCCCCGACCCCTAAATCTCTCTAGCCCCCTAATTTTTCACTCTCCTCCAACCATGAGAAATACTTTGACTTCAAAACAAAAAAAAACAAAAAAATTTGGCCTGACCCCTAAAAAGTTCGTCCTGACCCCTAAAATTTTCCCCGACCCTTAAATCTCTCCAGCCCCCTAATTTTTCACTCTCCCCCAACCCTGAGAAATATTTTGAGTTCAAAACAAAAAAAAACAAAAAAAAACAAAAAAATTTGGCCTGACCCCTAAAAAGTTCGTCCTGACCCCTAAAATTTTCCCCGACTCCTAAATCTCTCCAGCCCCCTAATTTTTCACTCTCCCACAACTATGACATATATTTTGACTTCAAAACAAAAAAAAAAGAAAAAGATTTGGCCTGAACCCTAAAAAGTTCGTCCTGACCCCTAAAATTTTCCCCGACCCCTAAATCTCTCCAGCCCCCTAATTTTTCACTCTCCCCCAACCATGAGAAATATTTTGACTTCAAAACAAAAAAAAACAAAAAAATTTGGCCTGACCCCTAAAAATTTGGACTGACCCCTAAAATTTTCCCCGACCCCTCAATCTCTCCAGCCCCCTAATTGTTCACTCTCCCCCAACCCTGAGAAATATTTTGACTTCAAAACAAAAAAAAAACAAAAAAATTTGGCCTGACCCCTAAAAAGTTCCGCCTGACCCCTAAAATTTTCCCCGACCCCTAAATCTCTCCAGCTCCCTAATTTTTCACTCTCCCCCAACCCTGAGAAATATTTGACTTCAAAACAAAAAAAAAAAAAAAAAAAAAAAAATTTGTCCTGACCCCTAAAAAGTTCGTCCTGACCCCTACAATTTTCCCCGACCCCTAAATCTATCCAGCCCCCTAATGTTTTACTCTCTTACAACCATTAGATATATTTTGACTTCAAAACAAAAAAAAACAAAAAAAATTGGCCTGACCCCTAAAAAGTTCGTCCTGACCCCTAAAATTTTCCCCGACCCCTAAATCTCTCCAGCCCCCTAATTTTTCACTCTCCCCCAACCGTGAGAAATATTTTGAGTTCAAAACAAAAAAAAACAACAAAAAACAAAAAAATTTGGCCTGACCCCTAAAAAGTTCGTCCTGACCCCTAAAATTTTCCCCGACCCCTAAATCTCTCCAGCCCCCTAATTTTTCACTCTCTTACAACCATTATGTATATTTTGACTTCAAAACAAAAAAAAACAAAAAAATTTGGCCTGACCGCTAAAAAGTTCGTCCTGACCCCTAAAGTTTTCCCCGACCCCTAAATCTCTCCAGCCCCCTAATTTTTCACTCTCCCCCAACTATGACATATATTTTGACTTCAAAACAAAAAAAAAAGAAAAAGATTTGGCCTGAACCCTAAAAAGTTCGTCCTGACCCCTAAAATTTCCCCCGACCCCTTAATCTCTCCAGCCCCCTAATTTTTCACTCTCCCCCAACCATGAGAAATATTTTGACTTCAAAACAAAAAAAAACAAAAAAATTTGGCCTGACCCCTAAAAATTTGGCCTGACCCCTAAAATTTTCCCCGACCCCTCAATCTCTCCAGCCCCCTAATTGTTCACTCTCCCCCAACCCTGAGAAATATTTTGACTTCAAAACAAAAAAAAACAAAAAAATTTGGCCTGACCCCTAAAAAGTTCCGCCTGACCCCTAAAATTTTCCCCGACCCCTAAATCTCTCCAGCCCCCTAATTTTTTACTCTCCCCCAACCCTGAGAAATATTTGACTTCAAAACAAAAAAAAAAAAAAAAAAAAAAAAATTTGGCCTGACCCCTAAAAAGTTCGTCCTGACCCCTACAATTTTCCCCGACCCCTAAATCTATCCAGCCCCCTAATGTTTTACTCTCTTACAACCATTAGATATATTTTGACTTCAAAACAAAAAAAAAGAAAAAGATTTGGCCTGAACCCTAAAAAGTTCCGCCTGACCCCTAAAATTTTCCCCGACCCCTAAATCTCTCCAGCCCCCTAATTTTTCACTCTCCCCCAACCCTGAGAAATATTTGACTTCAAAACAAAAAAAAAAAAAAAAAAAAAAAATTTGGCTTGACCCCTAAAAAGTTCGTCCTGACCCCTACAATTTTCCCCGACCCCTAAATCTATCCAGCCCCCTAATTTTTTACTCTCTTACAACCATTAGATATATTTTGACTTCAAAACAAAAAAAAACAAAAAAATTTGGCCTGACCCCTAAAAAGTTCGTCCTGACCCCTAAAATTTTCCCCGACCCCTAAATCTCTCCAGCCCCCTAATTTTTCACTCTCCCCCAACCGTGAGAAATATTTTGAGTTCAAAACAAAAAAAAACAACAAAAAACAAAAAAATTTGGCCTGACCCCTAAAAAGTTCGTCCGGACCCCTAAAATTTTCCCCGACCCCTAAATCTCTCCAGCCCTCTAATTTTTCACTCTCCCCCAACTATGACATATATTTTGACTTCAAAACAAAAAAGAATGAAAAAGATTTGGCCTGAACCCTAAAAAGTTCGTCCTGACCCCTAAAATTTTCCCCGACCCCTTAATCTCTCCAGCCCCCTAATTTTTCACTCTCCCCCAACCATGAGAAATATTTTGACTTCAAAACAAAAAAAAACAAAAAAATTTGGCCTGACCCCTAAAAATTTGGCCTGACCCCTAAAATTTTCCCCGACCCCTCAATCTCTCCAGCCCCCTAATTGTTCACTCTCCCCCAACCCTGAGAAATATTTTGAGTTCAAAACAAAAAAAAACAAAAAAATTTGGCCTGACCCCTAAAAAGTTCCGTCTGACCCCTAAAATTTTCCCCGACCCCTAAATCTCTCCAGCCCCCTAATTTTTCACTCTCCCCCAACCCTGAGAAATATTTGACTTCAAAACAAAAAAAAACAAAACAAAAAAAAAATTTGGCCTGACCCCTAAAAAGTTCGTCCTGACCCCTACAATTTTCCCCGACCCCTAAATCTATCCAGCCCCCTAATTTTTTACTCTCTTACAACCATTAGATATATTTTGACTTCAAAACAAAAAAAAACAAAAAAATTTGGCCTGACCCCTAAAAAGTTCGTCCTGACCCCTAAAATTTTCCCCGACCCCTAAATCTCTCCAGCCCCCTAATTTTTCACTCTCCTCCAACCATGAGAAATACTTTGACTTCAAAACAAAAAAAAACAAAAAAATTTGGCCTGACCCCTTAAAAGTTCGTCCTGACCCCTAAAATTTTCCCCGACCCCTAAATCTCTCCAGCCCCCTAATTTTTCACTCTCCCCTAACCGTGAGAAATATTTTGAGTTCAAAACAAAAAAAACAACAAAAAACAAAAAAATTTGGCCTGACCCCTAAAAAGTTCGTCCTGACCCCTAAAATTTTCCCCGACCCCTAAATCTCTCCAGCCCCCTAATTTTTCACTCTCTTACAACCATTAGATATATTTTGACTTCAAAACAAAAAAAAACAAAAAAATTTGGCCTAACCGCTAAAAAGTTCGTCCTGACCCCTAAAATTTTCCCCGACCCCTAAATCTCTCCAGCCCCCTAATTTTTCACTCTCCCCCAATCCTGAGAAATATTTTGACTTCAAAACAAAAAAAAAAAAAGAAAAAAAAAAAATTTGGCCTGACCCCTAAAAAGTTTGTCCTGACCCCTAAAATTTTCCCCGACCCCTAAATCTCTCCAGCCCCCTAATTTTTCACTCTCCCCCAACCATGACATATATTTTGACTTCAAAACAAAAAAAAAACAAAAAATTTGGCCTGACCCCTAAAAAATTTTTTTTTTGCCACCTAAAATTTTCCCCGACCCCTAAATCTCTCCAGCCCCCTAATTTTTAACTCTCTTCCAACCATGAAAAATATTTTGACTTCAAAACAAAAAAAAAAAAAAAAATTTGGCCTGACCCCTAAAAAGTTCGTCCTGACCCCTAAAATTTTCCCCGACCCCTAAATCTCTCCAGCCCCCTAATTTTTAACTCTCCCCCAACCCTGAGAAATATTTTGACTTCAAAACAAAAAAAAACAAAAAAAAACAAAAAAATTGGGCCTGACCCCTAAAAAGTTTGTCCTGACCCCTAAAATTTTCCCCGACCCCTAAATCTCTCCAGCCCCCTAATTTTTCACTCTCCTCCAACCATGAGAAATATTTTGACTTCAAAACAAAAAAAAACAAAATAATTTGGCCTGACCCCTAAAAAGTTCGTCCTGACCCCTAAAATTTTCCCCGACCCCTAAATCTCTCCAGCCCCCTAATTTTTCACTCTCCCCCAACCCTGAGAAATATTTTGACTTCAAAACAAAAAAAAACAAAAAAATTTGGCCTGACCCCTAAAAAGTTCTGCCTGACCCCTAAAATTTTCCCCGACCCCTAAATCTCTCCAGCCCCCTAATTTTGCACTCTCCCCAAACCCTGAGAAATATTTTGACTTCAAAACAAAAAAAAACAAAAAAAAACAAAAAAATTTGGCCTGACCCCTAAAAAGTTTGTCCTGACCCCTAAAATTTTCCCCGACCCCTAAATCTCTCCAGCCCCCTAATTTTTCACTCTCCCCCAACCCTGAGAAATATTTTGAGTTCAAAACAAAAAAAAAAGAAAAAGATTTGGCCTGATCCCTAAAAAGTTCGGCCTGACCCCTAAAATTTTCTCCGACCCCTCAATGTCTCCAGCATCCTACTCCCAACTAATTTTTCACTCTCTCCCAACCCTGCGAAATATTTTGAGTTCAAAACAAAAAATGTTATTTAACATGTATACAAATATTAGTGAAAACAATGGCGGAGCATAATTATTTCTCTTCTTACTTTACTTATTGAGACGTTATTTAACATGTATACAAATATTAGTGAAAACAATGGGGGAGCATAATTATCTCTTTTCTTACTTTACTTATTGAGACGTTATTTAACATGTATACAAATATTAGTGAAAACAGTGGCGGAGCATAATTATTTCTATTCTTACTTTATTTATTGAGATGTTTTTTAATATGTATACAAATATTAGTGAAAACAATGGCGGAGCATAATTATTTCTCTTCTTACTTTACTTATTGAGACGTTATTTAATATGTATACAAATATTAGTGAAAACAATGGCGGAGCATAATTTTTTCTCTTCTTACTTTACTTATTGAGACGTTAATTAATATGTATACAAATATTAGTGAAAACAATGGCGGAGCATAATTATTTCTCTTACTTTATTTATTGAGACGTTATTTAATATGTATACAAATATTAGTGAAAACAATGTCGGAGCATAATTATTTCTCTTTTTACTTTACTTATTGAGACGTTATTTAACATGTATACAAATATTAGTGAAAACAGTGGCGGAGCGTAATTATTTCTATTCTTACTTAATTTATTGAGATGTTTTTTAATATGTATACAAATATAAGTGAAAACAATGGGGGAGCATAATTATTTCTTTTCTTACTTTACTTATTGAGACGTTATTTAACATGTATACAAATATTAGTGAAAACAATGGCGGAGCATAATTATTTCTCTTTTTACTTTACTTCTTGAGACGTTATTTAATATGTATACAAATATTAGTGAAAACAATGGTGGAGCATAATTATTTCTATTCTTACTTTACTTATTGAGACGTTATTTAAAATGTATACAAATATTAGTGAAAACAGTGGCGGAGTGTAATTATTTCTATTCTTACTTTATTTATTGAGATGTTTTTTAATATGTATACAAATATAAGTGAAAACAATGGGGGAGCATAATTATTTCTCTTCTTACTTTACTTATTGAGACGTTATTTAACATGTATACAAATATTAGTGAAAACAATGGCGGAGCATAATAATTTCTCTTCTTACTTTACTTCTTGAGACGTTATTTAATATGTATACAAATATTAGTGAAAACAATGGTGGAGCATAATTATTTCTCTTTTTATTTTACTTCTAGAGACGTTATTTTATATGTATATAAATATTAGTGAAAACAGTGGCGGAGCATAATTATCTCTTTTCTTACTTTACTTATTGAGACATTATTTAATATGTATACAAATATTAGTGAAAACAATGGGTGAGCATAATTATTTATTACGTTAATTTTAATGATACTACACTAACTTCACACCTCTCAAAAAGAAGGAGGTAACACCTGGGAGGATGGTATCATGTCAAAAGAAGAAATGCGGTTAGAATTAAGCAACACTTGCTTCACTATAAACTCATGTTCAAAAAATACCGTTATGGAATAAGCAACCCTTGCTTCACTATGGACTCATGTTAAAAAAAGTGCCGTTAGGGATTAAGCAACAGTTGCTTCAATACAAACTTATGTTTCGTTAGGATTAAGCAACCCTTGCTTCACTATAAACTCATGTTCAAAAAGGTGCCGTTAAGGATTTCCTCTGACGTCATTTCCTGTTAAAATCGTGACTTTGCATTATGCCGACAATCCCCCATCTCCAAATTTGACCTGAGGCGCTCCACCGGCGAATGCCGACACTCCCCCTTCCCCTAATTTGACCTGAAGCAGTCACACCGCCGTACTATCTCCACAACTGTCAAAAAGGAGGAGGTAATGCCTAGGAGGGTGGTATCATAACAACAGAATGGGCGTAGGGGTGGAAGGGAAGGTAGAAAGGGTGGGAGTGAGAGGGAAAGCAGGGTTGTAGTGTGAGGGATTTTCTTCCCTACACTCTTTTCCTCTGACGTCATTTCCTGTTAAAAGCGTGACTTTGCATATTTCTAAAATATATATATAATGAAAAATAACTGACCCCCCCCCCCCGATGAAATATACCCCATGGACCCCTAAGAAGTGGGTTTATAGATTCGGGAATACTCTCATCATCTTAGTCTGTGAATTTTACATCAGAATACACTTTTATATGTTATGTATAAAAATATGTTGAAGTAAAATAAATTGTGAAGAGAAAAAAAAATTAAAAACCTATAACGATGACGTCATATACCTAATACTGTGACGTCACGTGCACAAGAATAAGTTGGTTGAAAACAAAATTATTATTACATAATTACATTGGCTGATTTCCAAATTACTACTGAATAACATTAGAAAAGTTTGAAAAAACCAGACCCGCTGCCGAAGACTGGCCCCGTTGACCCCCAGCAACATGTTTTTTTGTTGTAATTTTGAGATATTATGATCCCAGGTGTTGTACGGTTCTGAAGATATCAACTTTTTGACATGTCGCCGCGTAGTTTTTGAGGAGTATCTGGACATACAAACAAACAGACAAACATACAGACAACTGGCCTTTATAGAGGAGATGATTTATTATTTTTTTCTCTCTTCTTTCTTTATTCAATTCTAAATTTAGCCGTTATTATTATAATATGTGCAAACAAAGGGGGATAACTTAGGAAAAAATATGTTCAGAAATGAGATTTGAAATTTGAAAAGGAATTTAAATCAATTGTGGAATGGATCAATGTCAAGGAGGTATATATATATATATATATATATATATATATATATATATATATATATATATATATATATATATATATATATATAAATTATTACCAACGTATGATAAAAAGTAACGCAAAATAGAATAAAAAGCACGAACTGATTGATGGAATCGTTTACGATCAGCTAATGTATGCGATTAAAAGAAATTCTGTGTTTGTTGCGATAAACGCAAGTCACAGCAACGTTTGGGTGTCACGTTCGTTGCCCGAAATCACTAGGTCGTTTGTTCACAGGGTTCGGAAAAAGAAAAA
>OY744552.1:47681132-47691132 GCA_963556195.1 Sepiola atlantica
TTAAGGCTTAAGCGTAAGGGTTCTTTAGAAAACAATTCAATTCAGGGAATTTTGTTCAATTGGTGTCCAATGACTATTAATCAGATTCAATGAAAATCTGAAATATTTGAATTTTCAAATAGGAGATTCTGTCTATCGTCTGCCTCCTAAAACCCCTTTAAAATACCCCAAGGAAACTGGAATTTAGGTAATATTTATTAGACGATGACTAATACTAGGGGTAGGACGTAATGGGTGAAATTTTCAGATTCATGCAAGTAGTATTTTTTTATGTTCATTTATACATAAATAACACTAAACAATCAAACATTTTGAAAATTTTGCAAAATTCAGAAGGTGCAGGCCAAAAATATCCGTTAGGGCTCCACGGGACTCAAAATCCATCATTTTTCGGTGAAAAAGTGGTTTCATGCGACATTACAGGTCCTAAAACATCCTCAAAAGCTATGAATGGATATAGATGGTTAAATCTGATATAGTACTTTAATTTAGGACCATTTTCAGGCTGTGAAAGGGTTTTCATGAATGTAAAATAGCCAAAAACTAGTGGCCTGCATCTTCTGAATTTTGCAAAATTTTCAAAATGTTTGATTGTTTAGTGTTATTTATGTATAAATGAACACAAAAAATACTACTCGCATGAATCTGAAATTTTCACCCATTACGTGCCACCCCTACTAATACCCATTGTTAAAATTTAATAAAAATCAGTGTATCTGGATTTTCAGGAACGGCTTCCACTCCCTTTTAATCCCTGTTCATAGAATTACATTCAAAATTTCTCAGCTGGTCAAAAGAAAAAAAACAGTGCCCGACCACCCTGATGAAATTTTGCGCAGTCGATAAGAGATGACTGGCCACATCCTGGAATTAAAATTCACATTACCCCCCCCCCCCTTACTCCCTTTCTTACCATATTCTTCCATTTCACATTGACTCAACCTCTATCCGGTTTTTATCCTTGTCGGCGCATGCGCACTTAGATCACCTGCAGCTCCCGGAAATAGAATTTGGCCAGTATCATTATATCGGGAGGAGGCCGGAAAAAAGGGGAGGCACGAGTACTTGAAGGGAGTTTTAATTTAATCCATTTACTCTTGTATTCTCGGCGGAAGCAATTTAAATATTGGGACAACTCCATAACTAATAGATTTATCCGAAATGGAATTCCTTGTAAATTGATTAATCTATATATTGGCTTTCATGCACATCCGTGAATTCACACTCTCTCTCTCTCTCTCTCTCTCTCTCTCTCTCTCTCATTATATATATATATATATATATATATATATATATATATATATATATATATATATATATATATATCATGTATTTTTATTGGTGATTGCAGCGTTCGTTGTTATTTTGCTTACTATTATTTCGATTGTCTCACTTTCCTAAGTGATTAAGATGCAGAAAATTGCATTATTAGTCGCCCATAACTTCACAGGACGTATTTTTCGTTAATATATATTTTTATTTATTTTATACGTACTTTTATGTACGTATAAAATAAATAATAATAAAAAGAAAAAAAAAAAAAAAAAATATATATATGTATTGATTTACTCCTCTCCAGGAGTTTGGCACGAGGCAAGTTTTATCTTACTCCCACAAATAAGATGTGACCCAAGGTCGGGTCGGGAAAGTGGGGTTTAAAAATTGCCTGGGCAGCCCCGTCGGCATTCCCCGGTAGGGACGCCTCAGGCAGTAAGCAATAAACTTACTCCTCCCCAAAGAGGGGGGGGGCGAAGCCTGGGAGGGTGGACCTCCTAGAACTGCACAGGACAGACCCATAGACCGGCGTAAATCAAGCCCCGAAGTCCAAGACAATACCAGTCTATGGGGTGCAGTATCCATCGGAACAGATACTACACCTTGATCTTAGCCAAAAGGCCAAGAACAAGATTCTCTATAGGAGTAATACCAGCTTCTTTCATCATCATACTCACGTGTACAACTTACCATAGCCAAATGTATATATATATGTATATGTGTATATGTGTATATATATATGTATATGTATATATATATATGTATATATATATGTATATATATATTTGTATAATTGGGCAGCATTCCCTCCCTTATGCATGTTTGATTAAACAGGAGTGCCAACTTCTGCTTATTCAGCTTTTGATCCGTTTTTTCTAGTCTTCGTACGACGGATTTCATGTTATAATCCAAGGAGTGTAAGAAATCTCCGTATTCGCCTTCCCATAATGGAAGCATTGTTTATACGCATTAATAAACCAAACATCAACCATTCCCGTTATGAGGGGGGTTAAGGTGTATTGAAGTGCCGTTGAAATAATTAAAAAGAGCGCCCTCTTGATAGATTCACTAATTTATTTCATTTTGCAACCGCCTGACGACGACCGATGTCGGTCGAAAACGTTCGCACAAAATACGGAAATTATTCTACAATCCTTGGATTATAACATCAAATAAGCAGAAGTTGGCACTCCTGTTTAATCAAACATGTATATATATATATATATATATATATATATATATATATATATATATAGGCAGCATCTTCTCTTGCAGACAAGTATTGTTGAATATAAGAGACAACTCGTGTCTAGATATCCTTTGGTAGATCCTTTCAATAGTCCGAATTAGGATCTTAGTTTCGGAGGGGAATTGGCTGATGAATTTGCCATAATTTGCATCTGTCTTTCAAGTACTTTGGGACCCATCTGGGCCCATCTTCAGGGGGAATGAAGTAAATCAGATCTAGACCATGTGTAATATTTATAGAAGGTTTCTGGCGGGAATTATGTACTAAGTCCGAAACAATATTGGAGCTATAAACGTTTTAGAATATTATTACTGATATCAAATTTAATTCTATTAATTAAGGGTTTTTGGTTTTTATATATAGGGCTTCTAATATATGGAGTTTTTGTTTGTTAGTACTAAATTCTAAGATTTTGGTATTTTCTACTGAGTTTTCTTAATTCTGATCGGGGGCAGGAGCGGTTGTTAGTTAAGTGTTGGGCTATGGCGCTAGTATCAGACTAGTTAAAGACTACGGAATGTTCTCCTTTTGTTATTTTCCTTGTTAGCTTCTCGACGCGGCGAGCAAGTTTTCTGTTTTCAGGTGTTAGTTAAAACATGAGTGTTGGTTTGTCGACCATCTCTCGAGCGCTTATCGGCCACACGACAACAACGATCCTCTGACGTCTTACGTACCACCTAAACGACAGAAGTGCTATTCAACGACATATAATCTCACACCAAAAACTATACAATCAGCCGAAATAAGAAAAATACTAATAACAACTAACACTAAAGTCACTCATAAAAATCATTGTATACGCAATCTAAAAATCCTCGAAGTCCTATACATTACCTATCTGTTGTGAAGTTGTCCAACAGTAAATAATAAATAAAAGAAAGTCAAGTCGAGGGTTGGTTTAACAAGTGTATAAACAAAGTAAGAAAGTGACTAGCACTTGGCTAGACAGTTACAAGACTGTGCTTTGTCTTCTCTGTGTCTCTGGGGACTCGCACTATTCATAGTGACAACCGGTGTTGTTTCTCCTGTGTATTTAGACTGCTGTTTGTAACTTGGAGTAATGTCTTTCCTGATTATGCTTCTCAATATGTATGACCTGGATGGACTGTATGGATTCAACAAAAAGTATGTTTTTTGGTTGATATGTTTGATGTTATGTATTTTTATGTATTTGTGTATATAATTTTATATATTTTCAAAGCGTAATTTTATTACCTGTAGTAGTATAACTAAATTAATTAATAATATTGATAATTTATAACGTAACTGTTGTGAAGTTGTCCAACAGTAAATAATAAATAAAGGAAGTCAAGTCGAGGGTTGGTTTAACAAGTGGATTAACAAAGTAAGAAAGTGACTAGCACTTGGCTAGACAGTTACAAGACTGTGCTTTGTCTTCTCTGTGTCTCTGGTGACTCGCACTCTTTATAGTGACAACCGGTGTTGTTTCTCCTGTGTAAGAACGGCCGGTGTAACACATGTGTAATTAAATTAATTTTTATTAACACTAACATTAATAAAATATCATTTAATACTGGCACTAACGCCGTATCCGTATTCAATAATTAAAATAAAATTAAAAATTAAAATAAAATTAATAATTAAAATAAAATTAAAAATTAAAATAAAATTAATAATTAAAATAAAATTAAAAATTAAAATAAAATTAATAATTAAAATAAAATTAATAACTAAAATAAAATTAATAATTAAAATAAAATTAAAAATTAAAATAAAATTAATAATTAAAATAAAATTAATAATTAAAATAAAATTAAAAATTAAAATAAAATTATTAATTAAAATAAAATTAAAAATTAAAATAAAATTAATAATTAAAATAAAATTAATAATTAAAATAAAATTAAAAATTAAAATAGGGAAGAAAAAAACAAACTAAAAAAGACTAACAGCACAAAGGGGAAAGACGAAAGACGATGGAGACCACTAGACCAACGAGTCAAACGAGCTGGAACAAAAGAAGCGGAGAACAGATCACATAATTCTACCATAATAGCATTTATAGAAAAGACTGAGACTAGCAACATCACGTCTGTGTGTGTGTGTGTGTGTGAGAGAGAGAAAGAGAGAGAGAGAGAGGGAGGGGGGTGCAGAGATGAAGAAAAAGGATGTGACCAATTAAATTACAGATACGTTTCTGCACCTTATCAAGAACCCTCAAATGAGACAGAGATTCACCAGCCCAAATATGACAGCAGTACACCATACATGGTCTGAGATTAGATTTGTAGAGATAAAAAAGGAATTATCTCACAGACAAGAGATGCTTATTAAGCTTAGTATTGAAAATACCAAAACAGTCAGCAGGAAGAGAGTTCCACAAGCCTGCGGTGCTTGGAAAGAAGCTGCTGGAATAGGAAGCTGTATTACAATGAGGTATCAAAACAGCGAAATGATGAAGACCACTAGACCAACGAGTCAAACGAGCTGGAAGAAAAGAAGCAGGAGATAGACCACACAATTATGAAGAAGACGTGCCGTAATGGGACTTATAGAAAAGACTGAGACTAGCTACTCGTCTAGATTCATAACTTTCGCAACGTTTTTCTGATCATTTTAAAAAAAAACTTATTTAATACAGAGGCATAGCTTCATATATATTCTAGTTTACTTCTATATCTGTCTATTCAACCCAGCATTAGTTGTTCAATCATTTCAAAAAAGCAATTTTCAGACCCTTCCATTAGTAGAAGAGTGATTGCGCCGAATCATCTTCTTTTCTTCTGAAGTGGGACACCATTTCTCCCCCTCCTCCTCCTCCTCCTCCTCCTCCTCCTTTCTCTTTCTCCCCCTCTCTCTTTCTACCTCCTGCCTAACTCTCACCCTTACCCACGAGTAAAATGGCGGACTGTCATCTTATTTATGGGGATCGAGGTTTCATACGATGCAGTCCGGTCACGACACTGTTCCCCCGGAGACAATAGCGAGACAGTTCAATATTTAAAAATGAATTAAATAAGAAACGCATACGAATATAGCTGGTCATGGTTTGGGTTAGGGTTAGGGTTTGGGTTAGGGTTAGGGTTAGGGTTAGGTAAGTGTCCGATGACGAACTACGTACAGATAGGACCCACATTCGGAAGCACACACGCATATATATATATATATATATATATATATATATATATATATATATATATATATATATATATATATATATATATATATATATATATATAATCCAGGTAAAACATCCACAGGGTAATAATCCAAAGAATTTCAACTGGGTTTATAAAAAGTGCTCAATATCAAATAGAGCTTTTATATATGATTATTTTTATTTACAGAGACATGTAAAAAAATCGGCGACACTGGCATGTCGATGTTATCGATCAACAGCTATTATAAACTGAGATCTCATCAGGTAGAGTTAGAGTCCGATCTTAACCTTAGATCATATTTGGAAAGAAAGGTAGGGAAGGAACGACCGGGAAGACACATATTAATACAATAGCGTGTGTGTTATTTTGTGTGTGACGCTTACATAGAAAAACAACGACCTTCCGATTTTTTGTATGCTACTCATGAATTGGAGCCAAATTTAATTTTGAATGTTGAACCGAAATCCGCGACAGAGCTGACATCGATATTTCTTCAGCTTCCCTCGCCCCTCTATCGGTTTTGGAGGAAGCTAATAATAAATTTGCTGTTTTGATTCACCAGAGTAAAAAAAAAAGCCAGATTTTTCCTTCAACAAACATGTTGAGCCAAATTCACGTCAGAGCTAAAATTGATCTTTCTTCAGCTTCCCTCGCCCCTCTATCGGTTTTGGGGGAAGCTAATAATACATTTGCTGTTTTGATCCACCCCGAATAAATAAAAAGACAAGTCTCTGTCGGGTTTCGGGAAAGCTAATGATGCATGTCTCCACTGACGCGCACACACAGTCATAAGCATACGCACCCTGACTCTAACGCACACACATATACAACGCATTAACTCTTCCACTGTCGTCTGCTGATTGAAAACAAATGTATAAACGATTTCATTTTAATACTCCTAACATTTCTCATTGAACTTTCTACAATGAAAACAAATGAACATTGACTCTTATTAATAACTGTAAATGTAAATTTTGTAATTGAGTGGGGAAGTTTTGATTAAAAATTTTCAGACCTGTAGACAATTCACAGACCATAAATTATCGACTTAAACTTCCTCGATATCTCATCTAATGAACCCCCTTGCCCTGCAAGGACTCTCAAAATATGAACAGAATTCTATGTTTTCCTATTTATTTAAAATTCCATTTTTAAACATCTATTACTAATGGAGATTTGATATCTGTCTGTCTGAAGCACTAAACTATACTATTACTTTTATTAATTGTACTAAACTACATTATTAGCTTTGATCGCTCTCTTTTTATTTATTTACCTCCCCAGGAGGTTAGGCACAAGGCCAGGTTGATCTTACTCCCACAAGTAAGATGTGACCCAAGCTCGGGTCGGAAAGTGGGGTTTGAAAAGCCAGCGCCCGAGAAGGTGAGCACTCTGGCCATTAAAAATTGCCTGGGCAGCCCCGTCGGCATTCCCCGGTAGGGGCGCCCCAGGCAGTAAGCAATAAACTTACTCCTCCCCAAAGAGGGGAGGCAAAGCATGGGAGGGTGAACCTCCTAGAACTGCACAGGACAGTACCTCAGACCGACGGAATCAAGGCCCGAAGGCCAAGACAACACCGGTCTACAGAGTGAACATCCATCGGAACAGATACTACACTCTGATCTTAGCTAAAAGGCCAAGGAGGATTTTGTGTTGAAGTCAATTCAACTTTTCTTTGATCGCTCTCTTTTTATTTACCTCCCCAGGAGGTTAGGCACAAGGCCAGGTTTATCTTACTCCCACAAGGTAAGATGTGACCCAAGCTCGGGTCGGAAAGTGGGGTTTGAAAAGCCAGCGCCCGAGAAGGTGAGCACTCTGGCCATTAAAAATTGCCTGGGCAGCCCCGTCGGCATTCCCCGGTAGGGGCGCCTCAGGCAGTAAGCAATAAACTTACTCCTCCCCAAAGAGGGGAGGCAAAGCCTGGGAGGGTGAACCTCCTAGAACTGCACAGGACAGTACCTCAGACCGACGGAATCAAGGCCCGAAGGCCAAGACAACACCGGTCTACAGAGTGAACATCCATCGGAACAGATACTACACTCTGATCTTAGCTAAAAGGCCAAGGAGGATTTTGTGTTGAAGTCAATTCAACTTTTCTTTGATCGCTCTCTTATTATATCTACTTATCAGCTCCTATATATACCCATTCCAAAACTTCCCCAAACATCGTCTTTCAAATTTACATAATTAATTTGTTTTAAAGCTTCTAATAAATTAATATTCGCAAATATACGCTCATGATTGTTTTTTTCTAGATTTCCAGATGTATTTAAAATATTTTCCTCGATTTTTTGTTTTACATTTTACGCCGTAAAGATGAAACTTTGTTTAAAAACCATGTTTTTATTATGCCGTGTTTTATTTATTAAAATAAAGGATGGGATGATTTTCTTTCTTGTTTTTTTTGTAAAAAACAACAACAACAAACAAACACATTTTACTGAGCAATTAAATAAAACAACTAGCAAAAATATGTGTCCGGAGGGAGCATATATTTGCTAGTATATAACATATCTCTTTTTGTTAACTTATGCATTTTGTAGTCATTATTGTTTTGTCTTCGTTATATACATTCGTCTCGCTTGTACACCTAAAACGGGTTTCCTTAAAAACGCTTTCTAAAATCGCCTCTCTCAAATGTCGAGAACCTTAAAAAGGGGACTGCCAAAAGTCTCTTGGCTATTTATCAATTCTGTCAGTACAAAAAATACGAATATATGAAACTTATTCGCTGTAAGTTGTACGCTAGTCACTTTACATATGTCTACGTCTGTAAAGTTATCAAATCTAATTAAGCATCGTTCTGATGTTTCCTTTCAATGTCGGCGGTTCTAGACAAATTCACTTAGCCGTACTTTCGTACAGAATACGAAAATAGTTGGCTACGGCAAGAAGAGCGAAAATTAGCGAATCAATAAATATATATATACACAAATAACATGCAAATTTATTCTTCAAATGAATCCATTAGTTTTTTTTCTTCAAAAAAAACCGTGACAAACCAATCGAGGAGTTGTATGGTTATGTACTTTGTATTAATTGGATTGTTCAGACGACTGGTCTTATCTTGGAGGCTATTCTCACAAAATGAGAACAGTAGTCCGAATAGTGAGTAATATATTCAATTACATATTATATATATATATATATATATATATATATATATATATATATATATATATATATATATATATATATATATATATATATATGAAATGAAAAAGGAAAACCCCAAAAGGATGTTTTTTTTATATATTCATCAACATTTCGTCTTTATTTGTAAGACTTCTTCAGGATGATAATATTAAGAAAAATGTCATGCAAGTACATGAAAATATTGGGTTGACATGATGGGTTGATGGGAAGAAGTAGTAGCCACTGCTGGGAGGAGTAGGACCGGGGTCCGGGCTTGGTGAAGTCAGTAGCATGGAATGAAATAAATGATGATGGTTCTGAGTGAAAAAAGTGGAGGGTTGGGGGTGAGCGGGAATTATGTGGATGGCAGTGAGTGAAGAGGTGGAAGAGTGGGGGTGAGCGGGAATAATGTGGATGGCAGTGAGTAAAGAAGGGGTGGGGTGGGGGTGAGCGGGAATAATGTGGATGGCAGTGAGTAAAGAAGGGGTGGGGTGAGCGGGAATAATGTGGATGGCAGTGAGTGAAGAGGAGGAGAGATGGGGAAAGAGGAGGGGGAGGCTCTGTGATTTTGGTGAGTGGGTAATGTTATGGTTTTAGAGAAGATTTGAAAAAATGAGATGGTTTGAGAGTGGGAGGGATGGGTGGGTAAGAGTGTGAGAGAAGTGGTCGAGAGGATGAAATGGGTGAGGGGGAGTGGGGAGATTTTGTTGTAGTAGGTGTGAAATATTTGAAAAGTGGGAATGTTTCACCAGGTGGCTATGTCAAGAATGTGAGGAATGAGTGAGTTGGAAAGTTAGAATTCGTGGTGAAAGATGTGTGTGGAGGGAGTTGTGTGTGAGTGTGTATGCGGAGAAGTGGAGAGGTGGGGAAAGAGGAGGGGGGGGGCTCTGTGATTATATAAAACGTCCCTTCATCAGCGCCTTTAACAACACGTCTTACAGAAAGTCAAAGAAAAAAACAAAAAACTCGTTCAAGATAAACACCCACTGACAGAAAGGGTCACCAGTTGATATGTTGGTAGCATAGGAGGAGGAAAATACACTGGTACCTATAAACCAAACCACCGGTACATATAAACACTTTCCAAATATTTACCATTTCAAATTATGCAATAGATTAATTAAAATTACAAATAGAAATAAAATAGGAATAAAATAATAAAAAATGAATAAAAATAAGATTAAAAAAATAAAAAATGAATAAAAATGAAACAATAAAA
>OY744552.1:47698632-47723632 GCA_963556195.1 Sepiola atlantica
TAGTCTGTCAAGCAAAAGCTTGAACTATCATTTTCGTTAGTCTGTCAAGCAAAATCTTGAAATATTATTTTCGTCGGTCTGTCAAGCAAAAGCTTGAAATATCATTTTCATTAGTCTGTCACGTTTAAGTTTGAAATATCAGTTTTATCGGTCTGTCACGCTTGAGTTTTGAATCGCATTTCCGTTTGTTTGTCAAGCTTAAGTTATAGATATAATTGTCTTTAGGTTTAAATTGCATTTTCGTCAGTTTGTCAAGCTTAAGTTTGAAATATCATTTTCATTGGTCTGTCGCGCTTAATTTTTGAATCGCATTTCCATTGGTTTATCAGGCTTAAGTTTTGAATATATTTTTTTTAGTCTGTCACACTAATGTTTATATTGTATTTTCGTCGGTTAGTAAAGCTTAAGTTTGGAATATCATTTCCATTGGTCTGTCAAGCTTAAGGTTGAAATATCATTTCCATTGTTCTGTCAAGCTTAAGTTTAAAATATCATTTTTATCGGTAAATGCCGATTGAATGGATGCATTTGCTGCGGTCAAAAACACATTACAAAATAAGTTCCGGGTCTGACATATAGATGGCGCCACTAATAATTAAATGCATATTACTTTTATAAAGTGCAAACCTTCAAATGGAACGTGTAACATTTTTATAGTTTTGTACTGAATAGTTCTACTAAAAAGGAAGTAATAAAAAATAAGGGAGGTTACTCTCGATTACTGATTATATACTCTTAAATTATCTAAATTAAATCCATATTACTTTTATAAAGTGCGAACCTTTAAATGTCACGTGTCAAGATTTGAGCCCAATCGGACTATTAGTTTACAAATTACAGTTATTGAAGTGAAGCTACTGTCGTAAATTCTCAAAACAATGGAACAATCTGAATTTTGCTTTCTGATGAGAGAAATACTATTCAAGCAAGGCAATGACTTAATAAGTGGCATTCAAATTCTGCTTCGTTGGAATCAGCGGTTACGAGGGTTGTATGCTGATTTAAATTCGACCGTACAGAAACAAATGAATGCCCAGGGCGCCCAAATTCGGCAGTTGTCTTGGAAACTATAAAAAAGTCCACAAACTCGTTTTGGCCGATCATAAATTGAAGTTTGTGTGAGATAGGAGAGGAGTTGAAGATATTAGAAGGAAGTGTATCCGCCATTTTGGATAAACATTTGTTAATGAGAAAGCTTTTTTCAAAGTGGGTGCCGCATTTGCTCAGAGTTAATCAAACACAATTATTCGTCGACGATTAAGAACGCTGTTTGCAGCTATTTAAACGCAACAAATAGTGTTTTGGGTTTGTATTTTACAATGGGTGAAATTTAGATCCACCATTTAACTATTAAGTCAAATCGGCAGTCAGCTGAGTGGACTACATCACGTGAAAACCGTCCAAAGCGACCAAAGGCGTAAACATTAACAGGCAACGTTTTGCCATCGATATTTTGAGACGGTCAACGTATTTTGTTCATTGATTACCTTTAGAAAGGAACCACAATCAATAGCGAATATTATTAGTGCCTTTAAAGAAGGACATCGTAAAAAAACGACCCCAAATGAAAAAAAAAATGCTTGTTCACCAAGACAATACACCATGTCGTAAATCAATCGCATAGATAGCAAAACTACATGAATTGGTCTTCTAATTGCTTCCTCACCCAGCCTATTCCACAGATCTGCCCCCAAGCGATTACTAGCTGTTTGCAGACCCCAAAAGGATGCTTCAGGAAAACGCATTCAGCTCCACTGAGTGATACGGGAACCTGAAGCATATTTTGATGCCAAAGACAGATCGTTTTACAGAAAAAGCATCGAATTTTTAGAGAAGCATTACAATCGGTGTATCACCTCAGAAGGAGACTATGTTGATGAATAAAGTCGTATTTTGCATTTTATTTCGTTTCATGTTTTCGTTAGTTATAAATTCCTTTTTATTTCGCGGTTCTGTTAGTAATTTACTCCTCTCCAAGAGTTAGGCACAAGGCCAGTTTTTATCCTACTCCCACAAGTAAGATGTGACCCAAGGTCGGGTCGGAAAGTGGGGGTTGAAAAGCCAGCGCCCGAGAGGTGAGCACTCTGACCATTAAAAATTGCCTGGGCAGCCCCGTCGGCATTCCCCGGTAGGGGCGCCTCAAGCAGTAAGCAATTAACTTACTCCTCCCCAAAGAGGGGAGGCAAAGCCTGGGAGGGTGGACCTCCTAGAACTACACAGGACAATCCCATAGACCGGCGTAAATCAAGCCCCGAAGGCCAAGACAATACCAGTCTATAGGGTGCAGTATCCATCGGAACAGATACTACACTTTGATCTCGACCAAAAGGCCGAATTTTTCGCGGTTCTGTTATATTCTTCATGCGACGGACGCCATGACGTTTTTTCTTTCGCATGCACGATTGTCGACGATCTAATTCAGCTGGGAAATAATTACCCCAGACGTATTCAAACACTTTCAAAGGAAGACAAGACATTTTGAAAACAAGATCGGAGCAATCAATCTGCGAGTTTAGCGATGTAAATGTTATTTCGAATTTAAGCGTGACAGACGGACAGACATGCTATTTCAAACTTAAGCGTGACAGACCAACGAAAATGCTATTTAAAACTTAAGCGTGACAGACCAACGAAAATGCTATTTCAAACTTAAGCGTGACAGACCAACGAAAATGCTATTTAAAACTTAAGCGTGACAGACCAACGAAAATGCTATTTAAAACTTAAGCGTGACAGACCAACGAAAATGCTATTTAAAACTTAAGCGTGAAAGACCAACGAAAATGCTATTTAAAACTTAAGCGTGTCCGACAAACGAAAATGCTATTTCAAACTTAAGCGTGACAGACCAACGAAAATGCTATTTAAAACTTAAGCGTGACAGACCAACGAAAATGCTATATAAAACTGGAGCGTGATTGACCAATAAAAACCAAAGAACATTATATTTCAAACGAAAGCTTCACAGACCGAAGAAAACGTTATTTCAAACTTAAGCATTATAACCAGACGAAAATGCTATTTCAAACTTAAGCATTATAACCAGACGAAAATGCTATTTCAAACTTAAGCATTATAACCAGACGAAAATGCTATTTCAAACTTAAGCATTATACCCAGACGAAAATGCTATTTCAAACTTAAGCATTATAACCAGACGAAAATGCTATTTCAAACTTAAGCATTATTACCAGACG
This sequence comes from Sepiola atlantica, assembly GCA_963556195.1. NCBI lineage: Eukaryota > Metazoa > Mollusca > Cephalopoda > Sepiida > Sepiolidae > Sepiola > Sepiola atlantica. The sequence goes on from OY744552.1 coordinate 47,701,830, forward strand.
AAAATGCTATTTCAAACTTAAGCATTATAACCAGACGAAAATGCTATTTCAAACTTAAGCATTATTACCAGACGAAAATGCTATTTCAAACTTAAGCATTATAACCAGACGAAAATGTTATTTCAAACTTAAGCATTATAACCAGACGAAAATGCTATTTCAAACTTAAGTATTATAACCAGACGAAAATGTTATTTCAAACTTAAGCATTATAACCAGACGAAAATGTTATTTCAACCTTGAGCATTATAACCAGACGAAAATGCTATTTCAAACTTAAGTATTATAACCAGACGAAAATGTTATTTCAAACTTAAGCATTATAACCAGACGAAAATGTTATTTCAACCTTGAGCATTATAACCAGACGAAAATGCTATTTCAAACTTTAGCATTATAACCCGAATTTCAAAATAAAGTCTGATAGACCAACGAAAGTGCCATTCAAAACTTATGCGATGAAAATGTAATTTCAAATTTAAATGTACAGACAAACGGACATTACATTTAAAAATTAAGCCTGACAGACTACTGAAAATGCAAACTTAAGCATTAGAAACCAATGAAAATGCTATTAAACACTTAAGTTTGACAGACCAACGAACATTGAATTTCAAACTTAGACGACACCGACAGAGCTTCTTATGTAGATGCGTGGACGTATAAAAAGGAAAATAGTTTTATTTGCACTAAGCAAAAAGAAATAAACTATAATCTGTGTAAAAACATATCTATCTATCTATCAACAAATCTATCTATCTATCTATCTATCATAATCCGTTCCTATCTATCTATCTATCTATCTATCTATCTATCTATCTATCTATCTATCTATCTATCTATCTATCTATCATAATCCGTTCCTATCTATCTATCTATCTATCTATCTATCTATCTATCTATCTATCTATCTATCTATCTATCTATCTATCTATCTATCTATCTATTTCAGACTGTTAATTATCTATTCATGTATATTTATATATCAATCTATACGTATGTATGTATGTATTCATATATGTATGTATGTATGTATTTATATATGTATGTATGTATGTATTTATATACGTATGTATGTATGTATTCCCAAAGCAGGCGCAGAATCACAGCGTTTCATGCTCTCGATGCTCTAAAATATTCCAATCAGCTGGTGGCCTTAAGCCTCACATGAAAGTGCATGATGATTCCAGACACACTGAATTACCTACTAAACACACTCGTCAAATGTCTTCGGTCTCCCTAAGTGATACTATGGACGTCCCGATCCAGAGCCGAAGAAATAATTCGCAAAAAGAGGAAAAGCTATCAAAAGTAGGATGTGTAAATAGACAATGGAAGGAAATGATTCATTAGACAAACAAAAGTATTGGAAATAGGATGGATAATCAAATGAGTGTGGCGTATAAGGTGAGCGCGGAAGGAGTCAGTTTGTATTGTTCAGCGGGCGAGTCATTTCATCTTGTCGGTTACTAAGACAAAATACCGGATATGGGATTGAGTTGAGATGTTTAGGAGAAAAAGTTGTTTGCGACAGTTTTTTGCGACAATTGAGTTTTATGACGGTTTAGTTTACGGGAGTTGACGAGTTTTACGAAAGTTTGTGACTCGGAGAGAAGACAATTAGATGAGATTAGACCGGGCAGAGCAGATGATTAGATGCGCTGTCGACTTCAAGTAACGACAATGGTGGCCCAGATTAAAACTGACCTATACACAATGTATATGAGTTTGTGTTATTTCTTGTGAGTTTGCGTTGTTTTGTTTTTATCAGCTTGTGAACCAGTGTACGCGTCCTCGGTGATGACGACGACCAGGATGAGTACAAGAACAGAAAGAGAAAATAAACTATGACACACAACATTGGGTTACCGGTGATCGTCGAGAGGGGCGGCATGTTCTACATCTATACAAGGGTTTGTCAGGACAACCTGACATGAGGATACTTCACCCTACAAGTAAACCCTGACAAAATATTCAAAATAACATAGTATTCGAAACCCAAATAAGATCCCCTCGACATTGGCTATACACTGGATCATACAAGTAATGATTCACCTTCCCTCCGTAATGTTACATTAAATAACAACACTTAGCTTGATACTCGGGAGGTGACGGTGGTTAAGTGGATATCGACACGGGTGTTCGAAGTTCGAATCCAGTCGATTCCACAGTACTACTTTTTATGTAGGCAACCTTCTCGTGGTCCTTCCCGTAAGTACCCGATGTCTTTCCAGAAAGATTTAGAGGTAAGGTTTAGGGTTAGGTTTAGGGTTAGAGTTAGGGGTTAGGGTTAGGGTTTAGAGGTTAGGTTTATGGTTAGGATTAAGGGTTAAGGGTTAGGTTTAGGTTGAGGTTAGGGTTTAGAGGTTAGGTGTAGGGTTTAGAGGTTAGGTTTAGGGTTAGGGTTAGGGTTTGGAGGTTAGGTTTATAGTTAGGTTTAGGTTTAGGGTTAGGGTTTAGAGGTTAGGTTTAGGTTTAGAGGTTAGGTTTAGTGTTAAGGAAGAGGGTATTATGGAGGCGATGATAAGTGTTTTTTTGGGTGGTGGTGGGGGAAAGAGTGTTTTCTCATAGGTTAGATTTTTATTTCAATTTTATTAAAAAAAAAATAATTTAAAAAAAGTACATTTCTAGTTAACAGAACAAAAAACATTTTACTCTAGTAGCTCCTACTAGAAGCAGTAGGAACAGTGTCCGAGCTTGGTGAAGTCAATCGTGTACACTGTTCCTATTGCTTCCAGTAGGGGCTACTATTTCCTCCCATCAACCATCATGTAAACCCAATATGTTCACGTACTTGCATGACATTTTTCTTAATATTATCACCCTGAAGAAGTCTTACAAATAAAGACGAAACGTTGATGAACACATAAAAATACATCCTTTTTGGTTTTTCCTTTTTCATTTCCCATTACGTCGGATTACCTTCATCCTTTCCTTTCTCATATATATAATATATATATATATATATATATATATATATATAGATATATATATATATATATATATATATATATATATATATATATATGGGAAAGTTCATTTTTTTAAAAACATCTTCAAAATTGTAAACTTAAAGAAAGAATCAAAATGCCTTCAAAAAAACATGTGTTGGATGCAGATATTTTATTTATTAAAATCAAAATCAAAAATAAAAACAATATTTTTTTTCTCTTTCATTTTGACTTTTTTAAATCTAATATTTCGCTTGATATAACAAGCCTCGTAAGAGCTTTAAACAAATAAAAGGTATTAACCTTATTTTTTTTCGTAACAATCCTTCCTGGTCTTGTAGAAGTGGCGTCCGATGTTGTGTTGACTTAACGAAAGCTCTGACGAGGCTTGTTATACCATGTTATCTCATGCATGCATGCATGCATGTATGTATGTATGTATGTATGTATGTATGTATGTATGTATGTATCTATCTATCTATCTATCTATCTATCTATCTATCTATCTATCTATCTATATATATATATATTTCCTTATCTATCTATCTATCTATCTATCTATCTATCTATCTATCTATCTATCTATATATATATTTCCTTATCTATCTATCTATCTATCTATCTATCTATCTATCTATCTATTTCCTTATCTATCTATCTATCTATCTATCTATCTATCTATCTATCTATCTATAATTCTTTATATATCTATCTATCTATCTATCTATAATTCTTTATCTATCTATCTATCTATCTATCTATCTATCTATCTATCTATAATTCTTTATCTATCTAACTATCTATCTACCTACCTATCTATCTATCTATCTATCTATCTATCTATCTATCTATCTATCTATCTATCTATCTATAATTCTTTATCTATCTATCTATCTATCTATCTATCTATCTATATATATATATATATATATCTATCTATCTATTTCTTTATCTATCTATCGATCTATCAATCTATCATTTTATGTATGTATGTATGTATGTATGTATGTATGTATGTATGTATCTATCTATCTATCTATCTATCTATCTATCTATCTATCTATCTATCTATCTATCTATCTATATTTTAGTATGCGTGGTTTTGGAACCTTTAAAGAAGAAATACAGCAATCTGAAATCGCGACACCCAATAGGAAATTATTACGAACGAATCATCAACAACAACAACAACAACAAAATATTCATTCAGATAAAAGAAAGAATTGCGAAAAAAAGATTTTATCTCTTCGTTTATTGGCACTCCTTGAATCGGCTTGAACACGTTTTTCCTCCGCCGAAAAACCAACATCAAATAAGCGTCAAAGAAAACACAAAACAACTAAAACGAACTTCGTACTTTGAATGTAGGCTTTAAATCCAATCAAAAATAAAGGCTGATCGATAACAAAAAAAAAAAAACAGCGAAAAGCGAACGCTTTCGAACCGATGTATGAAATAGAACAAACGCGTATTCGCTTTCGAACCGATGTATGAAATAGAACAAACGCGTATTGTCGCACAGTTCTCACCGGTTCTTTGTTCAACACGCGCAAACGCTTTTACTGTTCTTTGTCTTCTGTCGGCATTCGTAACGGTTTCGTATTGCCGAAAACACAAAAGGGACATAACCTCGATTGCGAACTCAGTTTTGTAAATGTAGCACGTAATCTGGGAGGTGACAGTGGTTAAGTGGATAACGACACGGACTGAAGACATGGGTGTTCCAGGTTCGAATCCAGTCGGTTCCACAGTACCACTTTCACTTAGGGATGTTGGCAACTTCCTCGTGGTCCTTCCCGTAAGTACCCGATGTCTTTCCAGAAAGATTTCTAACTAGAAAAAACATCAGGGAAAACTAATGCCAACACCAGACTCATCTGATTCACACGAAAGAAGAAGAAGAAGAAGAAGAAGCAGCACATAATCTACTTATCTTGTGCAATCCGTGTGCATGTATGTACGAGGAACGAATAAAAAAAGCACCGATCCCTGTATTATACCACTATTTTTTTTGTGGAAATCGTTCTAGACAATACATGAAGCCACTTGATGAAAAATAAATAAAAAAGAGAAAATAAATATTTTTTTTGTCGCTTCGTACTTTGACACTCCAAGTAACAAAATCGCACCCCTCCATTGTAAAGGTCCCCAGATACCCGAAAGCTTTCTGCTCCAATAGCTTCTTTTCTCTCGAACCGCTTACCTTTGGAATTCCTCCCCTGCTTCCTGTTTCCCGTCTGCACTAAAATGCATGAATTTAAATGCAACGTGAACAAGTATCTCGCTGCCCATATTCTCACTTAGGATCCCCCCCCTATAAATCTGACCCCTAATTCACAGTAGCCTCTTTAGTATCAGTGGCAGTGTGTCCCCCCCTCGTTTGGGGGGGGGGGGAATTGAATTAATAAAAGTAAGCTAATCCTATTAGAAAAGGAGAGGAATGTAGAATCAGTTCAAGGAGAGTAGAAAGTGACTAACTTGGGTTTACTTTCGGCAGCCTCGTGACTCTCGCTTCCCTTATTTTGTCCTTTAGTCCTCACATTTCATGAGCAATGTTTCTGACAAAGGGGGGAGAATTGCTGTTTTCTGGGTCGGAATCTATCCATCTAACAAACGAGAGTAGATAGTGGACCTTGGGTTTACTTTCGTCAGCCTCGTAACTCTCGCTTCCCTTTGTTTGTCCGTTAGCCGTCACATTCCATGAACGATGTTTCTGACAAAGGGGGAATAATTGCTGTTTCTAGGTAGGAATGTATCCACATAAAATGTATTGTTGACTGATTTTTTTTTTTTTACCTTAAAGATAGTATTCTTTTTAGCTCCTTATATCAATTGGCCTTATGCCTTATTAGGAGCGACTCCCATAAAAAAAGACTAACCAAGCCTGAAAGAAAACCCACCTCCAGCGAACAATCTCCTGGACTCCAAACAGGCTAGCCAAAAAGTAAGCGCTTCAAGAGCCCAATAATGAAGAAAGAGGTTACAAGTCTGGCTAACAAAAAGTCTACCCCTAAACAATTATATTTTTTTTCTATGTTAAGTGTTGCGTGTTGATTTACTCCTCTCCAGGAGTTAGGCACAAGGCCAGTTTTTATCTTACTCCCACAAGTAAGATGTGACCCAAGGTCGGTCGGGAAAGTGGGGTTTAAAAATTGCCTGGGCAGCCCCGTCGGCATTCACCGGTAGGGGCGCCTCAGGCAGTAAGCAATAAACTTACTCCTCTCCCAAAGAGGGGAGGCGAAGCCTGGGAGGGTAGACCTCCTAGAACTGCACAGGACCGACCCATAGACCGGCGTTAATCAAGCCCCGAAGGTTAAGACAATACCAGTCTATGGGGTGCAGTATCCATCGGAACAGATACTACACTTTGATCTTAGCCAAAAGAGTGTTGCATATCTGTCGTCCTTATTCATCACAACAAATATCGTCACGCGCGTCATTATGATTATCTAAACGAAAAAATGCGAGTGTTTTTTCATCTATCCTAACTATATTAACATCAAAACAGGTTGGGCTTATTTAATACTATTTATTTACCTCCCCAGGAGGTTAGGCACAAGGTCAGTTTTATCTTACTCCCACAAGGTAAGATGTGACCATAGGTCGAGTCGGGAAAGTGGGACTTGAAAAGCCAGCGCCTGAGAAAAGATTCAGTAATTATATAGGAATCAGGAATTTAGAACAGAATCAGTAATTGTATTCGAATCAGGAATTTAGAACAGAATCAGTAATTGTATCGGAATCGGGAATTTAGAACAGAATCAGTGATTGTATCGGAATCGAGGATTTAGAAAAGAATCACTAATTATATCGGAATCGGGAATTTAGAACATAATCATTAATTGTATCAGAATCGGGAATTTAGAACAGAATAAGTAATTGTATAGGAATCGGGAATTTAGAACAGAATCAGTAATTGTATCGGAATCGGGAATTTAGAACAGAATCAGTAATTGTATTCGAATCAGGAATTTAGAACAGAATCAGTAATTGTATCGGAATCGGGAATTTAGAACAGAATCAGTAATTGTATAGGAATCGGGAATTTAGAACAGAATCAGTAATTGTATCGGAATCGGGAATTTAGAACAGAATCAGTAATTGTATTCGAATCGGGAATTTAGAACAGAATCAGTAATTGTATTCGAATCAGGAATTTAGAACAGAATCAGTAATTGTATCGGAATCGGGAATTTAGAACAGAATCAGTAATTGTATTCGAATCAGGAATTTAGAACAGAATCAGTAATTGTATCGGGATCGGGAATTTATAACAGAATCAGCAATTGTATCGGAATCGGGAATTTAGAACAGAATCAGTAATTGTATTCGAATCAGGAATTTAGAACAGAATCAGTAATTGTATAGGAATCGGGAATTTAGAACAGAATCAGTAATTGTATAGGAATCGGGAATTTACAACAGAATCTGTAATTGTATCGGAATCGGGAATTTAGAACAGAATCAGTAATTGTATAGGAATCGGGAATTTAGAACAGAATCAGTAATTGTATCGGAATCGGGAATTTAGAACAGAATCAGTAATTGTATCAGAATCGGGAATTTAGAACAGAATCAGTAATTGTATCGGAATCGGGAATTTAGAACAGAATCAGTAATTGTATCGGAATCGGGAATTTATAACAGAATCAGTAATTGTATTCGAATCGGGAATTTATAACAGAATCAGTAATTGTATTCGAATCGGGAATTTATAACAGAATCAGCAATTGTATCGGAATCGGGAATTTAGAACAGAATCAGTAATTGTATAGGAATCGGGAATTTAGAACAGAATCAGTAATTGTATCGGAATCGGGAATTTAGAACAGAATCAGTAATTGTATCAGAATCGGGAATTTAGAACAGAATCAGTAATTGTATCGGAATCGGGAATTTAGAACAGAATCAGTAATTGTATCGGAATCGGGAATTTATAACAGAATCAGTAATTGTATTCGAATCGGGAATTTATAACAGAATCAGCAATTGTATCGGAATCAGGAATTTAGAAAAGAATCAGTAATTGTATCGGAATCGAGAATTTAGAAAAGAATCGGTAATTGTATCGGAATCGGTAAAAATATTGGAATCGTCTCATAACTAGCCTTGACCTGCACGTGAATATAGAAAGTTCAAATCCAGTAGTTTTATTCAGTTTTGCATCATCTTTCTGCAGACTAGAATGCGATCTCGAAAGGAGACAAGAGAAGTTGGCCGCCTCCCTTCCCCGAACTCACATCAGTGAAATTCTGATTATTGAGGACGTTGAGGGTTTCACTATCAGCAACCGACAAGCCTTGAAGACAAGTTACCCGCGTGAGGGGCTGAAAAAACGTCGTAGCTTCATTTTCACGCCGTGTTTATTTGATGCTAAGTGTACTTCTTTTACAAGTACTTCAATGGAATGTGCTTCGATGAACTTGCTGCTCTGGTGCCCCCCCCCTCTCAACGACCAACCCGACAATCAGCTAAATCTCATCCACTCACTGTGGAGGTCCCCAGATGCCGGAGGGCCTTCTACCCCTCCCTGCTCCCTGTTTCCACGACTGTACAGACACGCAGAAATTTAAAACTAATGTGAACAGGCATCTCGCTGCACAGCTCCCAATCTAGGATGACCCCCCTAAACTTCCACCCTCTCCCCCATTTTTCAGTATCCCCTGGTGCAACTTGCCTTGTTTGGGGTGAAGTAAGTTAAAAAAAAAGAAAAGTACTTTGAGTACGCTGTAAAATTCTATAAACCGAGGATACTGGTTTAATACGCACATCTCGAAAGGATGCACGAGAAGTTTGCCCGCCTCCCTTCCCTGATCTCACACTGGTCGGCTTCTGATTTTTTGAACGTGTTCAGTGTTTAACAATCAGCAACCGAACAAGCATTGAAAACCTGCAAAGTCGCATTGAACAAGAATACGGTTTCCTGCTTGAACGACGTTGGTTCGTTTCCACGACGTGTTAATTTGACGCTAATTCTTAAGGGGAGGAACAATTAAAACGTGTTTTTAACTTATATAAACCTAGATTCTTTGTTTGATTCATGCATTTCTGAAAACCTCTTGAATAGTACGTTCCGATTCTAGTAATATTTAACTAATATATCAAAGTAAAATTGAAGTTAAGTAAACAAAAACATTTTCCTCTGTTTTGGGACGGCCTGTATATTTCTTTTAGCTGCGACCAAGTATCCCCATAAGATGTTCTGTCGGTCTTCCACGCTTAAGTTTAAAATAGTATTGTCACATGCGTCGACACCGCTCTAAAATAGACTATGTCTGTTGTCTGTTACAACTGCGTTTGAAATAGAATTCTCGTCGCTAAACGCGTAGTTTGAATGGCCACATCTTACGACTATTCGTTTTTTGGTTTTCCATAAAAAACGGTCCGTTGGGAGCTATAAACGCTTAATGGCATTATAAATTTGACCGCTGGGTCAATTCGCTGTTTTTTTTCTTGTACCACGTGTTCTCATTAACGATTCGGGATTAATGGTGCCCTCGTCTGCCATTCCGTTAATGGAAATTGACACCGCGATCTGCCTTCATGTGGTGTTCTTTGATAACCAACACAATAGGCGTAGTCGAAGACAGCAAATGTGATGGCGCTGTTGGGATGATGCGTCCGGTAGCATGCGACCAGGCATCAATCTAACAGGCTCTGGCCGTCTGCGATTCAGTCAGTTTGTCTGTCATTACATTTGAAGTAGCTTTTCTTTGGTCTGTCACGCTTAAGTTTGTAAATAGAACTTTCCCCGCTAAGCGCGAAGATCGGATGGACGCATCTTGTTTTAGATGCGTCCAAGAATCTTTATAACGGGCTCCGTCCGTCTGCCTGTAGGCCTGTCACGCTGAAATCTGCAATATAAGTTGTTCGGGAAATAATGAGCGAATTTAGAAACAATCATTGAAGCCAATTTGCTTCAGATGGCAATCACTATCTATCTATCTATCTATCTATCTATCTATCTATCTATCTATCTATCTATCTATCTATCTATCTATCTATCTATCTATCTATCCCCCTCTCTCCCCCTCTCTCTCTCTCTCTCTCTCTCTCTCTATCTATCTATCTATCTATCTATCTATATATATATCCCCCCTCTCTCTCTATCTCTCTATATATATTTTATCTATCTATCTATCTATCTATCTATCTATCTATCTATCTATCTATCTATCTATCTATCCCCCTCTCTCCCTCTCTCTCTCTCTCTCTCTCTATCTATCTATCTATCTATCTATATATATATCCCCCCTCTCTCTCTATCTCTCTATATATATTTTATCTATCTATCTATCTATCTATCTATCTATCTATCTATCTATCTATCTATCTATCTATCCCCCTCTCTCCCTCTCTCTCTCTCTCTCTCTCTCTATCTATCTATCTATCTATCTATCTATATATCCCCCCTCTCTCTCTATCTCTCTATATATATTTTATCTATCTATCTATCTATCTATCTATCTATCTATCTATCTATCTATCTATCTATCTATCTATCTATATACATTCTATCTATCTATCTATCTATCTATCTATCTATCTATCTATCTATCTATCTATCTATCTATCTATCTATCTCTATCTATCTATCTATCTATCTATCTATCTATCTATCTCTCTCTATCTATCTATCTATCTATCTCTCTATCTATCTATCTAAGCCTGATAGTTGTAAATAAAAATATGAATTCAATGTGTAATTAAAAAAGTTACGCTGGCACGTGAAAAACATATACATGTGATGTACTATCATAATGTTTGTGATATGCAACCGAATTTTCTTAACGAAGAAGCCAGACTACCATCACAAAATTTTGGGAGATTATCTAATGATAATATCTTTGACACGCCGGTTCTGGACAATATTACTCGCAATCCCCAGGACGCCGTTCACACATACACAGAATATCGGGGTCATGGGGTCAGCGAGTATGTACTCAAATGTCACCTCAACCTGGTAGCCAGAAGCGGACGTGACGTTACATGGCTCAAAGAAGAAGGGGGTAAGAGGAGTAGGCAGTCGCTTGGAAGTTTTTGATGCGAACACCACGAGTAGAGAATGTCTTAACATCAACGATAAATTAGAAACCCAACAGCCCCAAAGATCCATGGCCGGAACGCACTCCCGCCGCTGACAGAAGAGAAAGCGATGACGACATCCTAATAAAACGTCCTTATTTCGAACTCCTATTTTCTTTGCGTTGTTGTGTCCAGCTTTAATTCACCCCTGGGGACGATCGTGAATGCCTCAGTCGTGGAGGATTTCTGCAGTTGAACGTGGGAGACACGAGGTATGTATTTGAACGTCTACCTATGTTATTTGGTTGTGACTTGTGAGACATCAGACCTCCCCCTAGAGGGAAGGTTATGGAATATTGGTATATTTACTGATGACACCACGCCATATTCTCGACAAATTGGACACACCCACATGCATATATCCAAGGCATGGTTTTCTTTTTTTTTTGCCGAGAGTCCAACGTCCAAACTCCTCGGCCTAACATTCAAAGGTGACAGCATATGTAATAAATGTATAGAAGATACTGCCAAATCTGCTGCAATGAAGGTGGACTTCCTTTACCGGGCTAGAAAACTTCTCACACTTGCCAGTATCCTATATCTTTATAACGTCACCATTCGTCAGTGCATTGGATATGGTTACCACATACGGGCTAGTGAAGCAACCAGTAGCTTGTCCCGCTTGGACAGGGTGCAAAGAAAAGTGTCTAACCTAATAAGTCTCGCACTGTATACCAAGCTCCAGCCTCTGTCACATCGCCGCTTATTTTCTAAGTATTTCCAAGTAATGTGCTCCGACGAACTTTCAGCACTTATACCCACTTAACGTAAATATCCCTAACATACCCGACTAGCAGCAAAATCCCGCCCCTTTACTGTATAGGTCATCATATGCCGGAGTACTTATTTACCTCCTCTCCAGGAGGTTAAGCACAAGGCCAGTTTTACAAATACTTCAATGGATTATGCTCCGATGAATTGGCTGCTCTGGTGCCCCCTCGACGTAAATTCACTAGACCAACTCGACAATCAACTAAATCCCATCCCTTCACTGTGGAGGTCCCCAGATACCGGAGAGCCTTCTACTCAAATAGCTTCTTTCCTCGTGCTGCTGGCCTCTGGAAGTCCCTCCCTGCCTCCTGTTTCCCCGACAGTAGTGACATGCAGAAATTTAAAATTAATGTAAACAGACATCTCGCTGCGCAGATCCCAGTTTAGGTTGATCCCTCCCAACCTTCTCCCCTTTTATTTCTTCTCAGTAGCCCCTTACGTCTACAGTGGCGGCCTGCCTTGTTTGGGATGAACTACGTTAAAAAATTAAAAAAATACCCGACTAGCAGCAAAATCCCACCCCTTTACTGTAGAGGTCACCATATGCCGGAGTACATTCTACTCTAATAGCTTGTTTCCTCAGACCACTTGCCTTTAGTATCCCATAGCTGCTCTTCACTACTACCTCAAATATGGCAGAAATTTAAATGTAATGAGAACAAACATCTTGTTTCACAACTGTAACTTTTTGGTCGAGATCAAAGTGTAGTATCTGTTCCGATGGATACTACACCCCATGGACTGATATTGTCTTGTCCTTCGGGACTTGATTTACGCCGGTCTATGGGATTGTCCTGTGCAGTTCTAGGAGGTCCACCCTCCCAGGTTTTGCCTCTCCTCTTTTGGGAGGAGTAAGTTAATTGCTTACTGCTTGAGGCGCCCCTACCGGGGAATGCCGACGGGGCTGCCCAGGCAATTTTTGATGGTCAGAGTGCTCACCTCTCGGGCGCTGGCTTTTCAACCCCTACTTTCCGACCCGACCTTGGGTCACATCTTACTTGTTGGAGTAGGATAAAACTGGCCTTGTGCCTAACTCCTGGAGAGGAGTAACTAATACTTAATATGCAAACTATAAATCTGGCCCCTAATCACAGTGGCCCCTTGTTAGGGGCTGAAATAAAAGTCATGATATAAAGATCATTTGATACTTTATATTTATTAAATTTGAAATATTAAATTTGAAATATTAAATATTGAGCTTCATCTTTGCATTTGGAAACTGGTTCGTATTCGAATCGATCTGAACTAGCCTCTTACACCTCAGTGGCTATATGTCTTTTTGGAGTATTTTTTTTCAGTCTATGCTTGGTTTGCCCACCAAGTTTTAGTCATGAATATCCAACAGTTTTTGTTTAACCATTGTTTAATGATAAGCACACGGTGTGCAAAATGAGTGAGTATGAAGTTAATATAATTAGTTTATTAAAGGCACACACACACACACACACACACACACACACACACATACACACATACACACACACACATATATATATATTAGCAAGGAATATATATATATATTTGTAGTAGCATGGATATATATATATATATATATATATATATATATATATATATATAATCTTTGAAATTTTTCAACCATTAAAACTATATGGAAAAAAAACAACATTTTAGTCCCAAGTCCTTCGGTGGAAAATTTACTTTTCTTTTAAGTCAATTTACTTTTTACAGTCACTATATTAGTTTGCTTCCAAGAATTTACGTTAGTCTTAACATTATTTAAGGGATCATCAGTTGTTTACCATGAAAAACTGTTTCTGGAATTTAAAAACAAAACAGTATTTTATTCATGGCTTCCCAGCAGAGTTGATAAGACCCCACTTCCCTTAAAAAAGCAAGAACAAAAACGTTCCGTATATTAGATCTACGTTTTGTTCCAGATTAATGTTTTGCTAACTTATTTTGTTATTAAAAATTGTCCCCCTTACCTGTGTTGTTCGCCTGTGTCTAAAAATATATATATATATTCTCTCTCTCTCCCTCCCTCCCTCCCTCCTCCCCCTCCTCTCTCTCTCCCTCCCCCTCCTCTCTCTCTCCCTCTCTCTCTCTCTCTCTCTCTCTCTCTCTCTCTCTCTCTATATATATATATATATATATGAACAGATGAACAAAAATAAATGAGAAGAGAAAATATGAATGGAATCTCTAATCAATTTATTAATATTTTTTTGTGTCCATCTCGCCTTTTCGATTACTCGGTCATATTTTTTGATCTGTTTATTTTGATTATGAGAGGTTCCACTCTCGAAAATTAAAGTTTACCGCCTATTCCGGACCTTTTAAATTGCTATTTACTATTTTGGTATTTAAACCGTGAAATATTAATAAATTGATTAGAGATTCCATTCATATTTTCTCTTAACATTTATTTTTGTTCATCTGTTCCACCTTCCGGTACCTATATCGCATTGCTCCTGCCTCGAATTACGAACTTACATTTTTATATATATATATATATATATATATATATATGTCTGTCTGTCTGTCTCTCTGTGATGCGTAATTTTAAAATAGCATTTTCTTTATTGAATGTACATATTCTATGGACGTATAAAGTTAGAATATTTGATATTTCAATTTATACGTTTTATAGAGAAAATCCCCAGAAAATAGGAGTTAATTTAAGGCATTTCACCAACCACTGTGACGTCAGCAGCAAAAGGAGACTCAATGGAAGGTCTCTTTACGAACTTCACGTGTCCGTTTCTCTGCTATCTTTTAAAATTCTCTTCTTTCCTCCAGCTTTTTTGTCTATTTGCTTTTTCCACCTGATGCTGATTCGATGAAGAATCAAAAACGTTCGTGATACATATGACATCTGAAGTTTGGTTGCAGATTAGACGAAATAGCCATATACCCCACCCAATAGACCGGTATTGTCTGGGCCTTCGGGTCTGGATTTACACCGGTCTATCGGTTGTCCGTTCTGTGCAGTTCTTGGAGGTGCACCCTCCCAGGCTTTGCCTTCTCACCCTTTGAGAAGGGGTTAGTTTATTGATAATCGCCTGAGGCGCCCCTACCGGGGAATGCCGACGGGGCTGTCCAGGCAATTTTTAAATGACCAGAGCGCTCAAATTCTCGAGCGCTGGTTTTTCAAATCCCACTTTCCCGACCTTGTGTCACATCTTACCTTGTGGGAGGAAGATAAATAGAAGCCATGAAAAATATTATACACAGATATATATCCCCAATTGACAATAACAATAAAATTACACTCATTATTTACTATAAGAAATTTAAAACCCAAAATCTTCTAGTAAAAATCAACTCCTCCCCAACCCCAAAAGAATCAATGTTAATTATAAGTTTAAATGCTCTTTTGGGGAAATTCAACTCCCATAATAATAATAAAGCTAATAGCTACATTGGTTTTACACGCACTACCCTATCTTACCGCCTCATCATGCATCTTGTAAACTCTAGCTCAATTTACCAACATCTACAAACACATAACTGCCTTCCCTCTGATTTAAGACAAATTCTAGTTAATAACACTAAAATTATACATTCCGAAACCAATAAATTAAAAAAAAAATACTGGAAACTATCTACATAAAAACACAACAACCTTAAATTAACAACATCACATATAAAACCAGTGGTAACATTTTAAAATGCTTAACGTAATGCGATTTTGTTCTGTGATGTCATCTACCGTTGCTGAATTTAAATCGTCAACGACTTTCTGAAACAATGTGAAAAACGTTCTATGCGCGTTTTTCCGCCGTCTTTTTAAAATTCTCTTCTTTCTCCAGTTTTTCGTTCATTTGCTTTTAACACCTAAGGATTATGCGACGAAAAGTCGAAAACGTTCGTGAAACCTATGGAACATTTTTTTTTTGATTTGAATACAAAAAAGACCATCAGAAAAATTGAAAAAATACAAAAAGGTATAATTAAACAGACGAATTCTGTTATTTTTAAACAATGTTTGCATAAATGCAAAAAGGCTACCTATATGTAGGTAATAAATAATTAATATTTATTTATAAATATTATTATAAGCCCCCTCCACCAAAGGCCGGGCACTCTGAGTGACTTTAATAACAAGCAGTACTAATAGCGAAATGCACGATCCGAATACATTCGTTGATCACTCTAAACTGCTGGGGTAAATTTAGTCGCCGACTCGCTATTTACAAAGTTAAATTCCTCCCTAATTAATAACTAGTTCTATAGTGCCGAGGGGTTAAGAGTCTTGACTACAAATCAGTGGCGATTTGTGTTCGGGGTTCGCGCCCGCCGACCGTTGGGAATTAGCTTCCTGCACTGAAGATTGCGTTAGCATGAAACATCGATGTCTGTAAGTAATAAATAATGTATATATATATATATATATATATATATATATATATATATATATATATATATATATATATATATATATATATATATATATATAGTGTTAGAGTGAAATAAAATCCGAGTATAAGAGCTCAATGTAATAAACAGTGCAAGAATAAAGTAAGGTAACACGGAATCACATAATCACCGGTGCGATAATTTATTTCGACCCTCCGGCCTTTTCAAGTACCCAAACAAGGAGATTACATTTTTGGAAATGAAACAAGAGAAATTCACACTCACTATTGAATTTTTGTATTAAAAAAAATGGAAAAAAATAAAATAGAAATGAATAGAAAAAAAGAAATCGACTCTGAAACTTTATGGTCTTTCTTTCTCCTCAAATCCTTTCGCAAATCGGGGTAAAAGTTATCTCGGGTCCTAATGCAGAATTGTACCCATTTAAAGGGTTAATTATTTATACAGACATTATGAAGGTACACATCTGCCAAATGTCGTTCAGTTAGAGCTGCACTTCATCAATGTCATAAGTATTTTCTTTCTAGTTTTATTTGATGAAACCTTGGGTCTCTCTCTCTCTCTCTCTCTCTCTCTCTCTATATATATATATATATATATATATATATATATATATATATATATATAGTGTTAGAGTGAATAAATTCCATAAGGAAATCCGAGTATAAGATCTCAATATAATAAACAGAGCAAGAATAAAATAAAATAAAGTAACACGGAAACACATAATTACAGGTGCGATAATTTATTTCGATCCTCCGGCATTATTCAAGCATTCAAGCAAGGCGATTAAATTTAAAAAAAAATAGTATTGCACCAGTGATTATGTAATTCCGTGTTACTTTACTTTATCTTATATATATATATATATATATATAATTACATAAAAATACATGAAATATTTAGGTGATAAAAATCGTACATATTTCTAGACAGAGCGTCTTGGTCCGCTGGTAAAACGCTGGACTGTAGACATCAATATCGAAGGTTCGATCTCTGTGTAAGTTTGCCATGCTGATGACTGCGGTGAGCCAGAAACACGTGTCCATGGATTACTTTTATGTACGTATAAAATAAATTAAAATAAACATATATATTAACGAAAAATACACCCTATAAAGTTAATGGCGACTAATAATGCAATTTTCTGCATCTTAATCACTTAGGAAAGTGAGACAATCGAAATAATAGTTAGCAAAAAAACAACGAATGCTGCAATCACCAATAAAAATAATTACATAAAAATACAGCATATATATATATATATATATATATATATATATATATATATATATATATATATATATATATACTTATTTACGCAACTCGTGCTGTTGCTTACTGTAAGGGTAGTCATCAGAGGGCGTTGAGTGCATACATCTCGTTTCTCCAAAAAGTTGTATCAAAAGGCTGACCTTTTCGCCGAAGAAACGAAAAACATTTCGAAGCCGGAAACAAGAACAGACGACCTGAAAGAACACACCGACTGAACTGGCTACTTTATCTTCCAAGAAACCCTTTTACTTCTGCTGAGTACAAACACCTTTTATCTTTTTCACATTCGTCAATTCTTTCTGAACTTTTATTCTTTATTTAGTTGTTGACGATTTTGCCTTTTGGCTAAGATTGTTAGGATTAGGGTTATGATTATGGTTACGGTTAGGGTAAGGGTTAGTTATGATTAGGGTTAGGGTTATGATTAGGGTTAGGGTTAGTTAGGGTTAGGGTTATGATTAGGGTTAGGGTTAGTTACGGTTAGGGTTAGGATTAGGGTAAGTGTTAGTTAGGGTTAGTTAGGGTTATGATTAGGGTTAGGGTAAGTGTTAGTTAGGGTTAGGGTTAGGTAGGGTTAGGGTTAGGATTAGGGTTAGGGTTAGTTAGGGTTAGTTAGGGTTAGGGTTAGGGTTAGGGTTGGGTTAGTTAGGGTTAGGGTTAGGGTTAGGATTAGGGTAAGTGTTAGGGTTAGTTAGGGTTAGGGTTAGGGTTAGGGTTAGGATTAGGGTTAGGGTCAGTTAGGGTTAGGGTTAGGGTTAGGATTAGGGTTAGTTAGGGTTAGGGTTAGCATCAGGATTAGGGTTAGGGTAAGGATTATGGTTATTTGTCCTTTGTAGCTAATCATTCTAACCAAAGGGCTGACGTGACAGCGCCAGCTCTCTTTTGTCGAGATGTGATATTGTTTGGCTCGGTCCGAGGTGCACCTTCAAGCATTTCTATAATGCGTAATGCGAAGTTCCGTCTGATCGGGTCGTCGAAAAACTGGTTATAACAGCCTTCTAAGTGTGTCCGCTTGCAAAGACATAAATAGACCGAAATTTGTTTTCTTTTCATCGTGGTTGCTAGGTTGACCGCATTGCTGTAGGGGTTCAGACAGAAGTCAAAATGTTGACTTGGGTCTGAGATTCGAATCGACCTGTCAACACGCGTAGGTCTACCAATAGATTAATAGCGGAAAATTTATGGTTTTTGTATGTTAGATGAAAATGTATATGATAAATCTCCACTGAAGTGCGGAGATAAAGAATTGAAGGAACTGATAGAAATTATGTTTTTGGATTGCTTTTTACATTGTTTTGGAATTGAAGCTGATAAAATTGCCAAAGCTTCCCAAAGCGCTTTCGGACCCTTCCAGGTCCATCGTCAGTGGAGTAATGTTAACCAGGCATAGACCTAGGAGTGAATATATATTCTATTTAGACGGGAAAAATAAAGGACTGTGTTTAATTTAAATTTATATTTATAGGCATTTGAGTATATTAGTACTAATAGTATAAATAGAATATATATTCACTCCTAGGTCTATGCCTGGTTAACATTACTCCACTGACGATGGATCTGGAAGGGTCCGAAAGCGCTTTGGGAAGCTTTGGCAATTTTATCAGCCAGTTTCCGTCTGAAACTAAGAACCTAATCAGAAAAACGGAAAGGATCATAGAAAAAATATCCAGACACAAGATGTCCGTTATTTTTAATGATACTTGTATAAAAGAAAAGATGCTGCCAAGATACACACACACACACACACACACACACACACACACACACACACACACACACACACACACACACACACACACACACACACACACATATATATATATATAGCGAGAGAGAGAGAGAGAGAGAGAGAGAAGGAGAGAGAGAGAGAGAGAGAGAGAGAGAGAGAGAGAGAGAGAGAGAGAGAGAGAGGGCAATGCAGCATCAGTGCAGTTCTAACGAGAGAAAAATGTATATTTAAAGCAGTCAGGCTCCCAACATTTGTAAAATAACTTTTTTCAACAATTGTTTATTATTTTATTATTTTATCATTTTATAATTTTGTGATTTTATAACGCGTTTCGAGCCTCGTGCGGCTCTCTTCAGATATATTTTCTATTTGAAAAAATGTTTTTATTTTTAACAGTTTGATGTTTGATAAAGACAGGAATAAAATGTTCCGACATAATGGAAAATAAAAAAGGAAAACTAAAAAATATTATTATGCATTCATCAACGTTTCGTCTTTATTGTAAGACTTCCTCAGAATGATTTGTCTGAATAAAAAAATCATATAGGGACAACTAAAATGTCTTTCCAGCAGGCTCACAGCTACAGCCGTTTTTTTAAAAAAAATAATAATTTGAATAATAATAATATTTTTTGGTTTTCCTTTTTTCATTTTCCATATCTATATGTACCAGACCGATATTTCGGAATAATATTCCATCATCAGAGTTGACAAGTATTACTGGTCAACTCTGATGATAGAATATTATTCCGAAATTAATAAGATGAGAGTAAAAAAATAAATAAATTAATCTTGCATTGATAAAGGCTTCTATTTTCAATTTTTAATAATACTGACCCACCAATGTTTTTAAATGAAAGACCAATCTTTATTAAATATATATATATATATATATATATATATATATATATATATATATATATATATATATATATATATATATATATATATATATATATATATAAAGGTTAATACAACAAAAGATATAAGCGGCAACTAATATCTTTAATTAGTGAACATCCGGATAAAAATGAAGCTCAATATACTGGATAGAGCATTAATAGCATTATATAAAGTAAAATAATAAAATAAGGTTCGAATCAAATTTTATTACAATTCAAAGTTCAAGCAAAGTTATTGAAAGTCCTTAACTCATGAGTTTTCAAAGAAAATCTTCTCCTCAATGTTGACTTGGGTCTGAGATTCGAATCGACCTGTCAACACGCGTAGGTCTACCAATAGATTAATAGCGGAAAATTTATGGTTTTTGTATGTTAGATGAAAATGTATATGATAAATCTCCACTGAAGTGCGGAGATAAAGAATTGAAGGAACTGATGGAAATTATGTTTTTGGATTGCTTTTTACATTGTTTTGGAATTGAAGCAATATATATATATATATATATATATATATATATATATATATATATATATATATATATATATATATATATATATATATAGAGAGAGAGAGAGAGAGAGAGAGAGAGAGAGAGAGGGCAATGCAGCATCAGTAGAGTTCCAACGAGAGAAAAATGTATATTTAAAAAATATACATTTTTCAACCATTGTTTGTTATTTTATTATTTTATCATTTTATAATTTTGTGATTTTATAACGCGTTTCGAGCCTCGTGCGGCTCTCTTCAGATATATTATCCATTTGAAAAAATGTTTTTATTTTTAACAGTTTGATGTTTCTGCGCATGTGCATTTTTGGAAATTTTTTTTACAGATGTTGGTAGCCTCACTTCTTTATATATATATATATATATATATATATATATATATATATATATATATATATATATATATATATATATATATATATATATATATATATATGTAAGTAAATTTCGTGTACAACAGAATGGTAGGATTAATTTTAGAGGAAGCATTATTATAATCAATGAAACAGACGAGTGGAAAAAAAGGAAAATTGTTAAAATTACCTTAAGGCCTTGTCGTCTGACCCTCTGAGAGGAAACGTCAGAATGGTAAATTAAAGACTTTTAGTTTTTAATTTACCATTCTGACGTTTTCTCTCAGAGGGTCAGACGACAAGGCCTTAAAGTAATTTTAACAATTTTCCTTTTTTTTTCCACTCGTCTTTTTCATTGATTATAATATATATATATATATATATATATATATATATATATATATATATATATATATATATATATATATATGATAAAGACAGGAATAAAATGTTCCGTCATGATGGAAAATAAAAAAAGGAAAACTAAAAAATATTATTATGCATTCATCAACGTTTCGTCTTTATTGTAAGACTTCCTCAGAATGATTTGTCTGAATCAAAAAATCATATAGGGACAACAAAAATGTCTTTCCAGCAAGCTCACAGCTACAGCCGTTTTTTTTTTTGAAAAATAATAATTTGAATAATAATAATATTTTTTGGTTTTCCTTTTTTCATTTTCCATATCTATATGTACCAGACCGAATTTCGGAATAATATTCCATCATCAGAGTTGACCAGTATAATCTTGCATTGATAAAGGCTTCTATTTTCAATTTTTACTAATACTGACCCACCAATGTTTTTAAATGAACGACCAATCTTTATTATATATATATATATATATATATATATATATATATATATATATATATATATATATATAAC
>OY744552.1:47728632-47731132 GCA_963556195.1 Sepiola atlantica
ATATATATATATATATATGTATATATATATATATTAGATTACATACATCGGTATATTTAAATAATCGAAGGATGGAAGATATACAAGGACTTATGTACGCTTTATTAAAAATAACAATTTCTTACTTTGTGTCGTCATAAGAATTGAACTCTGATTTAAACAAAATTGTTTTAATGAAAATAGAAGTAATAAAAAGATGTACGAAGAGACGAATGAACGAATCTCCGTAAAATATCTACAATCCGACTGACTTTATTTTATATACTATATCACATTCTTACATTTAAATAATGCATTTAACTCTGTGCTTGATTAAAACTAACAATTAATTAACTTTAGAAGCAGCTTTCTTACGTCTTGTTGTCAGATTTGAACTCTAACAATAATTTTTTAAAATGAAAACAAAAGTAATAAAAAGTGACGAAGAGACGAATAAACGGAAGATAAACGGGTTTTTAGTCGTCGCTCGACATGTTTACCAATTAGCAGATGACGTTCACTGCGAAGAGATTCCTGTTTATGTGGCCTGTTCTTATTCGGTTTGATTCGGTCGAAGCTAATGGCGGTTGACGTACGCCACCTACCGGCGCCTCAAGAAAAGCCATATTGGTGACAGACAAGATACACGTGTTGGCACCTAGGATTTCCACAATCGTTTGAAAGATAGATAGAGATGCTTATTAGCAAATAAGACGAGTTTGGAAGGCATATATATATATATATATATATATATATATATATATATATATATATATATATATATATATATATATATATATATATATATATATATATATATATATATATATTGGACACCTTATCAACGGACAATTACCATCTGGACAAACCCCATATCTTTTTCACACGAACTTTTTTTTACTCTCCATTACTTAATATTTTTTCAAATTTTGACTTTTGGCTCTTCCACTGCCAACTTATCTATCTATGTAATTCCTCTGATGATAAGATTTTTATCTTTGAAAAACCTTGGCTTAAGGAAATAATAATAAACATAAGTTTATTACCGAGTATACCTTGCATTGAACAATCGAAGTTGGAATTAATTTGTCATTCGTACATGTTTATCCCTCTTCTTTCATCTATCTTCATAATTACTCTATCTCGTATATTGAGCTTAAACCATTTCACTATAGGCTCTATCTACTAAAAGTATACTTTTAGTTTCATATTTTATTCTACTATATATATATATATATATATATATATATATATATATATATATATAATTTTTTATTATCTATGTACGCATACGTTTCGTCCTTTATAATCGGGACTCATCAGAATAGAGATATGACTATTCACTACTGGTCATGCGAGTCGAAACCCCGGATTCCTAGTATTTTACAACTCAAATCTCGACATCTAGAAACATTCGGCCAATGCTGAATAGCGAATAAACAGTGATAATTTTAACACTTTATCCGGCGGCTTGACGTCATAAGAGCGTTCGACTTAATGAAAGGAGCGATGCATTTATAGCTAGCGACGTCATGCTGTGTTAATACTACACTTACAGTGCCCATCTAGACGGGTTCTCTAAAAGCTACAAATAATAAATATTTGTTTTGTTTATTATCTATGTATGTATACGTTTCGTCCTTAATAATCGGGACTCATCAGCAGAGAGATATGACTATACCGGTCATGCGATTCGAAACCCTGGAACGATGAATTTATAGCTAGCGATATATATATATATATATACTTCTTATTAATATAGCAAGGAAAATCCCAGCAGAGTGTTCGATTAATTGAGAATTAAAGTTAAAAATTAAAGATTAAAAGCGTAATATTTATATATTTTGGTACAGAATAATTAATACAACATTCGTACCGTCGGTTTCAAGCACAGAAGGACTTAGCCATCCGACTATCTTCAGATAACAACAGAAGCTGAAGAGAGCCGGATGGCTAAGTCCCTCTGGGCTTGAAACCGACGGTACAGATGTTGTACTAATTTTTCTGTACCAATATATATATATATATATATATATATATATATATATATATATATATATATATATATATATATATAGTGTTATAATGGAATAATTCCAGGAAGAAATCCGGGTAAGAGAGCTCAATGTGGTAAACAGAGCAATAATAACGTAAAATATAATAACACGAAATTACATGATTGTCGATGCAATAATTTATTTCAACCTTGCGGTTTTATTCAAGCATCCAACTTAACAATTACATTTTTGATACTGATAGAAAATTGAATTTATCCTCGGCACTTCAAACACAATCAGAGGGAGTGGTGGTAGCAGCCGGTTTGAACACCCAACATAGAGCGAGTAGGAATTAACATCTTATATTTAACTAAATTAATCTAAGGGGATCTTATGGTTTTTTTTGTTTATTTTTATTAAATAATAACGTCTGAGTTAAGCGCACATATTCTTTCTACATATCCGACCTGGTGACATACGCCTCCATACATACGCACACATATACCTATTCTTAACATCACACA
>OY744552.1:47736132-47738632 GCA_963556195.1 Sepiola atlantica
TTATAGTTCAAAGCGTTCCAATTACAATGGGAATCACCTTTACTTCTTTACATTTCCATAGTCTAACTAATTCCCATTTTAGATCTTAATTTTTATTGATTTTTTCGTGTTCTTAATCCTGCACTCTGGTATCGAAGGGGCAGGCTATATCAATAATTGTTGTGGGGTACAAATCACCCCTATTGAAGAACTAATGGAAGCAACCATCTATAATAAATACCATGGTTGCAAAGACTCAAACAGAGGACATTCCTATTATGTGAGAGTCCTCGTACCATGTATGGTATCTGTTCCGATGGATACTACACCCTATAGACCGGTGTTGTCTTGGCCTTCGGGGCATGATTCCACCGGTCTATGGGTCTGTCCTGTGCAGTTCTAGGAGGTCCACCCTCCCAGGCTTTGCCTCTCCTCTTTGGGGAGGAGTAAGTTTATAGCTTACTGCCTGAGGCGCCCCTACCGGGGAATGCCGACGGGGCTGCCCAGGCAATTTTTAGTGGCTAAAGCGCTCACCTCTCGGGCGCTGGCGTTTCAACTCCCACTTTCCGACCTTGTGTCACATACTCCTATAGTGGGTAGGTGTTAAATATAGAGGACATTCCTATTCATGTTTTACCGCATGGTAGGAATCCGGTCATCTCCTACCACATTTAGTGGCGTTACTGTATTGCTATGAATAAATACATTGTATATTTTAACCTGCCACAATTTGTGGTTGTTATCTTTGTGACCCCTAGCACGTGTCTACAACAATAATTAAGCAAGTTCTCTTGTTTTAGAAAGATTAAGTCGGAGGTTGAATGTTCAAGAACCTTGACATTGCCGTTCTCCTGTACCCCTTCTGGCTTATGCTCATACCGCTTCTCATTGTGGTCCAATTCATAAAGTTTGCATATATTCCATTATTATTTGTGCTCACTAGGAGTTCTCACACAAATCATCGACAACAACCAGTGGTATTTTCTAGAGTCTGAGTGACAACAAGCCTCCCCAGATTTCCAGTATTCTCCACCTCTTTTCGATAACCACCGCAAATAACTTTGCGGTATAGCAACAGCCTCTTACCATTGATTTTTCGCTGGTAAGGACCATTGGTCTTATCTGGGATTTGGGCGGCAATAAGCCTCTTCAAGGTCCGAGCATTCTCCGCACTCTTCCAGTGGAGGTCTGGTTTGTGCTGTCCCCCCTCTGTCTTCTCACCCTTATCTACCCTCTACAAATATTTTGTCTGGTGTCAGCCTAGGCTGGCACCATTTTCTATTTATTTATTTTCTATTTATTTTTTATTTTTTTTTAGGGAGAGGGGAAGGGAGGGGGAGAGCTTGCTCGTTTCTTGTAATTTCTATTCATTTCTATTCATTGGTTCATTTTTGTGTGGTGTTAGCTGATGCCGGTGTAAGTAATTGGGAAAGGGGAAATATAGAGTGATGTTTCTTTATTTTAATTTTATTTTATTTATTTATTTACTTATTTATTATTATTATTATTATTATTATTATTATTATTATTATTATTATTATGATTATTATTATTATTATTATTATTATTATTATTATGATTATTATTATTATTATTATTATTATTATTATTATTATTATTATTATTATTATTATTATTATCATCATCATTATTATTATTAATATTATTATTATCATTATCATTATTATTATTATCATTATTATTATTATTATTATTATTATTATTATTATTATTATTATTATTATTATCATTATTATTAATATTATTATTATCATTATTATTATTATTATCATTATTATTATTATTATTAATATTATTATCATAATAATTATTATTATTATCATCATCATCATCATTATTATTATCATCATCATCATCATCATCATCATCATCATCATCATCATCATCATCATCATCATCATCATCATCATCATCATCATCATCATCATCATCATCATCATCATCAGTAGTAGTAGTAGTAGTGAGAGGACGTTTCGCACTATCAAAGACATCCAGTATGCCCTAGATGCTTCATGCTAAATTTGCTTAAATTCTGACTATTAACTGGGAACCTATAAGTGATTTTTGCTTTAAGACATTATTACTATTACTAATATTCTTATTGATAGTAAGTGTACTTCCCTCTGAAAAGTGTAGTCAATGCCAAATTTGGTGTGATATCGTTTTAACTAATTTTAAGAATAGCATATCACTATTACAACGAAGCATATCTGAAAAATAATGCTTCTATCTATTTTTTTATACCAAAGGTACTGTACTTAATAACAAATAAATAAATACCTATTTAAATTTATAAAAATAATGGTGCTATCTATTTTTTTATACCAAAGGTACTGTACTTAATAACAAATAAATAAATACCTATTTAAATTTATAAAAATAATGGTGCTATCTATTTTTTTATACCAAAGGTACTGTACTTAATAACAAATAAATAAATACCTATTTAAATTTATAAAAATAATGCTTCTATCTATTTTTTTATACCAAAGGTACTGTA
>OY744552.1:47746132-47766132 GCA_963556195.1 Sepiola atlantica
TCTGAAACAAAGGTGGGGAGCTTTGATTATCCTGCTATTTAACTCATAGCTGAAGAGGTAGCTATAAAATAGACCGTTTTGATATATATATATATATATATATATATATATATATATATATATATATATATATATATATATATATATCGTTCTCTCTCTCTCTCTCTCTCTCTCTCTCTCTCTCTCTCTCTATATATATATATATATATATATATATATATATATATATATATCAGGTTCATATTATATTCTAATAACCATGTTTTTATCTTATTATTTATTTTTCTATTTTTCACATTTTCAAAAAAACATTTTTGTGAGATATATCGTCTCTGCAACATTACAAAATCATCAGAAAAATACACAAAGACTAAAAAGTTCTTAGATTAAAGTGTCTTGAAACACCTACACTATACTGCCCCAGTGTATATATATATATATATATATATATATATATATATATATATATATATATATATATATATATATATATATATATATATACTAGGCAGCAAGTTATTATCCAAGCAAGCGTTGTTGTACGTCACGGAACTTTCTCGTTTGTAAATCTTCTTCGTGGGGTTCTCAAACCGTCGAGCTATCCTTCTGGTTTCAGCTGGCAGTCCGTAGAGTAGTTCTCCAAATTAAGAACAATCGTGGAAATACTCTACGGACTGCACCTGAAACCAGTAGGATATATTTATTTTTGCTACAGAAAGATTAGTACAACATTAGTACCGTCGGTTTCAAGATCGGAAGGACTTAACCATCCGGTTCTCTTCAGCTTATGTTGTCACCTGTTACAGAAATGTGAATTCACGTATCACATACGCTGAAGAGAGCCGGATGGTTAAGTCCTTCTGAGCTTGAAACCGACGGTACTGATGTTGTATTAATCTTTGTGTACCCCCCAAAATAAATATTACGCTCTTATTTTTTATTCTCAATTAATCGAGCACTCTGCTGGGATTTCTATATTACAAAAGAAGTTGTATAATATTTGTATGGCTTTAGAGTTAGGTTGGGAAACTATTAATTTCAAGTCAGCGTTCATAATCTTTGTATGGCTTTAGAGTTAGGTTGGGAAACTATTAATTTAAAGTTGGAAAACTATTAATTTCAAGTCAGCGTTCATAATCTTTGTATGGCTTTAGAGTTAGGTTGGGAAACTATTAATTTCAAGTCAGCGTTCATAATCTTTGTATGGCTTCAGAGTTAGGTTGGGAAACTATTAATTTCAAGTCAGCGTTCATAATCTTTGTATAGCTTTAGAATTAGGTTGGGAAACTATTAATTTCAAGTCAGCGTTCATAATCTTTGTATGGCTTTAGAATTAGGTTGGGAAACTATTAATTTCAAGTCAGCGTTCATAATCTTTGTATAACTTTAGAATTAGGTTGGGAAACTATTAATTTCAAGTCAGCGTTCATAATCTTTGTATGGCTTTAGAGTTAGGTTGGGAAACTATTAATTTCAAGTTGGGAAACTATTAATTTCAAGTCCGCCTTCATAATCTTTGTATGGCTTTAGAGTTAGGTTGGGAAACTATTAATTTCAAGTCAGCGTTCATAATCTTTGTATGGCTTCAGAGTTAGGTTAGGAAACTATTAATTTCAAGTCAGCGTTCATAATCTTTGTATGGCTTTAGAGTTAGGTTGGGAAACTATTAATTTCAAGTTGGGAAGCTATTAATTTCAAGTCAGCGTTCATAATCTTTGTATGGCTTTAGAGTTAGGTTGGGAAACTATTAATTTCAAGTCAGCGTTCATAATCTTTGTATGGCTTCAGAGTAAGGTTGGGAAACTATTAATTTCAAGTCAGCGTTCATAATCTTTGTATAGCTTTAGAATTAGGTTGGGACACTATTAATTTCAAGTCAGCGTTCATAATCTTTGTATGGCTTTAGAGTTAGGTTGGGAAACTATTAATTTCAAGTCAGCGTTCATAATCTTTGTATGGCTTTAGAATTAGGTTGGGAAACTATTAATTTCAAGTCAGCGTTCATAATCTTTGTATGTCTTCAGAGTTAGGTTAGGAAACTATTAATTTCATCTCAGCGTTCATAATCTTTGTATGGCTTTAGAGTTAGGTTGGGAAACTATTAATTTCAAGTTGGGAAACTATTAATTTCAAGTCAGCGTTCATAATCTTTGTATTGCTTTAGAATTAGGTTGGGAAACTATTAATTTCAAGTCAGCGTTCATAATCTTTGTATGGCTTCAGAGTAAGGTTGGGAAACTATTAATTTCAAGTCAGCGTTCATAATCTTTGTATAGCTTTAGAATTAGGTTGGGAAACTATTAATTTCAAGTCAGCGTTCATAATCTTTGTATGGCTTTAGAGTTAGGTTGGGAAACTATTAATTTCAAGTCAGCGTTCATAATCTTTGTATGGCTTTAGAATTAGGTTGGGAAACTATTAATTTCAAGTCAGCGTTCATAATCTTTGTATGGCTTTAGAATTAGGTTGGGAAACTATTAATTTCAAGTCAGCGTTCATAATCTTTGTATGGCTTTAGAATTAGGTTGGGAAACTATTAATTTCAAGTCAGCGTTCATAATCTTTGTATGGCTTTAGAATTAGGTTGGGAAACTATTAATTCCAAGTCAGCGTTCATAATCTTTGTATGGCTTTAGAATTAGGTTGGGAAACTATTAATTTCAAGTCAGCGTTCATAATCTTTGTATAGCTTTAGAATTAGGTTGGGAAACTATTAATTTCAAGTCAGCGTTCATAATCTTTGTATGGCTTAAGAGTTAGTTTGGGAAACTATTAATTTCAAGTCAGCGTTCATAATCTTTGTATAGCTTTAGAATTAGGTTGGGAAACTATTAATTTCAAGTCAGCGTTCATAATCTTTGTATGGCTTTAGAGTTAGGTTGGGAAACTATTAATTTCAAGTCAGCGTTCATAATCTTTGTATGGCTTTAGAATTAGGTTGGGAAACTATTAATTTCAAGTCAGCGTTCATAATCTTTGTATAGCTTTAGAATTAGGTTGGGAAACTATTAATTTCAAGTCAGCGTTCATAATCTTTGTATGGCTTAAGAGTTAGTTTGGGAAACTATTAATTTCAAGTCAGCGTTCATAATCTTTGTATAGCTTTAGAATTAGGTTGGGAAACTATTAATTTCAAGTCAGCGTTCATAATCTTTGTATGGCTTTAGAGTTAGGTTGGGAAACTATTAATTTCAAGTCAGCGTTCATAATCTTTGTATGGCTTTAGAATTAGGTTGGGAAACTATTAATTTCAAGTCAGCGTTCATAATCTTTGTATAGCTTTAGAGTTAGGTTGGGAAACTATTAATTTCAAGTCAGCGTTCATAATCTTTGTATGGCTTTAGAGTTAGTTTGGGAAACTATTAATTTCAAGTCAGCGTTCATAATCTTTGTATAGCTTTAGAATTAGGTTGGGAAACTATTAATTTCAAGTCAGCGTTCATAATCTTTGTATGGCTTAAGAGTTAGTTTGGGAAACTATTAATTTCAAGTCAGCGTTCATAATCTTTGTATAGCTTTAGAATTAGGTTGGGAAACTATTAATTTCAAGTCAGCGTTCATAATCTTTGTATGGCTTTAGAATTAGGTTGGGAAACTATTAATTTCAAGTCAGCGTTCATAATCTTTGTATGGCTTTAGAATTAGGTTGGGAAACTATTAATTCCAAGTCAGCGTTCATAATCTTTGTATGGCTTTAGAATTAGGTTGGGAAACTATTAATTTCAAGTCAGCGTTCATAATCTTTGTATAGCTTTAGAATTAGGTTGGGAAACTATTAATTTCAAGTCAGCGTTCATAATCTTTGTATGGCTTAAGAGTTAGTTTGGGAAACTATTAATTTCAAGTCAGCGTTCATAATCTTTGTATAGCTTTAGAATTAGGTTGGGAAACTATTAATTTCAAGTCAGCGTTCATAATCTTTGTATGGCTTTAGAGTTAGGTTGGGAAACTATTAATTTCAAGTCAGCGTTCATAATCTTTGTATGGCTTTAGAATTAGGTTGGGAAACTATTAATTTCAAGTCAGCGTTCATAATCTTTGTATAGCTTTAGAATTAGGTTGGGAAACTATTAATTTCAAGTCAGCGTTCATAATCTTTGTATGGCTTAAGAGTTAGTTTGGGAAACTATTAATTTCAAGTCAGCGTTCATAATCTTTGTATAGCTTTAGAATTAGGTTGGGAAACTATTAATTTCAAGTCAGCGTTCATAATCTTTGTATGGCTTTAGAGTTAGGTTGGGAAACTATTAATTTCAAGTCAGCGTTCATAATCTTTGTATGGCTTTAGAATTAGGTTGGGAAACTATTAATTTCAAGTCAGCGTTCATAATCTTTGTATAGCTTTAGAGTTAGGTTGGGAAACTATTAATTTCAAGTCAGCGTTCATAATCTTTGTATGGCTTTAGAATTAGGTTGGGAAACTATTAATTTCAAGTCAGCGTTCATAATCTTTGTATAGCTTTAGAGTTAGGTTGGGAAACTATTAATTTCAAGTCAGCGTTCATAATCTTTGTATAGCTTTAGAGTTAGGTTGGGAAATTATTAATTTCAAGTCAGCGTTCATAATCTTTGTATAGCTTTAGAATTAGGTTGGGAAACTATTAATTTCAAGTCAGCGTTCATAATCTTTGTATGGCTTTAGAATTAGGTTGGGAAACTATTAATTTCAAGTCAGCGTTCATAATCTTTGTATGGCTTTAGAGTTAGGTTGGGAAACTATTAATTTCAAGTCAGCGTTCATAATCTTGGTATGGCTTTAGAATTAGGTTGGGAAACTATTAATTTCAAGTCAGCGTTCATAATCTTTGTATGGCTTTAGAGTTAGGTTGGGAAACTATTAATTTCAAGTCAGCGTTCATAATCTTTGTATGGCTTTAGAATTAGGTTGGGAAACTATAAATTTCAAGTCAGCGTTCATAATCTTTGTATGGCTTTAGAATTAGGTTGGGAAACTATTAATTTCAAGTCAGCGTTCATAATCTTTGTATGGCTTTAGAGTTAGGTTGGGAAACTATTAATTTCAAGTCAGCGTTCATAATCTTTGTATAGCTTTAGAATTAGGTTGGGAAACTATTAATTCCAAGTCAGCGTTCATAATCTTTGTATGGCTTTAGAGTTAGTTTGGGAAACTATTAATTTCAAGTCAGCGTTCATAATCTTTGTATAGCTTTAGAATTAGGTTGGGAAACTATTAATTTCAAGTCAGCGTTCATAATCTTTGTATGGCTTTAGAGTTAGTTTGGGAAACTATTAATTTCAAGTCAGCGTTCATAATCTTTGTATAGCTTTAGAATTAGGTTGGGAAACTATTAATTTCAAGTCAGCGTTCATAATCTTTGTATGGCTTTAGAGTTAGTTTGGGAAACTATTAATTTCAAGTCAGCGTTCATAATCTTTGTATAGCTTTAGAATTAGGTTGGGAAACTATTAATTTCAAGTCAGCGTTCATAATCTTTGTATGGCTTTAGAGTTAGTTTGGGAAACTATTAATTTCAAGTCAGCGTTCATAATCTTTGTATGGCTTTAGAATTAGGTTGGGAAACTATTAATTTCAAGTCAGCGTTCATAATCTTTGTATGGCTTTAGAATTAGGTTGGGAAACTATTAATTTCAAGTCAGCGTTCATAATCTTTGTATGGCTTTAGAATTAGGTTGGGAAACTATTAATTTCAAGTCAGCGTTCATAATCTTTGTATGGCTTTAGAGTTAGGTTGGGAAACTATTAATTTCAAGTCAGCGTTCATAATCTTTGTATAGCTTTAGAATTAGGTTGGGAAACTATTAATTCCAAGTCAGCGTTCATAATCTTTGTATAGCTTTAGAATTAGGTTGGGAAACTATTAATTTCAAGTCAGCGTTCATAATCTTTGTATAGCTTTAGAATTAGGTTGGGAAACTATTAATTTCAAGTCAGCGTTCATAATCTTTGTATAGCTTTAGAGTTAGGTTGGGAAACTATTAATTTCAAGTCAGCGTTCATAATCTTTGTATAGCTTTAGAATTAGGTTGGGAAACTATTAATTTCAAGTCAGCGTTCATAATCTTTGTATAGCTTTAGAATTAGGTTGGGAAACTATTAATTTCAAGTCAGCGTTCATAATCTATGTATAGATTTAGAATTAGGTTGGGAAACTATTAATTTCAAGTCAGCGTTCATAATGTTTGTATGGCTTTAGAATTAGGTTGGGAAACTATTAATTTCAAGTCAGCGTTCATAATCTTTGTATGGCTTTAGAATTAGGTTGGGAAACTATAAAATTCAGGTCAGCGTTCATAATCTTTGTATAGCTTTAGAATTAGGTTGGGAAACTATTAATTTCAAGTCAGCGTTCATAATCATTGTATACCTTAGAGTTAGGTTGGGAAACTATTAATTTCAAGTCAGCGTTCATAATCTTTGTATGGCTTTAGAGTTAGGTTGGGTTACTATTAATTTCAAGTCAGCGTTCATAATCATTGTATGGCTTTAGAATTAGGTTGGGAAACTATTAATTTCAAGTCAGCGTTCATAATCTTTGTATGGCTTTAGAATTAGGTTGGGAAACTATTAATTTCAAGTCAGCGTTCATAATCTTTGTATGGCTTCAGAGTTAGGTTAGGAAACTATTAATTTCAAGTCAGCGTTCATAATCTTTGTATGGCTTTAGAGTTAGGTTGGGAAACTATTAATTTCAAGTTGGGAAGCTATTAATTTCAAGTCAGCGTTCATAATCTTTGTATGGCTTTAGAGTTAGGTTGGGAAACTATTAATTTCAAGTCAGCGTTCATAATCTTTGTATGGCTTCAGAGTAAGGTTGGGAAACTATTAATTTCAAGTCAGCGTTCATAATCTTTGTATAGCTTTAGAATTAGGTTGGGACACTATTAATTTCAAGTCAGCGTTCATAATCTTTGTATGGCTTTAGAGTTAGGTTGGGAAACTATTAATTTCAAGTCAGCGTTCATAATCTTTGTATGGCTTTAGAATTAGGTTGGGAAACTATTAATTTCAAGTCAGCGTTCATAATCATTGTATGGCTTTAGAATTAGGTTGGGAAACTATTAATTTCAAGTCAGCGTTCATAATCTTTGTATGGCTTTAGAATTAGGTTGGGAAACTATTAATTTCAAGTCAGCGTTCATAATCTTTGTATGGCTTTCGAATTAGGTTGGGAAACTATTAATTTTAAGTCAGCGTGCATAATCTTTGTATGGCTTTAGAATTAGGTTGGGAAACTATTAATTTCAAGTCAGCGTTCATAATCTTTGTATAGCTTTAGAGTTAGGTTGGGAAACTATTAATTTCAAGTCAGCGTTCATAATCTTTGTATAGCTTTAGAATTAGGTTGGGAAACTAATTATTTCAAGTCAGCGTTCATAATCTTTGTATGGCTTTAGAGTTAGGTTGGGAAACTATTAATTTCAAGTTAGCGTTCATAATCTTTGTATAGCTTTAGAGTTAGGTTGGGAAACTATTAATTTCAAGTGAGCGTTCATAATCTTTGTATGGCTTGAGAATTAGGTTGGGAAACTATTAATTTCAAGTCAGCGTTCATAATCTTTGTATGGCTTTAGAATTAGCTTGGGAAACTATTAATTTCAAGTCAGCGTTCATAATCTTTGTATGGCTTTAGAATTAGGTTGGGAAACTATTAATTTCAAGTCAGCGTTCATAATCTTTGTATAGCTTTAGAATTAGGTTGGGAAACTATTAATTCCAAGTCAGCGTTCATAATCTTTGTATACCTTAGAATAAGGTTTAGAAACTATTAATTTCAAGTCAGCGTTCATAATCTTTGTATGGCTTTAGAGTTAGGTTGGGAAACTATTAATTTCAAGTCAGCCTTCATAATCTTTGTATGGCTTTAGAGTTAGGTTGGGAAACTATTAATTTCAAGTCAGCCTTCATAATCTTTGTATGGCTTTAGAGTTAGGTTGGGAAACTATTAATTTCAAGTCAGCGTTCATAATCTTTGTATGGCTTTAGAATTAGGTTGGGAAACTATTAATTTCAAGTCAGCGTTCATGATCTTTGTATGGATTTAGAATTAGGTTGGGAAACTATTAATTTCAAGTCAGCGTTCATAATCTTTGTATGGCTTTAGAATTAGGTTGGGAAACTATTAATTTCAAGTCAGCATTCATAATCTTTGTATGGCTTTAGAATTAGGTTGGGAAACTATTAATTTCAAGTCAGCGTTCATAATCATTGTATACCTTAGAGTTAGGTTGGGAAACTATTAATTTCAAGTCAGCGTTCATAATCTTTGTATGGCTTTAGAGTTAGGTTGGGAAACTATTAATTTCAAGTCAGCGTTCATAATCTTTGTATAGCTTTAGAATTAGGTTGGGAAACTATTAATTTCAAGTCAGCGTTCATAATCTTTGTATGGCTTTAGAGTCAGGTTGGGAAACTATTAATTTCAAGTCAGCGTTCATAATCTTTGTATGGCTTTAGAATTAGGTTGGGAAACTATTAATTTCAAGTCAGCGTTCATAATCTTTGTATGGCTTTAGAATTAGGTTGGGAAACTATTAATTTCAAGTCAGCGTTCATAATCATTGTATACCTTAGAATTAGGTTGGGAAACTATTAATTTTAAGTCAGCGTTCATAATGTTTGTATAGCTTTAGAATTAGGTTGGGAAACTATTAAATTCAAGTCAGCGTTCATAATCATTGTATGGCTTTAGAGTGAGGTTGGGAAACTATTAATTTCAAGTCAGCGTTCATAATCTTTGTATGGTTTAAGAGTTAGGTTGGGAAACTATTAATTTCAAGTCAGCGTTCATAATCTTTGTATGGCTTTAGAATTAGGTTGGGAAACTATTAATTTCAAGTCAGCGTTCATAATCTTTGTATGGCTTTAGAATTAGGTTGGGAAACTATTAATTTCAAGTCAGCGTTCATAATCTTTGTATGGCTTTAGAATTAGGTTGGGAAACTATTAATTTCAAGTCAGCGTTCATAATCTTTGTATAGCTTTAGAATTAGGTTGGGAAACTATTAATTTCAAGTCAGCGTTCATAATCTTTGTATAGCTTTAGAATTAGGTTGGGAAACTATTAATTTCAAGTCAGCGTTCATAATCTTTGCATAGCTTTAGAATTAGGTTGGGAAACTATAAATTTCAAGTCAGCGTTCATAATCTTTGTATGGCTTTAGAATTAGGTTGGGAAACTATTAATTTCAAGTCAGCGTTCATGATCATTGTATGGCTTTAGAGTTAGGTTGGGAAACTATTAATTTCAAGTCAGCATTCATAATCATTGTATGGCTTTAGAGTTAGGTTGGGAAACTATTAATTTCAAGTCAGCGTTCATAATCTTTGTATAGCTTTAGAATTAGGTTGGGAAACTATTAATTTCAAGTCAGCGTTCATAATCTTTGTATGGCTTTAGAATTAGGTTGGGAAACTATTAATTTCAAGTCAGCGTTCATAATCTTTGTATGGCTTTAGAATTAGGTTGGGAAACTATTAAATTCAAGTCAGCGTTCATAATCTTTGTATACCTTAGAATAAGGTTTAGAAACTATTAATTTCAAGTCAGCGTTCATAATCTTTGTATGGCTTTAGAGTTAGGTTGGGAAACTATTAATTTCAAGTCAGCCTTCATAATCTTTGTATGGCTTTAGAGTTAGGTTGGGAAACTATTAATTTCAAGTCAGCGTTCATAATCTTTGTATGGCTTTAGAATTAGGTTGGGAAACTATTAATTTCAAGTCAGCGTTCATGATCTTTGTATGGATTTAGAATTAGGTTGGGAAACTATTAATTTCAAGTCAGCGTTCATAATCTTTGTATGGCTTTAGAATTAGGTTGGGAAACTATTAATTTCAAGTCAGCATTCATAATCTTTGTATGGCTTTAGAATTAGGT
The DNA here is from genome assembly GCA_963556195.1 of Sepiola atlantica. NCBI lineage: Eukaryota > Metazoa > Mollusca > Cephalopoda > Sepiida > Sepiolidae > Sepiola > Sepiola atlantica. Next base: position 47,755,992 of record OY744552.1, read on the forward strand.
TGGGAAACTATTAATTTCAAGTCAGCGTTCATAATCATTGTATACCTTAGAGTTAGGTTGGGAAACTATTAATTTCAAGTCAGCGTTCATAATCTTTGTATGGCTTTAGAGTTAGGTTGGGAAACTATTAATTTCAAGTCAGCGTTCATAATCTTTGTATAGCTTTAGAATTAGGTTGGGAAACTATTAATTTCAAGTCAGCGTTCATAATCTTTGTATGGCTTTAGAGTCAGGTTGGGAAACTATTAATTTCAAGTCAGCGTTCATAATCTTTGTATGGCTTTAGAATTAGGTTGGGAAACTATTAATTTCAAGTCAGCGTTCATAATCTTTGTATGGCTTTAGAATTAGGTTGGGAAACTATTAATTTCAAGTCAGCGTTCATAATCATTGTATACCTTAGAATTAGGTTGGGAAACTATTAATTTTAAGTCAGCGTTCATAATGTTTGTATGGCTTTAGAATTAGGTTGGGAAACTATTAAATTCAAGTCAGCGTTCATAATCATTGTATGGCTTTAGAGTGAGGTTGGGAAACTATTTATTTCAAGTCAGCGTTCATAATCTTTGTATGGTTTTAGAGTTAGGTTGGGAAACTATTAATTTCAAGTCAGCGTTCATAATCATTGTATGGCTTTAGAATTAGGTTGGGAAACTATTAATTTCAAGTCAGCGTTCATAATCTTTGTATGGCTTTAGAATTAGGTTGGGAAACTATTAATTTCAAGTCAGCGTTCATAATCTTTGTATGGCTTTAGAATTAGGTTGGGAAACTATTGATTTCAAGTCAGCGTTCATAATCTTTGTATGGCTTTAGAATTAGGTTGGGAAACTATTAATTTCAAGTCAGCGTTCATAATCTTGGTATAGCTTTAGAATTAGGTTGGGAAACTATTAATTACAAGTCAGCGTTCATAATCTTTGTATAGCTTTAGAATTAGGTTGGGAAACTATTAATTTCAAGTCAGCCTTCATAATCTTTGTATGGCTTTAGAATTAGGTTGGGAAACTATTAATTTCAAGTCAGCGTTCATAATCTTTGTATAGCTTTAGAATTAGGTTGGGAAACTATTAATTTCAAGTCAGCGTTCATAATCTTTGCATAGCTTTAGAATTAGGTTGGGAAACTATAAATTTCAAGTCAGCGTTCATAATCTTTGTATGGCTGTAGAATTAGGTTGGGAAACTATTAATTTCAAGTCAGCGTTCATAATCTTTGTATGGCTGTAGAATTAGGTTGGGAAACTATTAATTTCAAGTCAGCGTTCATAATCTTTGTATGGCTTTAGAATTAGGTTGGGAAACTATTAATTTCAAGTCAGCGTTCATAATCTTTGCATAGCTTTAGAATTAGGTTGGGAAACTATAAATTTCAAGTCAGCGTTCATAATCTTTGTATGGCTGTAGAATTAGGTTGGGAAACTATTAATTTCAAGTCAGCGTTCATAATCTTTGTATGGCTGTAGAATTAGGTTGGGAAATTATTAATTTCAAGTCAGCGTTCATAATCTTTGTATGGCTTTAGAATTAGGTTGGGAAACAATTAATTTCAAGTCAGCGTTCATAATCTTTGCATAGCTTTAGAATTAGGTTGGGAAACTATAAATTTCAAGTCAGCGTTCATAATCTTTGTATGGCTGTAGAATTAGGTTGGGAAACTATTAATTTCAAGTCAGCGTTCATAATCTTTGTATGGCTGTAGAATTAGGTTGGGAAACTATTAATTTCAAGTCAGCGTTCATAATCTTTGTATGGCTTTAGAATTAGGTTGGGAAACTATTAATTTCAAGTCAGCGTTCATAATCTTTGTATAGCTTTAGAATTAGTTTGGGAAACTATTAATTTCAAGTCAGCGTTCATAATCTTTGTATAGCTTTAGAATTAGGTTGGGAAACTATTAATTTCAAGTCAGCGTTCATAATCTTTGTATGGCTGTAGAAGAAGGTTGGGAAACTATTAATTTCAAGTCAGCGTTCATAATCTTTGTATGGCTGTAGAATTAGGTTGGGAAACTATAAATTTCAAGTCAGCGTTCATAATCTTTGTATGGCTATAGAATTAGGTTGGGAAACTATTAATTTCAAGTCAGCGTTCATAATCTTTGTATAGCTTTAGAATTAGGTTGGGAAACTATTAATTTCAAGTCAGCGTTCATAATCTTTGTATAGCTTTAGAATTAGGTTGGGAAACTATTAATTTCAAGTCAGCGTTCATAATCTTTGCATAGCTTTAGAATTAGGTTGGGAAACTATTAATTTCAAGTCAGCGTTCATAATCTTTGTATGGCTTTAGAATTAGGTTGGGAAACTATTAATTTCAAGTCAGCGTTCATAATCTTTGTATGGCTGTAGAATTTGGTTGGGAAACTATTAATTTCAAGTCAGCGTTCATAATCTTTGTATGGCTGTAGAATTAGGTTGGGAAACTATTAATTTCAAGTCAGCGTTCATAATCTTTGTATGGCTTTAGAATTAGGTTGGGAAACTATTAATTTCAAGTCAGCGTTCATAATCTTTGTATGGCTTTAGAGTTAGGTTGGGAAACTATTAATTTCAAGTCAGCGTTCATAATCTTTGTATAGCTTTAGAATTAGGTTGGGAAACTATTAATTTCAAGTCAGCGTTCATAATCTTTGTATGGCTTTAGAGTCAGGTTGGGAAACTATTAATTTCAAGTCAGCGTTCATAATCTTTGTATGGCTTTAGAATTAGGTTGGGAAACTATTAATTTCAAGTCAGCGTTCATAATCTTTGTATGGCTTTAGAATTAGGTTGGGAAACTATTAATTTCAAGTCAGCGTTCATAATCATTGTATACCTTAGAATTAGGTTGGGAAACTATTAATTTTAAGTCAGCGTTCATAATGTTTGTATGGCTTTAGAATTAGGTTGGGAAACTATTAAATTCAAGTCAGCGTTCATAATCATTGTATGGCTTTAGAGTGAGGTTGGGAAACTATTTATTTCAAGTCAGCGTTCATAATCTTTGTATGGTTTTAGAGTTAGGTTGGGAAACTATTAATTTCAAGTCAGCGTTCATAATCATTGTATGGCTTTAGAATTAGGTTGGGAAACTATTAATTTCAAGTCAGCGTTCATAATCTTTGTATGGCTTTAGAATTAGGTTGGGAAACTATTAATTTCAAGTCAGCGTTCATAATCTTTGTATGGCTTTAGAATTAGGTTGGGAAACTATTGATTTCAAGTCAGCGTTCATAATCTTTGTATGGCTTTAGAATTAGGTTGGGAAACTATTAATTTCAAGTCAGCGTTCATAATCTTGGTATAGCTTTAGAATTAGGTTGGGAAACTATTAATTACAAGTCAGCGTTCATAATCTTTGTATAGCTTTAGAATTAGGTTGGGAAACTATTAAATTCAAGTCAGCCTTCATAATCTTTGTATGGCTTTAGAATTAGGTTGGGAAACTATTAATTTCAAGTCAGCGTTCATAATCTTTGTATAGCTTTAGAATTAGGTTGGGAAACTATTAATTTCAAGTCAGCGTTCATAATCTTTGCATAGCTTTAGAATTAGGTTGGGAAACTATAAATTTCAAGTCAGCGTTCATAATCTTTGTATGGCTGTAGAATTAGGTTGGGAAACTATTAATTTCAAGTCAGCGTTCATAATCTTTGTATGGCTGTAGAATTAGGTTGGGAAACTATTAATTTCAAGTCAGCGTTCATAATCTTTGTATGGCTTTAGAATTAGGTTGGGAAACTATTAATTTCAAGTCAGCGTTCATAATCTTTGCATAGCTTTAGAATTAGGTTGGGAAACTATAAATTTCAAGTCAGCGTTCATAATCTTTGTATGGCTGTAGAATTAGGTTGGGAAACTATTAATTTCAAGTCAGCGTTCATAATCTTTGTATGGCTGTAGAATTAGGTTGGGAAACTATTAATTTCAAGTCAGCGTTCATAATCTTTGTATGGCTTTAGAATTAGGTTGGGAAACAATTAATTTCAAGTCAGCGTTCATAATCTTTGCATAGCTTTAGAATTAGGTTGGGAAACTATAAATTTCAAGTCAGCGTTCATAATCTTTGTATGGCTGTAGAATTAGGTTGGGAAACTATTAATTTCAAGTCAGCGTTCATAATCTTTGTATGGCTGTAGAATTAGGTTGGGAAACTATTAATTTCAAGTCAGCGTTCATAATCTTTGTATGGCTTTAGAATTAGGTTGGGAAACTATTAATTTCAAGTCAGCGTTCATAATCTTTGTATAGCTTTAGAATTAGTTTGGGAAACTATTAATTTCAAGTCAGCGTTCATAATCTTTGTATAGCTTTAGAATTAGGTTGGGAAACTATTAATTTCAAGTCAGCGTTCATAATCTTTGTATGGCTGTAGAAGAAGGTTGGGAAACTATTAATTTCAAGTCAGCGTTCATAATCTTTGTATGGCTGTAGAATTAGGTTGGGAAACTATAAATTTCAAGTCAGCGTTCATAATCTTTGTATGGCTATAGAATTAGGTTGGGAAACTATTAATTTCAAGTCAGCGTTCATAATCTTTGTATAGCTTTAGAATTAGGTTGGGAAACTATTAATTTCAAGTCAGCGTTCATAATCTTTGTATAGCTTTAGAATTAGGTTGGGAAACTATTAATTTCAAGTCAGCGTTCATAATCTTTGCATAGCTTTAGAATTAGGTTGGGAAACTATTAATTTCAAGTCAGCGTTCATAATCTTTGTATGGCTTTAGAATTAGGTTGGGAAACTATTAATTTCAAGTCAGCGTTCATAATCTTTGTATGGCTGTAGAATTTGGTTGGGAAACTATTAATTTCAAGTCAGCGTTCATAATCTTTGTATGGCTGTAGAATTAGGTTGGGAAACTATTAATTTCAAGTCAGCGTTCATAATCTTTGTATGGCTTTAGAATTAGGTTGGGAAACTATTAATTTCAAGTCAGCGTTCATAATCTTTGTATGGCTGTAGAATTAGGTTGGGAAACTATTAATTTCAAGTCAGCGTTCATAATCTTTGTATGGCTGTAGAATTAGGTTGGGAAACTATTAATTTCAAGTCAGCGTTCATAATCTTTGTATGGCTTTAGAATTAGGTTGGGAAACTATTAATTTCAAGTCAGCGTTCATAATCTTTGTATGGCTGTAGAATTTGGTTGGGAAACTATTAATTTCAAGTCAGCGTTCATAATCTTTGTATGGCTGTAGAATCAGGTTGGGAAACTATTAATTTCAAGTCAGCGTTCATAATCTTTGTATAGCTTTAGAATTAGGTTGGGAAACTATTAATTTCAAGTCAGCGTTCATAATCTTTGTATAGCTTTTGAATTAAGTTGGGAAACTATTAATTTCAAGTCAGCGTTCATAATCTTTGTATAGCTTTAGAATTAGGTTGGGAAACTATTAATTTCAAGTCAGCGTTCATAATCTTTGCATAGCTTTAGAATTAGGTTGGGAAACTATTAATTTCAAGTCAGCGTTCATAATCTTTGTATAGCTTTAGAGTTACTTAATTTAGATTAAATAACATTAAATAACATTAGATAACATAAATAAAGTAGAAAGAAATTTCAAGACGAGACTGCGATTCGAACAAACAACGTGTTAAGAATCGGCATAGCTGAAGAACGAGCGACTCTAAGCAAAGTTGTTTCCAACCGGAAACGGTGTCCGTTCGAAAATGTTTCCGATATTAAAAACTTCCTGATAATCGAATAAGTGTTATGCTTTCTCAGAAAATATAATGAAAGTTTTGTACTAAATTTTATTTGAAATAATTTATTTGACAAAAATAAATAATCACAGATTAGTTTTTTACGCAGTTTGATTTTCTTTCGGAGAATAAAATGCAATGTTTCTTGCTAATGAAATATTTTTGATTTGGGGTAGGGGAAATAATGAAATAGGTTGTTTTATTTTATATGGGAAAAATAAGAATGTTTCAACAATCATAATACCGTCTGATCGCATATATCATATGGCCGAAGTAATTTATTTTTACTTGGTGACGCCAGAGAAACTGTTTTTTGCTAATGAAATATTTTTGATTTGGGGAGAGAAAATAATAAAATAGGTTTTTTATTTTCTATATATATATTACCAGTCGAACAGTTGGAACACATTCGACTATTGGCAATTAGGCTCTGCCGGGCCAACCATTCCAAAGTTCTCTTTTCTCAGTTCGTGTCCATTAGTAACACCTCCAAGGAGATAGTGCGCAAACGACATTCAGCTGCGGTTAGTACGTCTTGTCCGATACTATTCATTATCGTTAGTACGATACTATTCATTATTATATAGAGGAAATACAGAGAAAATTAAACTACAGAATACCGGAAGTTGTTATCTACGAAGTTTATTATCGGGTACGGATCGCGGCCGGAGACCATAGCAGCGCCGCAGAAACTGCGCGTACAGTCGCTCGTTCTTCAACTGTGCCTAAGAATCTTACTTAATACTTTTTCAACTTCTTTATATACTGTTACAAATATACATACATATATATATATATATATATATATATATATATATATATATATATATATATATATATATATATATATATATAATGATATAAAATGAAATAATAAAATAAGGTGTCAATCAAATTTTATTAGAATTCAAAATTCAAGCAAAGTATCTTAAAGTATCGTTAGCTTTTATCCGGATTTTTTAACTAATTATAAGATATTAGTTGACGCTTATATCTTTTGTTGGATTGCTTCATATATATATATATATATATATATATATATATATATATATATATATATATATATATATATATATATATATATATATATAATTTATTTAGATACTGTATATTACATATTTCAGCAATGTACCGCGGTTTCATCCAAAAGGGCAGATTTAGACAACAACGTTTTTTTTTTCTGTCATTGTTGACGCCATTCCCTGTCAGGCGTGCCTACAATCATTTCAGCTTGCCGATGATTCCACTGGGCACGAAGATTTACTAAAGATGTCTAAATCTGCCCTTTTGGATGAAACCGCGGTACATTGCTGAAATATGTAATATACAGTATCTAAATAAATTATATTAGCTCTCTTATATGAGCGAGCACTTTATTTGATTTCTTTTCATATACAACCTGACACACACACTATATATATATATATATATATATATATATATATATATATATATATATATATATATATCAACTGTAGTCATTCCCAATGCATTTACACATTATTTCTGTTAAGACTTTAAAAGATTAAAAATGAAACTATTTCTTCGGTTTTGTAATACATTTTTAAATAATGAACGCTTACGATGTCTGAACCCGGACATTTCGTGCAGGATTGTCATCGCATTTCCTGTCGTTATCGTGATAAACTCATCCAGAGAGAGACGAGATAGACGCCATCTTGAAACATAAAAACAAACGTCATTATTCAGCCAATCTGAAAATAACGATTGCGAAAAGAAGAAAAACATCAAAGAAGAGGCGAGAGATCTTAACAAAATGATAAATATCATCTTCATCTTTTGAAGATTAATCATTGGTAAAAACGGTACTTACTCAGACGACGGTTAATTAGTAAAAGAAATGTGTGCATACACACGCGATAGTATCTACATACTTATCCATCTATCGATCATAATCCGTTCCTATCTATCTATCTATCTATCTATCTATCTATCTATCTATCTATCTATCTATCTATCTATCATAATCCGTTCCTATCTATCTATCTATTTATCTATCTATCTATCTATCTATCTATCTATCTATCTATCTATCTATCTATCTATCTATCTATCTATCTATCTATCATAATCCGTTCCTATCTATCTATCTATCTATCTATCTATCTATCTATCTATCTATCTATCATAATCCGTTCCTATCTATCTATCTATCATACTCCGTTCTAATCTATCTATCTATCTATCTATCTATCTATCTATCTATCTATCTATCTATCTATCTATCTATCTATCTATCTATCTATCTATCTATCATACTCCGTTCTAATCTATCTATCTATCTATCTATCTATCTATCTATCTATCTATCTATCTATCTATCTATCTATCTATCTATCTATCTATCTATCTTAGTCTGTTCATATCTATCTATCTATCTATCTATCTATCTATCTATCTATCTATCTATAGCAGTAAATCGTTCATATACGTCTATTTTTGAAAAGAAAAAAATCTCTCTCTCTTTATATATATGTATATATATATATATATATATATATATATATATATATATATATATGTATATATATATATAAACATTTAATGATTCAAAGCATTGCTTATACTGTTCCAAGAATTACAACATCAAGTTCATTATATATATATATATATATATATATATATATATATATATATATATATATATATATATATATATATATATGGAGATAGATAGATAGATAGATAGCTATAGGGATATAGATAAACAAATATATATGTATAAATATATATATATATATATATATATATATATATATTTAATTATAAATTTCACAATTGTCGATCAGAAGGATGAGGTAATCCCCGAGAGCATTGTCTGATAACCACAGAACAGATACTAGACTTCTCCCACCCCCAACAATATTTAGTTCACCCGTAATTATAAAAATCGGACTTTCATAATTAAATAATTATATGATTGTCTTCTATGTTATTTTGTCATTCGTAATAATAAAAGCGGTTTTGCCTGTAGATTTATTATTAGACTGGGTGTTAAGTTTTAGGAGAGATGAAAAACATTTAAAAGTTTTTTTTAAACTTTTATTCAGCCCGAAAAGGCACACTCTCACTGTGAATTCGGGCCTAGATTAATAGGAGCGTCCTAACCGAGGAGGTGTACAGCGAGATGTTTGTTCACATTACGTTTAAAATTCTGCATATTGGTACATTCGGGGCAACAGGGAGCAGGGAGGGAATTCAGAAGTAAAGCGGTTTGTCCTAGAAAACCATTAGTTACGAAAGCCTGACGGCAGCTGGGGACCTGTAAAGTGAATGAGGTGGGATTTTGCTGCTTGTCGGGGTTTTCGGGGTTGTTTACGTTGAGGGGGCACAAGTACAGCAAATTTGTCGGAGCAGATTCAGTTGAAGCACTTGTAAAATAAGCACACGTACGCAACATTGCTACAATAGGACAACGGCTGGAGCTTGGTAGAATTATTTATGCCATCCGTAACTTTGTAGAATATTACTATTATTTAGGCCACCGTAACTTTCTAGTACATTACTATTATTTAGGCCATCCGTAACTTGGTAGAATATTTATGTTATTTAGGCCATCCGTAACTTGGTAGAACACTTATGTTATTTAGGCAATCCGTAACTTGGTAGGACATTTATGTTATTTGGGCAATCCGTAACTTGTTAGACATTTATGTCATTTAGGCCATCCGTAACTTGGTAGAAGATTTATGTTATTTAGACATTTCGTAACTTGGTAGAAAATTTATGTTATTTGGGGCATTCGTAACTTGGTAGACTAATTATGTTATTTGGGCCATCCGTAACTTGGTAGAATATTGATGCTATTTGGGCCACCCGTAACTTGGTAGATCATTTATGTTATTTTGGCTATTCGTAACTTTGTAGAATATTTATGTTATTTTGGCCATTCGTAACTTGGTAGAATATTTATGTTATTTGGACCATCTGTAACTAGCTTAGATATTTATGTTATTTAGGCCATCCGTAACTTGGTAGAATATTTATGTTATTTGGACCATCTGTAACTTGCTTAGATATTTATGTTATTTAGGCCATCCGTAACTTGGTAGAATATTTATGTTATTTGGACCATCTGTAACTTGCTTAGATATTTATGTTATTTAGGCCATCCGTAACTTGGTAGAATATTTATGTTATTTAGGCCATCCGTAACTTGGTAGAACATTTATGTTATTTAGGCCATCCGTAACTTGGTAGGACATTTATGTTATTTGGGCCATCCGTAACTTGTTAGACATTTATGTCATTTAGGCCATCCGTAACTTGGTAGAAAATTTATGTTATTTAGACCATTCATAACATGGTAGAACATTTATGTTGTTTATTCCATTCGTAACTTGGTAGAATATTGATGCTATTTGGGCCACCCGTAACTTGGTAGATCATTTATGTTATTTGGGCCATCCGTAACTTGGTAGAATATTAATGTTA
>OY744552.1:47773632-47786132 GCA_963556195.1 Sepiola atlantica
ATTTTAAAAATTATATACCAAAGAAATTTTGAAAATGATATCCCAAAGAAATTTTGAAAATGATATACCCAAAGAAATTATTAAAATGATATACCCAAAGAAATTTTGAAAATGATATACCCAAAGAAATTTGGAAAATGATATACCCAAAGAAATTTTGAAAATGATATACCCAAAGAAATTTTGAAAATGATATACCAAAGAAATTTTGAAAATGATATCCCAAAGAAATTTTGAAAATGATATACCAAAAGAAATTATTAAAATTATATACCCAAAGAAATTTTGAAAATTATATACCCAAATAAATTATGAAAATGATATACCAAAGAAATTTTGAAAATGATATCCCAAAGAAATTTTTAAAATGATATACCAAAAGAAATTTTTAAAATTATATACCAAAAAAATTTTGAAAATGATATACCCAAAGAAATTTGGAAAATGATATACTCAAAGAAATTTTGAAAATGATATACCAAAAGAAATTTTTAAAATTATATACCAAAGAAATTTTGAAAATGATATCCCAAAGAAATTTTGAAAATGATATACCCAAAGAAATTATTAAAATTATATACCCAAAGAAATTTTGAAAATGATATACCCAAAGAAATTTGGAAAATGATATACCCAAAGAAATTTTGAAAATGATATACCCAAAGAAATTTGGAAAATGATATACCAAAGAAATTTTGAAAATGATATCCCAAAGAAATTTTGAAAATGATATACCAAAAGAAATTATTAAAATTATATACCCAAAGAAATTTTGAAAATTATATACCCAAAGAAATTTTTAAAATGATATACCCAAAGAAATTTTGAAAATGATATCCCAAAGAAATTTGGAAAATGATATACCCAAAGAAATTTTGAAAATAATATACCCAAAGAAATTTTGAAAATGATATACCAAAAGAAATTATTAAAATTATATACCCAAAGAAATTTTGAAAATGATATACCCAAAGAAATTTGGAAAATGATATACCAAAAGAAATTTTGAAAATTATATACCAAAGAAATTTTGGAAATGATATCCCAAAGAAATTTTGAAAATGATATACCCAAAGAAATTTTTAAAATGATATCCCAAAGAAATTTGGAAAATGATATACCCAAAGAAATTTTGAAAATGATATCTCAAAGAAATTTTGAAAATGATATACCCAAAGAAATTTAGAAGATGATATCCCCAAATAAATTACGAAAATGATATACCCAAAGAAATTTTTAAAATGATATACCCAAAGAAATTTTGAAAATGATATACCAAAGAAATTTTGAAAATGATATCCCAAAGAAATTTTGAAAATGATATACCAAAAGAAATTATTAAAATTACATACCCAAAGAAATTTTTAAAATGATATACCCAAAGAAATTTTGAAAATGATATCCCAAAGAAATTTGGAAAATGATATACCCAAAGAAATTTTGAAAATAATATACCCAAAGAAATTTTTAAAATGATATCCCAAAGAAATTTGGAAAATGATATACCCAAAGAAATTTTGAAAATGATATCCCAAAGAAATTTTGAAAATGATATACCCAAAGAAATTTTGAAAATGATATACCCAAATAAATTATGAAAATGATATACCCAAAGAAATTTTGAAAATGATATACCCAAAGAAATTTTGAAAATGATATACCAAAAGAAATTATTAAAATTATATACCCAAAGAAATTTTGAAAATTATATACCCAAAGAAATTTTTAAAATGATATACCCAAAGAAATTTTTAAAATGATATCCCAAAGAAATTTGGAAAATGATATACCCAAAGAAATTTTGAAAATGATATCCCAAAGAAATTTTGAAAATGATATACCCAAAGAAATTTTGAAAATGATATACCCAAATAAATTATGAAAATGATATACCCAAAGAAATTTTGAAAATGATATACCCAAAGAAATTTTGCAAATGATATACCAAAGAAATTTTGAAAATGATATCCCAAAGAAATTTTGAAAATGATATACCAAAAGAAATTATTAAAATTATATACCCAAAGAAATTTTGAAAATTATATACCAAAGAAATTTTGAAAATGATATCCCAAAGAAATTTTGAAAATGATATACCCAAAGAAATTTTGAAAATGATATACCAAAAGAAATTATTAAAATTATATACCCAAAGAAATTTTGAAAATGATATACCCAAAGAAATTTTGAAAATGATATACCAAAAGAAATTATTAAAATTATATACCAAAGAAATTTTGAAAATGATATCCCAAAGAAATTTTGAAAATGATATACCCAAAGAAATTATTAAAATTATATACCCAAAGAAATTTTGAAAATGATATACCCAAAGAAATTTGGAAAATGATATACCCAAAGAAATTTTGAAAATGATATACCAAAAGAAATTTTTTAAATTATATACCAAAGAAATTTTGAAAATAATATACCCAAAGAAATTTTGAAAATGATATCCCAAAGAAATTTTGAAAATGATATACCCAAAGAAATTATTAAAATTATATACCCAAAGCAATTTTTAAAATCATATAACCAAAGAAATTTTGAAAATGATATATCCAAAGAAATTATTAAAATTATATACCCAAAGAAATTTTGAAAATGATATATCCAGAGAAATTTTGAAAATGATATACCCAAAGAAATTATTAAAATGATATACCCAAAGAAATTTTGAAAATGATATACCCAAAGAAATGAATCATCATTCTGGATAATTCACGATATGTTTGTATATAGTCGCTGGAATCTGCATTCTATTGTTTATTTATACATGCTCTGGAATTAAATATTTACATCTATTGAGCTTAAACCTTGAAAGATTGATTGGAAATAATACATATATATATGTGCGTACACCCCCCATATATATATATATATATATATATATATATATATATATATATATATATATATATATATATATATATATAGAGAGAGAGAGAGAGAGAGAGAGAGAGAGAGAGAGAGAGAGAGAGAAGTAGAGAGATTTTTGTATCATTTTACTTCAGTTGAAGTTCTCAGAAATCAAGTGTTTCCTTCCTGAGGATAACACTTGATCTCTATATGAGATACATAGATATTTGAATATTCCATTAAAGTTCTCCTTTACCCGTCAAACGTTGAGTTAGTAAAGAAGTTAAGAATATTAACTTTCCTCTCCCCAATTGACTAGTTTACTATGTTATAGTATATCTTTCTTGTGGTCTCTGGGTCTTACCGGATTGCATTACATGGATTCATTTAGTCTAGTGGAGTATCCAGCTAAGTGCTTTTACTTGAGGTAACATTACTTGGAGAAGGTGCACCATTCCTCGTATGAGCCAGTGTATAGCTGTTTCGAGGGGATCTTATTTGGGCTTTGAATACTATGTTATTTTGAATATTTAGTCAGGGGTTACTTGTAGGGTGAAGTATCTTCATAACAGGTTGTCCTGACAAACCCTTGTACGGAGAGAGCGAAGACACTCGAGGATGGTGCCTAGTAGGTAATTCAAACTCTTCTGTATGTATGTATGTATGTCCAGCTCAAAGTCAAAATTACAAAGCAAACACACTCAAAGTTGGTATATTCTTGATCAGCATTGCCCTGGGTTAATAATATCTACAATTTTAAAGAAATCATTCATTCTTTGGGGATCAACGAAGCCAGGTTTCGTCAGGCTCTGAATACTATGTTATTTTGAATATTTGGTCAGGGTTTACTTGTAGGGTGAAGTATCCTCATGTCAGGTTGTCCTGACAAACCCTTGTACAGAGAGACCGAAGACACTCGAGGATGGTGCCTAGTAGGTAATTCAAACTTTTCTGTATGTAGGCATGTATGTATGTTCAGCTCGAAGTGTATGTGTATGTTGTTGTGTGTCATGTCAATGACAAACCATCAACGTCGAAACAATTCACGCACTCGAACCATTTGTGTCAAAAATTCTTGCGAGGTGATGTCTTTTTTTTTCTTCTTTCCGGAATTGCCCGGGCAATTCACCAAGGACTTCGAACGGATTTTCATTTTCTCTGATTCTCTTTCTATTTTCTGTTTTTAGTTAATTATGATATAGTATATTTTTCTTGTGGTCTCTGGGTCTTACCGGATTGTATGACATGAATTCATTTAGTCTAGTGGAGTATCCAGTTAAGTGCTTTTACTTGAGGTAACATTACTTGGTAAAGGTGCACCGTTCCTCGTATGAGCCAGTGTATAGCCGTGTCGAGGTGATTTTATTTGGGCTTCGAATACAATGTTTTTTAAAAAAAATATTCGACCAGGGTTTAATGGTAGGGTGATGTATCATCATGTCAGGTTGTCCTGACAAACCCTTGTATAGAGAGACCGAAGACGCTCGAGGATGGTGCCTAGTAGGTAATTCAAACTCCCCAGTAGGTAATTCAAACTCTATACGTGAGTGTGTGTGTACACGCACGTGTTTTTCTATGTGGTAACGTTTAACTAAAGATGAACGACGAAAAATTAAAATGGGAGGAGTTTTTGCAGCCGCACGAACGCCACCATTAATCGCAACATCCGAGTATGACATCTCTGTATGACATCTCTGTATGACATCTCTGTATGACATCTCTGTATGACATCTCTGTATGACATCTCTGTGACGCAGAAGGATAATGATGTCATTTAAAAAAAAAATTAAAATTCTTTCTTACTCTGTCTAACTCATGAACAATCCGATTGAAGAAAATAACAATGTCTGAAGAAATTAAACATCGCTCTTAAAGTAACGGAGAAAGCTTACGTATCGACAGTACGTCGGTTCACGTCTGCACAGGAAGTAGGAGGGAAGACGAAAAGGTTAAAGTAACTGATGGTACTCTTATACCTCACGCATCATGTTTCCGTGACTTCGCGTCGTCAACGTTCGGGCAGATCTCGGACGCGCCCGAGAGTTGACGAAACTATTAACCAAGAGACATTTTCTTATATACAGTTTGTTTTCGTTAAAATAAGAAAACAAAACAAACAAAAATTGTTTGAAAACAGTTGTTCGGTGTTTATGTTAACAACAACAACAAAAAAAAATTGATAAAAAATGTAAAAAAAAAACATTAAACAAAAATGTAAAAAAAACATTTACTTAAGAAATCAAACAAAATTATAATTTAAAACTTTCCGGTGCACAAACGAAACACATTTTATTTAAAAACATTTGATTAACAATGGTTTCATTTGACAAAAAAACAAACAAACAAAAATAAACATCTGATTGCTAACAGTTGTTTAGCTATGGTTTGTTCGTTCTTTATCTGTACATATGTATTTTAGTTTGATTTTCTTCGTCGTAATTTATCGGCTGCCAGTCTTCAATTTAGCGTTTGACAATTTTCGTCTCGTCAACTCTCGGGCGCTTCCGTAACCTGGCCGAACGTTGACGACACGAACTCAAGGAAACATGGCGCGTCAGCTATAAGAGTACCCAATTTATTTATGTGTCATGTATTTCATTGTTTTGTAGATTCATACCGACGTCTGCTACTATTACTTAAATCAATGAAACAATTAAAAATCTCGTAAAACATTTATTAAAACATTTATTATTTGTTTTTTTATAACACTAAAAAACAAATTTTGATGTGATTTCAAAAAGCATTACGTTAAAATTATTTTTGTAAGTCTTATCAAAAAGTATTCGAATTGACATTCAAATTGATAAAAGTGTTTTCAATTTAAATTTAATTGATAAAAAATATTTTTAATTGACATTCAATTAAAATTCAATCTGCATGAATATTTTTAATTGAAATTTAATTGACAAAATATTTTTTAATTGAAATTTAATTAACAAAATATTATTTAATTGAAATTTAATTGACAAAATATTTTTTAATTGAAATTTAATTGACAAAATATTTTTATTTGAAATTTAATTAAAAAATATTTTTTAATTGAAATTTAATTGACAAAATATTTTTTAATTGAAATTTAATTAACACTCTACTTTAACAAAAATGTTTCTAATTGATATTTATCTGACAAGACTTTTTTTTGAATTTAAATTTAGATATTTTTAATTGAAATTTAATCGACAGTTTTTTAAATTGAATTTTAATTGAGAAAAATATTTTTAATTAAAATTTAATTGACATGTTTTAATTGAAATTTAATCGACAATTTTTTTAATGAAAATTTAATTGAGAAAAATATTTGTAATTGACATGTTTTAATTGAAATTTAATTGAATTTTTTTTTTAATTAAAATTAATTGACAATTTTTTTAATTGAAATTCAATTAAACATTTTTTTAGCACTTTTTCTAATCCCTTTCGAATTCTAATATAAACTTTCACTACGGAGCATAAAAATGAAAAAGACACACATGTTTCCTGCGGGATGCTTGATATTCGTATATGTATGTAATGTATGTAATGCATCCTGTATGATGTATGTATATAGATATGTACAAAGGTGCAATGAAGAGACTAAACACAAAGACACACGTAAACAGAAACCACGTCTACATACGTAGGTATATACATAATTGATAATGGTGATAATTATAATATTTACAATAATAATTATAATATATTTATCATAGATACATGTTGGGTTTATACGGCTTTTGAGTACATGTCTGTACTGTAAACCAGGTTAGGTTTAGAATTCTTTCGAAAGTATCATTGACCGGTAGGGAGTTGGGCATAAGGTGAACTCCTCACTCAAAAAAATATAAGAAGAGTACCCCTAATTTCGAGTACCCTTGTTGCTACCCTTCTCAGAGTAGAATATCCAGAGAGTACATTCAACCCTGGACCAAGAGTGACGAACAACAGACATAGAAAAGGTTGCTTTTCTGATCTGTTTTTTTTTTTTTTGTAGATGAGTCCAAGTGTTTCTATATGCGGCTTTGTCGGTCGGTGGACCGATCGATCGGTGTGTTTGTCCGTTGGTCGTGCAGTAAATATTAAAATAGCACTTCCTGTCTTATCCTGGTCTTTTCTTGGTGCAATGGTTTACCCTTCATATAGATGTATCCGTTCTTGCTTTGTCATTTATTATATCTTTTTTCTTATTTATTTAATTTGATTCACGACTAAAACAATATGTTTCTACTCATTTCTGGAATGGTATGTAAATAATTAGTGATAGATCGTGTCACTGAAGGCCTTGACAACAATGTAAAACCGATACAGGAACCCCAATGCAGTTGAACTTAGAAAAAATATAGCTCTTGCCTAGTGGCGAGCACCATCTCTATATAATAAAAGTAAATGTACGTATGTCCGGCTCGCTTCAATAATCACATATGAAAATTATGTTTTTATGAGCACAGAAGGAGAGTCTTAATCTTCATAATCACTGATAATAATAATAAAAAAGGAAAAGAATAAACACCTCTGCAAAGGTAATTTCTATGAGCAAAGAAAGAGAGGTTTAATCTTCATAATAACTGATAATAATAAAAAAGGAAAGAATAATCACCTATGCAAAATTAATTTTTACGAGCAAAGAAGGAGAGTCTTAACTTTACTAATAACTGATAATAATAATAAAAAAAGAGAAAGAATAATAACCTATGCAATAGTAGTTTTTATGAACAAGGAAAGAGGATGCTAAATCTTCATACTTACTGATAATAATAAAAAAGGAAAGAATAATCACTTATGCAAAAGTAATTTTTATGAAAAAGAAGGATAGGCTAAATCTTCATAATAACTAATAATAATAATAAAAAAAGTAAGCATAATTACCTATGCAAAGGTATTTTTTATGAGCAAAGCTTAATCTTACTAATAACTGATAATAATAATAAAAAAGAAGAGTAATCACCTATGTGAAGGCAATTTTTATGAGCAAAGAAGGAAAAGCTTAATCTTGATAATAACTGATAATAATAAAAAAGGGCAGAATAATCACCTATACAAAAGTAATTTTTACGAGCAAAGAAGGGGAGGATTAACTTTACTAATGACTGATAATAATAAAAAAAGAAAGAATAATCACCTATGCGGGCGTATTTTTTATGAGCAAAGAAGGAGAAGCTTAATCTTCATAATAACTGATCATAATAAAAAGGAAAGAATAATCACCCATGCAAAAGTTATATTATGAGCAAAGCTTAATCTTACTAATAACTGATAATAATAAAAAAGGAAAAAATAATCACCTATGCGAGCGTATTTTTTATGAGCAAAGAAGGAGAGGCTTAATCTTCATAACTGATAATAATAAAAAAGAAAGAATAATCACCTATGCAGAAGTAATTTTTACGAGCAAAGAAGAAGAGACTTAACTTTACTAATAACTTATAATAATAAATACATTATCACCTATGCAAAGGTAATTTTTATGAGCAAAGCTTAATTTTAATAATAACTGATAATAATAAAAAAAGGAAAGAATAATCAATTATGCGAAGGTAATTTTTATGAGCAAAAAAAGGAGAGGCTTAATTTTCATAATAACCGATAATAATAAAAAGGAAAGAATAATCACCTACGCAAAGTTACTTTTTTGAGTAAAGAAGAAGTGGCTTAATCTTAATAATATCTGATAATAATTAAAAGGAAAGAATAATCACCTATGCAAAGGTAATTTTTTGAGCAAAGAAGAAGTGGCTTAATCTTAATAATATCTGATAATAATTAAAAGGAAAGAATAATCACCTATGCAAAGGTAATTTTTTGAGCAAAGAAGAAGTGGCTTAATCTTAATAATCTCTGATAATAATTAAAAGGAAAGAATAATCACCTACGCAAAGGTAATTTTTTGAGCAAAGAAGAAGTGGCTTAATCTTAATAATATCTGATAATAATTAAAAGGAAAGAATAATCACCTATGCAAAGTTAATTTTTTGAGCAAAGAAGAAGTGGCTTAATCTTAATAATATCTGATGATAATAAAAAGGAAAGACTAATCACCTATGCAAAGGTAATTTTCATGAGCAATGTAGGAGAAGATTAATCTTCATAATAACTTATAATAACAAAAAAGGAAAGAATAATCACCTATACGAAAGTTATTTTTACGAGCAAAGAAAGAGAGGCTTAATCTTACTAATAACTGATAATAATAATAAAAAGAAAGAATAATGACCTATGCAATAGTAATTTTTATGAACAAAGAAAGAGAGGCTTAATCTTACTGATAACTGTAATACTAAAAAAGGAAAGAATAATCACCTATGCAAATTCAATGTTTTATAAGCAAAAAGGAGGGTTAATCTTAATAATAATAATAATAATAATAATAATAATAATAATAATAATAATAATAATAATAATAATAATAAAAAGGAAAGAATAATGACGTAAGAAAATTTAATTGATGAGTAAACGATAGGAGCCCTAATCGCAATTATCTTCAATAAGGAAAACTCTCCTGGCCGGTCAAGATCGTTTTTGAGCATTTTGCTAATTTCGAAAGAGAAGGTAACGGTTTCAATTCTGAGAAGGGCACAGAAGCAAAGGTTAGTTTTGGTAAACGAACACACAAAATCAATCAATACTTTCGTACAAAATTGGAAACACAATCACAAATCGATATAATAATAATGAATAATAATAATAATAATAATAATAAATAATAATAATACATAGTCATATTATTAATAATATTATTAATAATAATACATAATGATGATGATAATAATAAATAATACTGCTAATATATAATGATAATAATGGTAATAATAAATGTTAATAATAATGATAATAATAATATATAAAATATTCGAGTATTTCAGTGTAATCGAGTAAAAATGGAAAGAAAGTCAGAACGGAAATAGAAAGTCAGTGTAAAAGGTAATGAAAATAGAAAGAACTATTGAATGAAAGAACAGAGAGAAAAATGGAAAAGGAAAGAAACACAGAAAGAAAGAAAGAATGATAAAGAAAGAGAAGGAAAGGGTGAAGAAAGAATGAAAGAGTGTATGAAGAGAAAATGGAAAGAATAAAAAGTGTAATAAAAGAAAGGAAAGAAAGAAAAATGAATGAAAAATACCGCGGAAATGGAAAACGATGAAAGAAAAGAAAGGAAAAAAAAAGAAATAATACAAGTTATAGAAAGGAAAGAAAAAAGGAAAGATAGAAAAATGAATGAAAAATACCGCGGTAGATAAGTAATGGAAAACGATGAAAGGAAAAAAAAAGGAAAGAAAAAAAAAGAAATAATACAAGTTATAGAAAGGAAAGAAAAAGAAAGAAAGAAAAAAAGAAATAATACAAGCTATAGAAAGGAAAGAAAAAGAAAGAAAGAAAAAGAAAGAAAGAATACAAGTTATAGAAAGGAAAAAAAAGGAAAGAAAGAAAAATGAATGAAAAATACCGCGGTAGATAAGTAATGGAAAACGATGAAAGGAAAAAAAAAGGAAAGAAAAAAAGAAATAATACAAGTTATAGAAAGGAAAGAAAAAGAAAAAAGAAAAAAAGAAATAATACAAGTTATAGAAAGGAAAAAAAAGGAAAGAAAGAAAAAAAAGAAATAATACAAGTTATAGAAAGGAAAGAAAAAGAAAGAAAGAAAAAAAGAAATAATACAAGCTATAGAAAGGAAAGAAAAAGAAAGAAAGAAAAAGAAAGAAAGAATACAAGTTATAGAAAGGAAAAAAAAGGAAAGAAAGAAAAATGAATGAAAAATACCGCGGTAGATAAGTAATGGAAAACGATGAAAGGAAAAAAAAAGGAAAGAAAAAAAAGAAATAATACAAGTTATAGAAAGGAAAGAAAAAGAAAGAAAGAAATTAAAAGAAAGAATACAAGTTATAGAAAGGAAAGAAAAAGAAAGAAAGAAAAAAAAGAAATAATACAAGTTATAGTAAGGAAAGAAAAAGAAAGAAAGAAAAAAAAAAAAGAAATAATACAAGTTATAGAAAGGAAAGAAAAAGAAAGAAAGAAAAAAAAGAAATAATACAAGTTATAGAAAGGAATAAAAAGGAAAGAAAAAAAAAACGAAAGAAAAAAGACAACAGTAAAAAGGTAAAGAAAGAAAGTAAAAAGAATAAAATAAAAAAGAAAGCAGAATTATTTTTGCACTTATTCTCAAAATTCATTTTTTTTTCTTCCAATATTTGAACAAATATTGATGGGCAAACATTTGGAAAACACCGGGTCGATGTTTAGTAACATTGTTTCATAAGAAATTCTTCTTTTGACTAACGTAAATCAGAAAAGTGTCTTTAGAACATTAATACATTCGGAATATGACAACAACTGCATTTAGACATGATTTAGACTGATGACAAAAAAATATTTATATCTTCATAACGAAATTAAATAAAATGAGTTATAAAAGTTAAAATGGAAGGATCACCGATAATGGATGATTATTTAAGCGACTAGTTATGGTAGGGTGAGGTTTGGGGTTAGGTATAGGGTTATGGTTATGTTTATGGTTATGGTTAGGGTTAAGGTTAGGGTTAGGGTTAGCGTTAGGGTTAGTGTTAAGGTTAGGTTTAATGTAAATGTTAGGGTTAGTGTTAAGGTTAGGTTTAATGTAAAGGTTAGGGTTAGGGTTAGGTTTAGGGTTAGATTTAGGGTTAGGTTTAGTGGTAAGGTTAGGGTTAGGGTTAGGATTGCTGTTTTCCCCGTATTGGATTTGAAACCGACGGCACTTATAATTTTATGAAATTCTGTATTATGTATATAAATAAATATTACACTCGTATTTTTGAATTTTCTCAATAATCGAGCACTCTGTTGAGGTTATCTCCTATTAATATTACATATATATATACAGGGTGATTCATAAGTGACTTAGCTATTTATTTTTGAAATTCTAAAGTTAAAAAATACGGTAATACAAAACAGAAAGTTTATTCAACAAATTCATTTATGGGAGTTTAAAATTACAGCAAATTTTCAAAATGTCAACCTTCGTTCTGCATACATAGCTCCATTCTTTTTAGCAAGGAATTTACGACTCTTTGTAGCATATTTGATTGATTATGAAATAAATATATATAGAAACAAATATGTAACCGAACAAATTTAAAATAACAAATAGCAGTAATTAGAGAGTAAGATAACAATTATGAAAAGTTCATAGTATGTTTGTGCTTCTAAATGGTAATCATTTTAAATAGCTAAGTGAAGTGAGTTATGAATCACCCTATATATAAATTATAATATATATGAAAATGTATGTATATTCTTTCATACCTCTTAGTTGTGTCAATCGTGCAGTTAACATTAGCTGAATAATGAATCGGTCATATCAATTGTATCTAGTTTATTAAAACGCTTAATTTCGAACGAAATTTTTCTTTTTTGGACTAAACGATGTTTTTATTTATAGTTTTTAGATTAATCCTTTATTTCTGTATGGCCTATTACCGACAATAAATTAAAGTAAATATAGCCGACTTTATGGCCCGTTACGCCTAGCAGCTGTATTACAGAATTAAAACTGATCGGTAAATTAGTTAAGAAGTGAATCATGTACATACAAAAATAAAGAAAAACAACAACATATAGACGTAGTTAACTTTACATAGATAGAGATTTCAGTGGGAGATACTACACTTTGATCCTTGCGTCTGTTGGACCGTATT
>OY744552.1:47798632-47806132 GCA_963556195.1 Sepiola atlantica
AAACATTCTTTTTTCATAATTCAAGCTATTTACGATATCATTTATTTTGTTGCAAACGATTGGAACCAGGCCTACCAGCGACTCCATTTTCACACGAAGGAAGTACACGTGACCGCTGAAAAATGTTCGCCATTTTTGCCTCCTAGTCTCAATGCGAATGTTAAATATTTTGCGAGTAGATCCGCTAGTATATAAATTGGTCAGTTGAAAATAACAGGAAATGAAAGTTCAGTCGGGGTCAACTTGCTGAACTCAAGGTTAGTTTGACTAAACTGTGGGAATTAATATAAACGGATGTAACGTCACATGACCCAAAGGGAGAGTGAGGAAAAGAAGTCTACAGTTACTACACGTCTGAACATGTTTCAAAATGCGCTAATAAGATATGATTAATCAGTGCTTATCGATCTATCTCCCTCTACCGCCCTGGTTGGTGACTTGGAACTAAGATCAAGGTGAACAAACCTTCTCTGTCTTCCAACAGTTTAGTCTTGACTTGTTCCTTTTTACGGGTACAAATAAGGAGCTTTGATTTCAGTCAGCAAAGCCTCTCTCAATGAGGATCATCGCAGAAGCATATACAGAGGGAGAGACCGGCAACCAACTTATGATTATTAGTTTTCATTAGTGTTTTTAGAATAATATCAAATTGAATAAACCTCCTCTGTCTTCCAGCAGTAATAATGCCGACAACTTGGTCTTTCTACAAGTATGACACAAGGTCGTAATGAAAGATGGTAACTTTTATGTCAACTAGAAATAAAATAAACATATGTAGTTTGTTTACAGGCCCGGTCGACAGCAGAAAAATTTGGACACAAGGTCAGTTTATTGTGGGAATACAGCTCATTCAAAAAGGGGCCACTTTGTACAGGTGCAAAATAAGCCATGATCGGTCCTGTCGGGATTTTTTGATGCGAGGGAATAAGGTTGTTCGGTAATACCCCTCCACTTTCAGATGAGGTAACGCCTAGGAGGATGGTCTCTCAAGACCCCTAAAACAGATACTAAACTTTGAATTATTTATTTGCAGAAAATATAAAACATTACAAATAATTAAATTTGAAGCAATTAGAAACAGGAAACAAAAGTTAAGTCGGGGTCAACTTGCTGAACTCGAGGATTGATTTACTACACTGTGGGAATTAATATAAACAGATGGGACGTCACATGACTGTAAGGGAGAGTGAGAGAGATTTAGACAGTTCATTGGCAGCAACACAAGTGTTAATTTAAAAATGTCCAGATAAGATATGATTAAATATGATTATAGACCTCTCTCTGTCTCTCCCGCCCCACGGGTCAGGGATTTGGAACGAAGATTCAGCAGAAAAAACATCATCTGTCTTCCAACAGCTTTGTTTGAATTAGATACTAAATTTGTTCTTTTCTTCTTTTTTCATCTTTTTAAATATGTGTATTATTCGTTTTATTTTATTTTTAATGTTAAATATTGGGCGAGAAGACCCGCTAGGATATAATTTGGTTAGTTGAAAATAACATCAAATGAGTGTTCAGTCGGGATCAACTTTGTGAACTGGAATGTTAGTTTTACCCGAATGGGTTGGCACATGGCTCAAAGAGAAAGTGAGTGAGAGAAGTCGTCAGTCCGATTGGAAGCCTAGAAGTGCGAACATCTTATTTTAAAATTGCATCTCTCCCCCCCCCCCTGCGTCTTAATCGTTAATGATTTAGGAACGAAGATCAAACAGAATATACCTTCTTTGTCTTCCAACAGTTTTTTTTTGTATTTCTTCTTTTTTTCGAAGGAGAAAGAACTTACTTACAGGCAGCGTTTCCTCAGTCTGGCAAGATCACAAAACGGCATATAAAATACGATTGATCTCTTTCTCTGACCCGTCGCTCTACTGCTAAGTGATTTAGAACTAAGATCAACTCGAATAAACCTCCTCTGTCTTTAGCAGTTTTGTCTTGACGTGGCCCTTTTGTCGAAGTATGAAATCATTTATTTGCAAGCGGTGTTCCCTCGGTTGAGAAAGATCTACGAGGGCGCGTACAAGAACAAGCAGCAAACACGGTGTGGTTATGGACTTTCATACGTGTATGACACGAGGTCGAGACACAACACGACTTCAAAATGCGGAAGTATACTCACTAATAACTGATTTGTTAGGCGAATGGCAGATCTTTATTTAACAAAAAAAAAAAAACATGTAAAAACAAACAAACAAACAAAACACAAGACAAAAAGAGGAAGAAGACAAAAACAACGTTTTTTTTCTTTGTTCTTCAAAAACAAAATCATCTAAATACATAAAAAAATCATTTAAATACATAAAACAAAATCATTTAAATACATAAAAAACAAAAACAACACTTTTCAAGGAATCTTAGTCTTGAAGTTTCCAGGTCGCTTACGGTATATCCAAACAAGCAGTTGGCAATATAAGACTTATATTTAATAACTAACCCGTGGACATTTCACGGTGGATTTTTTTTATCATCTGCCTGTATAAAAATAAATCCGTATACATCAGCATGGTACGACTCTTTTGACCGGCTTGATTTGGTTGTTAGCATTACTTTCCTCAATCCGTTTTTCTTAGAATGTGGTGAAGATTGACAACATCTAAAAGTGAAATTTATGTTATGGA
This sequence comes from Sepiola atlantica, assembly GCA_963556195.1. NCBI lineage: Eukaryota > Metazoa > Mollusca > Cephalopoda > Sepiida > Sepiolidae > Sepiola > Sepiola atlantica. The sequence goes on from OY744552.1 coordinate 47,801,248, forward strand.
ACTGACTGGATTCGAACTTGACACACCCAGCTCGTCAGTTCAGGTCCTTGATCATGTCACCGCCGCTACCTCCTATATATGAGTATCATTTACTGGTAGGTCAAAGTGGTTAAGTGGATATCGACCCGGACTTAAGAGCTGGGTATTCCAAGTCCGAATCCAGTCGGTTCCACAGTACCACTTTCACTTAGGGATGTTGGTAACCTTCTCGTGGTCCTTCTCGTAAGTACCTGATGTTTCTCCAGAAAGTTTTCTAACTAGAAAAACATGGGGGAAACTAATGCCAACACCAGAATCATCTGATTCACACGGAAGAAGAAGAAGTATAATTTACTAATGTATCATTTGAAATAATATGTATTTAAAGTTTAATAAAATAAAACAAGTGTAGTATCATCTTACTTCCGTAAAAATACATGTCATTGTTAAGTAGAGTTTAAATAATTAAATCGAATATGTCTTTCATTTTTATTTAATTATTTATAATTGTAACACTAAGAAAATTGTAACACTTAGAAAATTGTAACCCTTGTAACATGTATGAAAATTGTAACACTTAGAAAATTGTAACCCTTAGAAATTGTAACACTTAGAAAATTGTAACCCTGTAACATGTATGAAAATTGTAACATGTATGGAAATTGTAACACTTAGAAAATTGTAACCCTTGTAACATGTATGAAAATTGTAACACTTAGAAAATTGTAACCCTTGTAACATGTATGAAAATTGTAACCTTTAGAAAATTGTAACACTTAGAAAATTGTAACACTTAGAAAATTGTAACCCTTGTAACATGTATGAACATTGTAACACTTAGAAAATTGTAACACTTAGAAAATTGTAACCCTTGTAACATGTATGAAAATTGTAACACTTAGAAAATTGTAACACTTAGAAAATTGTAACCCTTGTAACATGTATGAAAATTGTAACACTTAGAAAATTGTAACACTTAGAAAATTGTAACCCTTGTAACATGTATGAAAATTGTAACACTTAGAAAATTGTAACACTTAGAAAATTGTAACCCTTGTAACATGTATGAAAATAGTAACACTTAGAAAATTGTAACACTTAGAAAATTGTAACCCCTGTAACATGTATGAAAATTGTAACACATAGAAAATTGTAACCCTTGTAACATGTATGAAAATTGTAACCCTTAGAAATTGTAACACTTAGAAAATTGTAACCCTTGTAACGTGTATGAAAATTGTAACACTTAGAAATTTGTAACACTTAGAAAATTGTAACCCTTGTAACATGTATGAAAATTGTAACACTAAGAAAATTGTAAAACTTAGAAAATTGTAACACTTAGAAAATTGTAACCTTTGTAACATGTATGAAAATTGTAACACTTAGAAAATTGTAACATGTATGAAAATAGCACTGAAGTAACGAAAAGAATACTAATAATTTGTATTTAAAGTTAAAGCGGACGACAGAATTTGATTTTAGAACAATTCATTTTGAAATAGGTAAAGGCATAACTTTTACCTTGGGAGGATAATTTTTCAATTTCAGAATATAGGAAAAATGAGAGATATGTTAATCTACTGACCAGGAGAAAAGATGGAATGTAGAATATTATTATTTGGCTGTGGGTGCTCGAGGGTATGTTGAGCCAAAGATTATCAAAATACTACGACATCGTTATTGTTGTACCAATACAGAAGTAAATTGTTGGATAATGGCCCTATGGGAATGGACGTATCTGTTGGAAATCGTTGGTTTGACTTGCGCGAATTAACGGGGGGTGCACCCGGCAGTCGAGTGCAGAATAGGGCCTGTTCTCACAGTCGGAAATCACAGATGTGACAAGGTCACCGTGTAACGAGATTCCGGATCAAGGGTCAGTGTGCATCTGCGTGAGGCTCTGTGACGTCACAGGCCTTGCGTGGGAAACAGAGGGATCCGTGACGTCACTCGTTCTTCGTGAGAAGCGAGTTTCGTCAGTCTGGGTTTTGGAGGCAAACCGATGAGACGTGATTGTTACCATGTAAACTACAACAGATAAGGGAAATATTTCCCTAAGAAAATACAAGCGAGAGATATCGTTCCCCCCTCTATGAATGGTTGAGAAAATAATTGTTAAGTAACTACGATAAAGTAGTCATTTTCTCTCTCTCTCTCTCTTTCTCTCTCTCTCTCTCGACGTAGTGAATGGCCCAGGCCGATAAATAACAACGCTTGTAATAAAAAGAATTGAAAATTAAAGAGATTGTTGTTTGGTGAGTTCGTCATGGGGCTTTTGTTGCAGACAACGGACGGCGTTGTTCACGGCAGGAAGGAAAGAAGAAAGAGTTCGTCCACTAGACGACATGAGACGGCGACCCTCTACACGGCGAGGGAGAAATCTAAAGGTATACAAACAATATATGAACTATGTGATTTATGATGTTTTTAAAATGACGAGTATTAAATGTGAACTGCCACGACCCTTTCCGGGACTAAATAGTAAACGTGAACCGCCGAGGGCTATGCAACAAAATAACTTAATGGCGGTTGTACAAGAAAGAGTAGAGAAATCATCAAATTAGATCTGGTTGAAAAGGAACGATGAGCGTTGGACAGAAAATAAGTGTTTTGTTGTAAATTGAAGTTAAGCAAGACATATCCCAGCCATTAGTAAATGGGTGACCATTTTGGAAAAATAAATTGCTGACTCATCCTTCCGGTCCTTTCGGAAGTGACGTCATTTCGAGAGGATTTTTTTTCACATCATTCTTTATTTTCATTACGTTGTTAAGACAAGGTGTTTTGTTGTAAATTGAAGTTAAGCAAGGCATATCCCAGCCATTAGTAAATGGGTGACCATTTTGGAAAAATAAATTGCTGACTCATCCTTCCGGTCCTTTCGGAAGTGACGTCATTTCGAGAGGATTTTTTTTCACATTATCATTCTTTATTTTCATTACGTTGTTAAGACAAGGTGTTTTGTTGTAAATTGAAGTTAAGCAAGGCATATCCCAGCCATTAGTAAATGGGTGACCATTTTGGAAATACAGTACAGGAGTAGGGGTCTGAAACCGTGAAGTGGTTCTTCGTGATGATCGTGGTACTGGATCCGATTCCGGAGCTGTTAGGGTTACTATGCACTGTAGGCGGTGCGTACAAATTTCTATTACACCAGGACATGTTCAGCTACTGTTTTGCAATAGAACGATCTCATTAAAGTCAATGGGTGTAGAAGGTGATAACGTACGTATGGACACGGGATGCCGTAGCGTATTATAATATGTATTGATTGAATTTCTTTGACACCTTGTTATGCTCAGTCTTCAGTGAATGAAAATCGAAATATGTATTTTTGATGGAACTTCCACCAAATTGATAGTGAGTTTCAACATATCTATAAGAAACCGAGTAGCGATATTGAATCATGTGCGTGTGTCTCTCTCGCGCTCTCTCTCTCTCTGTATATATATATATATATATATATATATATATATATTAGTACTTCATGTATCCACATAAAATATTATAAGGAGGTATACATTTTTATGTATCAGTTTTCAGTATTTACTTCAACAGTGCTCGATACGTAAGTAGAGCTAGGTAGTAAACTCTAGAAGTGAAATAGCTGTTTACACAGAAATAAATTTACCTTAGGATGATATATAATAAAATAAATAAATAAATAAATAAAAAATAAAAAAACTGAACAAGTTAAAATTTAAAACCTAAAATAGAAATACAGGAAACCACGTGTTAAAATAAATTCGCCCACTATATTGACACAACAAAGGAAACAGGATATAGGGACATCCATTGTTAACAAAAAATAGGATAGGTATAGGAACGTCACCAACAAAGCCTTTGTTTGCGGGAAGCCCAACGATTGGCTGAGGGAACAACAAAGAATCTGATTGGTTAACTAGCAAGCCATCTATATAAAAACACCTAACAAAAATAACTCCATGCATTTAGCCTGAAGATTCCACCCGGGGATGAAACGCGGGAGCCTCTGTGTAGCTTGATTGCCATATATATTTTCATTGCTTACTATATATATATATATATATATATATATATATATATATATATATATATATTTCAATAGATTTCAAAGTTGCCTCCCCTTGACTGTTCGTATTCCTTTAACGGCTCACATTTATCAAATTTAAATTCAAAATTAAAATTGCATTAAAAAAGAAAAAGAAAATAAATCAAATCAAATCAAATAAAAAAAAAATTATAATAAATAGTATATAAATAAACAAATATTAATAAGATGATAAGCTTTAGCTGAATAATTATATAATTAAATTATGATATGAATTATTAATTTTGATGTCCAATCAGCTTATCTTAATTCTTTTTCTGCATATCTATTTTCAATTTTCTGCGGTATTTCGTCAACAGTTGATCCCATCAGTCCACTTTGTTTTTTTCGACCACTCGGTCATATTTTTTTGTCTTTTGATAATGAGAGGTCCCGCTCTCGAAAATTTAAGTTTACCTTATTCCGGAACTTTTAATTGCCTGACAGTAACCACTTTTTTATTTACTGTTCTGGTATTTAATCTGTTTTACGTGAAATATTAATAAATTGATTTGAGATTCCATTCTTATTTTCTCTTCTCATTTATTTTTGTTCATCTGTTCCACCTTCCGGTATCAATTTCACATTGCTCCTCCCTCGGATTTCAAACTTACACTTATATATATATATATATATATATATATATATATATATATATATATATATATATATATATATATTTTAATAATTTTTTTCCTATATAGCAAATCTTACTTGATTAGGCAAAACTTCAACACTGATCTAATCTGTGTGACTGTGTTCCATAATATATTTCGAGGAAGACCTCTTAGTCAAATGGTAGGTGTTTCAAATCTCAAAAAACGTGTGGATGGC
>OY744552.1:47811132-47833632 GCA_963556195.1 Sepiola atlantica
AATTTGTTATTAAAAATATGAATATATTAAGATGATCAATATCGGTTAGGCAATAACTAAATACAAAAGTAAAACCAATCGTCTAGTGCGAGATTCGAACCCACGGTGGCATACAATGTTGGAACTGAAGGATGACGCTTTATCTTCACGGCCACGAAAATATTTTGTATTTTTGACCTAATTAAATGAGTTCAGCTTGTGATTGTTTTACCTCTTCACAAAGAAAGGGTAGAAAACCCTTCGTGAAATTTTTGTGAAACTTTAACAATAGGTTGTAAATTGAGGTTAACAGCAAATACCAAGGCCTGTAACTGCACAAACAAAAAAGAATTATTTCAATTACTTTACCTCAATTATTAGGGGTATCTATTATTATTATTATTATTATTATTATTATTATTATTATTATTATTATTATTATTATTATTATTATTATTATTATTCCTGTTACATTTAACGAATATACTTATTTATTCAAATTAACTCCAGACAAATTATAAAGACAATATAAACCCAGAATCGCGACACATTTGATCACCGCCCCACCACCATAACAATCAGCCCAGTTTGCCCGCACGCATACACACATATACACAATATTACAGTTCACTTGGAAAAATACATTTATAAACTCGACGGTTTTTTGACACCTGATTCGTGCATGTCTACCACCCCCCTCCTTCCCTCCCGATCTGAATCAACAGACGCCCTCTCTCTCCTTCTTTTTCCTCTATGTGTCTCTCCCCTCATCATTATTTGTTCCTCTTTCCACCTTATATTTTTATTTATTTATTTATTTATTTATTTATTTGCCCTGTCTGTTTCAGATTCTAGATTTTAGATTTTTGTTTTTGTTTTTTGTTTTTTTGTTTTTGTTTTTTTGTTTCTTAGATTTTTAGATTTTTTGATTTTTTAATTTTTAATTTTAATTTTTTAACGGCTTTAATTTTTGAAATGTTAAATTTCTTTCCTTCTTCTTCTCTTTCTCTATCCCTCCACTTCATTCTCTCCAAATATGATCTGAGGTTAAGATCGGATTCTAACTCTGCCTGATGAGATCTCAGTTTATAGTAACTGTTGATCGATAACATCGACATGCCAGTGTCGCAGATTTTGTACATGTCTGTGTAAATAAAATTATCATATATAAAGCTCTATTTTGATATTGAGCACTTTTTATAAACCCGGTTAAAATTCTCTGGATTACCACCCTGTGGATATTTTTCACCCGGATTATTACCATTATTATCTTGGCTCCATTACTGTTGAGCACTTTCCAAACCGTGGATTATTAATTCGCATACATGGAAAAAAACAATTTTAATACCTCCTTAAAAAACATTCCGACTACCAACAAACGGAACTATCTTCTTATACTTATTATGAAGATTGAAGAACTTTTGAGGAGGATGAAGTGGAAAGCTAGCTTTTTCCTGGAGAGATCTACATGCAACGAATCGAGGGATTATTATGGATTTAAAACTCAAGGAACTGCACCCCACGTTGAACAGCTTGACGGGTTCGAAATGGATTTAATGAATATTGTTAGGGACATCACATTTCACCACAAAAAAACCCATTTCAAAAGAAAATAGACAAAATAGTTAAGGAAATTAATAGGTCAAAATATATACTAACTAAAGCTGATAAAACTCAAAACTTCTACAAATTAACCACACAAGAATACTACAAATTACTTGACAATAACATCACAAAAAACTACAAAAAATCTAATATTAATTTAGTCCACAACATCAATACCGATAGTAAAATTATCACAGATAAACTTAAGATCAGCGATAGAGTAAGTAAACTAAAAGAAAAAGAAGCATATATTCTTCTCAAAGATCACAAATCTGACTTCCAAACTAAACCAACCACTAGACTTATTAACCCCACAAGACAGGAAATAGGGAAAATTAGTAAAAAAATTTTAGAAAAAATAAATAAGCAGATAAAAACATTCTATAAACTTAATCAATGGATAAACACTGCAGATACAATAAACTGGTTCCTTAAAATAGTAAATAAAACTGATTGCTCATTCATCCAGTTTGATATTATTAACTACTACCCATCTATATCTAAAGAACTTTTTGAAAACGTTATCGATTTTGCCACACTTCTATCTGATATTTCTGTAGATGAAATCAATATAATTAGAAAATGCAGAAATACAGTACTAATCTGTAAACATGAACAATGGACTAAAAGTAATCAATTTGGATCTTTTGATGTTTCTATGGGTTCCCTGGACTCAGCAGAAGTCACTGATCTAGTTGGTCTTTACATACTATATAATCTCACAAAAAACATTAGCATTGAAGATATAGGCCTATATAGGGATGACGGATTACTAATAGTAAAGAACTCAAATGGACAAAAATGTGAAAGAGTAAAAAAAATTATCCTTAGAGAAATGAAAAGATTAGATCTCAAAGTAGAAATAACATCTAACATTAAAATAGTTAATTTTCTAGACGTAACATTCAACTTAGATAAAGAAACTTATGAACCGTATACTAAAGACAATGCCAACCCGATCTATGTCCACCCACTCTCTAACCACCCAAAAACCATTATTAAACACATCCCCAGATCAATCGAAAAAAGAATTAGTGATAACTCCTCTAATGAAGAAATTTTTAACAAACACAAGGACTTTTACAATAAAGCGTTAAAGCAAAGTGGATACAAAAACACCCAAATTAAATTCACCAAACCTACACCTCCCAACAACAGACGCAAAAATAGGGGTAGAAAAATTATCTGGTTCACACCCCCATATAACAACATGGTTAAAACCAAACTCGGTAAAAGATTCTTAGACTTAATCAATCTACACTTCCCTCCCAACAATATACTGCATAAAATCTTTAATAAAGACACCCTCAAATTAAGCTATAGCTGTGGTGAAAATTTAGAAAAAATAATAAAAAAACATAACAACAAAATTCTAAATGAAAAAACTACCGCAACTAAAACAGCAAATACCAAGGCCTGTAACTGCACAAACAAAAAAGAATGCCCATTACAACATAATTGCCAAATAACCCAATCAGTATATAAAGCAACCATCTCTACTAAAGAAAACCCAACCCTGAAAAAATTCTACATAGGTATGGCTGGTAATACCTTCAAAGAAAGATATACTGGACATAAGTGTTCTTTTAATAACCCTACATATCAAAAAAGAACCTCACTTTCTATATATTACTGGGAACTATACAACAATAACCTATCACCAACAGTAACTTGGAACACAATTAGAAGAACTAGCACCTGTGGTTCCCTAAACTCACCTTGCTACCTTTGCCTAACAGAAAAACTTGAAATAATTAAATTTAGTGATAGGGGCAAACTTCTAAACAAAAAACAAGAAACATCAATTAACTGTAGGCATAATAGATTACACCTTCTTAGTAATCCACTCATAACCCCTTAGGCTGTTACTATATAAAAAAAACCAAAAAAAACCACCTCCCCACCAACTGAAAATTTTGTCAACACAACTATCATCTTATACCTTTTATTAATTATTATTATTTTTTTTTTTATTAGTAGTAGCATTTTTGTTTGTAGTATTATTTGTAGTAGTACTGTAAGCGGTAGTATTGGTTGGTATTATTATTGTTGTTATTATTATTATTATTATTATTATTATTATTATTATTATTATTATTATTATTATTATTATTATTATTATTATTATTATTATCATTATTATCATTATTATTATTATTATTATCATACCCACAACGATTAACACTAATGGTCATCTTCTGTATTTTTCTTTACTCTTAAATACCTCCCTTTTATGCTTATCCATTTATTGATTAATATTTCTATATTTCTTAGATTATTTTTTAGATTATATTTTTTAGATTATTTTTAGATTATCATTATCAATTATTTATTACTACTATTATTAATATCTTAAACTTAACTATTTGACATTGAATTATTTTCTTCATTTTTTTCATTTTTTCATTTTTTCATTTTTTCATTTTTTCATTTCTGTACTTTTTATCAAGATAATTATTGTTATCAGTGGTGACATCATGTCTGACGTTACTATCATAGTTATTGTTATTTGCAGCAATGAAATTAACAGTATCACTATTATTATTAATAATATTGATATTGCCATGTTTTACCGTTACCTTACTTTTGCCTCCACTGCCATTTTTATTATTATTATTATTATTATTATTATTATTATTATTATTATTATTATTATTATTATTATTATTATTATTATTATTATTATTATTATTATTATGACTACTTCTATAATTTTTCACTATCATCATTACTATTGTTAAGATTACTGGGATCACCACTCTGATTACTGTTGTCTGTTAAACCACTATTTTTATATGATCAGCATTATTGCAACCATTAACCCATATCATAATATCGGCAAACATTATCTTATCATTATTTAATATTATTATGATAATCACTACCCCCTAGGATTCCTAATATTCCTTAATTATTCTATTTCTTTCCTAAACTATTATTTTTATAAACTCTAAAATATTATTGACCACTATTATTATTTTTATTATTATTATCACCATTATTATTATCATGATTATTATTATTATTATTATTATTATTATTATTATTATTATTATTATTATTATTATTATTATTATTATTATTATTATTATTATTATTAATAATTAATAACGCCAGCATTTTCCAGTTATTCTTTTACTTATATATTTTTTAATATTTTTTAGTATTTTACAGTATTTTTATTATACTTCATTTATTATTATTTTCATTATTTCACCTCAATTATTAGGGGCATCTATTATTATTATTATTATTATTATTATTATTATTATTATTATTATTATTATTATTATTATTATTATTATTATTATTATTATTATTATTATTATTATCATCATTATTATTATTATTATCATTATTATTATTAATAACTAATAACGCCGGCATTTTCTAGTTATTCTTTAGTTATTTTTTTTAGTTTTTTTAGTTTTTTAGTTTTTTTAGTAGTTTTTTTAGTATTTTTATTATCATTTTATTATCATTCATTTATTATTTCAATTACTTTACCTCAATTATTAGGGGTATCTATTATTATTATTATTATTATTATTATTATCATTATTATTATTATTATTATTATTATTATTATTATTATTATTATTATTATTATTATTATTATTATTATTATTATTACTACTACTACTATTCCTGTTACATTTAACGAATATACTTATTTATTCAAATTAACTCCAGACAAATTATAAAGACAATATAAACCCAGAATCGCGACTCATTTGATCACCGCCCCACCACCATAACAATCAGCCCAGTTTGCCCGCACGCATACACACATATACACAATATTACAGTTCACTTGGAAAAATACATTTATAAACTCGACGGTTTTTTGACACCTGATTCGTGCATGTCTACCACCCCCTCCTTCCCTCCCGATCTGAATCAACAGACGCCCTCTCTCTCTCCTTCTTTTTCCTCTATGTGTCTCTCCCCTCATCATTATTTGTTCCTCTTTCCACCTTATATTTTTATTTATTTATTTATTTATTTGCCCTGTCTGTTTCAGATTCTAGATTTTAGATTTTTTTTGTTTTTTTTTGTTTGTTTTTTTGTTTTTTTGTTTTTTTGTTTCTTAGATTTTTAGATTTTTTGATTTTTTAATTTTTAATTTTAATTTTTTAACGGCTTTAATTTTTGAAATGTTAAATTTCTTTCCTTCTTCTCTTTCTCTATCCCTCCACTTCATTCTCTCCAAATATGATCTGAGGTTAAGATCGGATTCTAACTCTGCCTGATGAGATCTCAGTTTATAGTAACTGTTGATCGATAACATCGACATGCCAGTGTCGCAGATTTTGTACATGTCTGTGTAAATAAAATTATCATATATAAAGCTCTATTTTGATATTGAGCACTTTTTATAAACCCGGTTAAAATTCTCTGGATTACCACCCTGTGGATATTTTTCACCCGGATTATTACCATTATTATTATATATATATATATATATATATATATATATATATATATATATATATATATATATATATATATATATATGAAGAGAGAGAGGGAGAGAGGGAGAGAGAGAGAGAGAGAGAGCTATTGGCTCTAATCAGCGCAGGGAAATAACAATCTCAGACAGTCATTATTGAGTCCCATTATGACACGAGAGATTGCCACGTGATAACGGAGAAATTAAATGATATTTACACTGAAAGCGGCGAGCATAAATATCTAAACTTTCGTTAGTACTCAACGACAGAGTTAGAGCCTTGCACCGAGACCTATATATATATATATATATATATATATATATATATATATATATATATATATATATATATATATATATAACTTCTTTGTAAAATGGTAGGAAAAATCCCAGCAGAGTGCTCGATTAATTAAGAATTAAAGATAAAAATTAAGAGCATAATATTTATTTATTCTGGTACAGAAAAATTAGTACAACATTCGTACCGTCGGTTTCAAGCACGGAAGGTCTTACCATCCGGCTCTCTTCAGCTTCTGTTGTCAGCCGGATGGGTAAGACCTTCCGTGCTTGAAGCCGACGGTACGAATGTTGTACTAATTTTTCTGTACCAGAATATATATATATATATATATATATATATATATATATATATATATATATATATATATATATATATATATATATTCTGGTACAGAAAAATTAGTACAACTTGTGAATTTCCTTGCTTTTGTACATTTAGTGTATATGAATTTTCATCTTCACCCTATTAAGGGCATATGATTTCAGTATGCTGGCATTTTTCATGGAGTGTCACTACTTTTGTAAAGACTATGCCTCAATACAATGGTCATTTTAAAGGTTTTTTTGAATTTTCTAAAAAACTAAGGTATATGGAGAACTGAAATTAAAATGCCATCAACTAGACCCTAGAACCTCTATCTCTGCCCAAAATCAGCTGAATCCATCAAATAGTTGATGAGATAATGGGTGGCACATACGTACGTACGTACACACGGATAACACAAAATCATGCCTGACCTTTCTGGATTTCTGGGTTGCCTTGACTAATGATTCTGAAATTCTACACACTTATAGATCCTATCAAATAAAAATTTTGTGCAAGGTTTTAACTAAGTTGGTTTATTGGTTTTTGAGTTACGATTGATCAACGAAATGAGATTTTTAGCATAGGCCATTCTTAAAATCTATTAAGGGATAGAGCGCTCTCCCGCCTCCCTTGATATATATATATATATAGTATGTTTAAGAAGGCTGAGGGCAATGCAAAGTGCCGGGTAGGTTGTAAGCTATAAGGAACAAAAATAATAAATCGAAATCGGACTTACTATTTATTTTTTTCTTAAAATCTTACATAACAGCAAGTGTGGTGTTGGCTGTTTGTGAGTTGTCCGGATGATTATTAAAAATCATTTATTAAATATTTCGGGAAAATCTTCCCTTTGTCAAAAATAATAAACACCAAAATTAAAAATCTGTATATACGTTCGTCGAACACTCTCGACTAGTCTTCTATCTGTGCCCGCTTCTAGGTAATATAGATCTTAATTTCCCTAAATTACGTAACAGTTTCTGTGGGCCGAGTGGATATGGCTGACTCGGTGTACCGGGTTCGCGCCCCCCGACCGTCTGAAATTGTTACTTCCCTGCACTGATGAGAGCAATAAGCTTGAAACGCTAGCGTCTGTAGGTATAAATAATTTAATATTTATTCATAAATATTATATATATATATATATATATATATATATATATATATATATATATATATATATATATTATAGTTTTTCAAGGTTTAAGCTCAATGGATGTTGATTTTTTAACACCAGAGCATGTATAAATATATAAGCGATGGAAACTTTAATTCTAGTAACCATTTCTTTATTCACCTTTCAAAAACATCCAGATACTATATATATATATATATATATATATATATATATATATATAATTTTTCTTTGGACTGAGTGATGAAAAAATAAAAGGGATACATAATTTAAATGTATAAGATCACATTTTTATTTACCTTGGCATGATTGTGGCGAATGTACAGTGATGAAGCCTTTTCGCAAGTTTTTATGATATTTTGTACATACAAAATATTTTTCATGAAAAATGGCAGAAACAATTGCCTTATAATAAAGAGTTGTTGAATGATTTCTGAATAATTATTATCATATTAAATTATATTATATATATATATAAATTAAGACGTATCTATATATTAATACATATCTAAATCATATATATATATATATATATATATATATATATATATATATATATATATATATATATATATATATATATATATATGAATATACACACATATATATATATATAAGTAAATAGCTTTTTTGCTTGCTATTTTAAATATACATATAGTTCATCATAACACAGATTATATACATAAGCAGAGAGAAATATAAACATACATTCCCCGCCATAATTAACTTCTTAGCAAGTTTTTTTTTTGCCAATAATTATTCTTCAAAAGATGGACTTAAATATTTTTCAGTTTATTCAGATCTTTCACTGCAAGACGCCATTTTTAATTTTCTTTTTTTTTTTTCGCAATCTCTCTTTATTGATTGGCTGGGTTGTTGGGAATTTCTTTTTCAAAATGGCGTCTAATCTCAGTCCATTTCTCACGAAACCGACGAAAATGAAGCACGAACTCTCCACGTGTGAATATTTTATGCTTACATTATTTCAAAATAAGATGTTTTGTTTTTTAAGCGTCGTGCACTGATTGCTCTTTGTAACAAAGGTGTTTCGTATCAACATGTTTATATATATATATATATATATATATATATATATATATATATATATATATATATATATATATATATACAGGATCAAATATAAACCAAAAGTAAACTTTTAGTAGATAGAACATATAGTCAAAAGGTTAAAATATACGCGATATAGCAATTGTAAAGATAGAAGAAATAAGAGTGATAAATATGCGACGATTGTCCAAATTTATTTCAAATTTCGATTGTTCAATGCAAGGTGTATTCTGTAATAGACTAGTGTTTATTATTCTTTCCTTAAGCAAAGGCTTTTCAAAGATCGAGATCTTATCATCAGAGGAGAAATACAGACAGATAAGTTGGCTGTAGAAAAGCCAAAGTTCAGATATTTAAAAAAATATTATTAAAATGTAGTGAAAGAAAAGTTCAGTAAAAAAGATATGTGGTCTTTCCAGGTGGTAATTGTCCGTTGAAAAGGTGTCCAATGTAGAGGAAATTTTGGAAAAGACGAAAAAATTTTTTTTTCGTAGGGGCAGTATGGAGAAAGTGTTCAAAATGAAGTAAGTCCAAGCGCACTTAAATGGAATTGATGTGAGAAAAGCTGGCCAACTTATGTATCTGTATTTCTTCTCTGATGATAAGATCTCGATCTTTGAAAAACCTTGGCTTAAGGAAAGAATAATACACACTAGTTTACACCTTGCATTGGACATTCGTTACATGTTTATCACTCTTATTTCTTCTATCTTTATATATATATATATATATATATATATATATATATATATATATATATATATATATATATATATATATATGTTTCCTAGATGTTACATATAATGAAACTCAATAATAAGTAAAACTTTATCATATTATAAGTTTGAGTAAAATGAAAGAAGTAGAGCGATGGAGTGATATATGTATATATATATATATATATATATATATATATATATATATATATATATATATATATATATATATATATTTAAGAAAATTAAATATGATTTTTAATCGTCTCTGAAACGATTGTTGACATTGAGTTCTTGGAATTGTAATAAATAATGTTATAAATCTTTTTATTTATTTATTTATTAATCACTATTCATTCTATGTATATACAGGGTGGGCCAAAATAAGGGTCTATCTTTAAATTTGAATAACTTGAATTTGAATAACTTCCACAAAATAAAAGTTAAACTCACCAAACTTTATGTGTGTGTAGACTGACCCTTCCGAGATTTTTTGAAATAAACAAAACAAATTTTAGCCGAAAAACACTTCTTAAAACTTACAAAAACTAAAGTATTGTTTTTTACACTGTTTTGAGTTTTTTAAGCAAAAATAATGTTTTCTAAATGAGGGTACGTTCCTTAGGGCTAATACGGCTCATGCTTGCTTCGGAAGGGGTCCTTTACTTATTCTAAAAAAAAAAAAAATCAATAAATAAAAAAGTTATGAATTTTTAAAAATAGGACCCTTATTTTTGCCCACCCTGTATAAGAAAATTAAATATGATTTTTAATCGTCTCTGAAACGATTGTTTACATTGAGTTCTTGGAATTGTAATAAATAATGTTATAAATCTTTTTATTTATTTATTTATTAATCACTATTCATTCTATGTATATATAAGAAAATAATTATAGTTATAAAAATAATGTCAAAGATATCAGAAGAGACAGTATCTCAGATACCGAAGAGAATCCTAAAAAGATGTTCCCTATTATACAGGATGCTCAATTATGATTTATTCATACAGGCTGTGTATATTTTTCCGCAACATATTTTTTTTCGGCGTTTCGCGTGGACAATGCAACTTACCACAATCATATCTAAATGAATACCTCTCCTGCCTATATTAGCATACACTTTTATGCTTATTTAATTCTGTGTAGTATATTTTCATTTGCTATGATACATTCTTGACCAGGCATTACCTCGTCTTGGGGGAAGTCAGTATAGTATACGTTTGTTCCTCAAGATACCAAGAAAGAGAGGTAGTTTAATAGCTATAGTATGCCATTATATCATGTTCACAGGTATACATTCCTACTTGTTCTTTTTAAGGAGGGGGGGGGGTGTCTTGTAATAATATCACATTCTACGCCTTGCAAATATGGGACCGGAGAAAGCATATATCTTCTAGTATATATATATATATATATATATATATATATATATATATATATATATATATATATAGAGAGAGAGAGAGAGAGAGAGAGAGATTGATGTTTCACTGAGAATATTCAGTAAAGTCCGGGACAAGGCCAATAAAAACAAGCTCGATGAGCCGATTATAGGGTACAGAGCATTTATACGTATATGTGGAGAGTTTACTAAGATATTTTTCCCAGAGAGGATTCATCACAATGAAAAAATCTTTTATTTTATTATTTATTTATTTTGTAAAGATATAGTTCCCTGCACGTGTTTCGCTACATAGCAAGGTGCTTGCTAGGTATTTCATCAGGGGATATACAAATGTGAATATCTTAGGTCTTGTATCTCCCCTGATGAACTGCCTAGCGAGCACCTTGTTAGGTAGCGAAACACGTGTAGGGAACAATAACTTTACAAAATCAATAAATAATAAAATAAAAAAGTTTTTCGTTTCTTTGAAATAAATATATTGGTAAACTCTCCAAATATATATATATATATATATATATATATATATATATATATATATATATATATATGTAGTACAAATCCACGAACTGATAACAAATAGTGATTTAAACCCCAACTTTGGAGATTAGACCATCTGACGATCAGTCACGCGGATGAAACCATGGTAGGGGGGTGTAAAAACGGTCAGATATTGATTCCATCAGAACTCACATCACGGCAACGCATAAGACTGATCTGCTGTCCTAAAGGTTTTCTTTTAAACACTACCTTGGATTCCACAAGCCACTCTTCCTAATTTTCCACTACGGACAGAGGCGACACTTGAATATCTGCAGATCACATTCCTATGTCCTGCATATCATAAACACCTTCAAAGCATGGTGCGCCTGATCTTATTTTTGTTATAGTAATAAAAATGCTCTGCTAAGATGGTCACTGTTCTTTCCAAACTCTACAACAAATGCTTTGTTGAATCTTGCTTTTCTGATAGCTGGAAAATTGCCTCTGTGGTGCCAGTTTTTAAGAATTCTGGTGAAAGAACAAGATCCTCCCATGTTTCGCTAAAATCTTTCAATCATTAATCAATAAAGTGATAGCCCACCAACACGTAAACGCTGAAATTCTTATGCAAGTCTTATTCTACTGCGGATATCCTAATGGTCATCTCTGAACGCATATCCCATACACTGGATAAGGCAGGGGAAGCAAGACCGGTAGAGCTTGATATATCCAAAGACTTTGAAAAAGTCTGGCATGAAGGTCTTTTCATGAAAACTAATTCTTACGGTATTAATGAAGGAATATTTAATATAAGATCCTTCTGAGACAAAAAAGATCGAGATCGTTTTGGATAGCCGTAAATCTAAACAACATGGCATAAATGAGGGTGTTCCCTCGGGGTCGATCCTTGAACCATTTATTATTGTTGATTTTTATAAATTATCTTCTTGATGCAATTGTGTCCGAGATGGGTATACTTTCTGACGACACCATGCTCTATTTCCTTAGAAAATGAGACTAGTCAGTAGTCGGATGAGGCAATAAATGGATGGTTACATAGAAAAAGCCCCTTTTTAAAGAATTATAAGGAACCTCTCCAACCACCGATTGCCATGGCTGATAGCATCGCACCTGAGATCCCAACGTTCAAACTCATCGGCCTGACATTCACAGCTAACATGAATTTGAACAAATACATAGACGATACTGTCGAGTCTGCTGCAAAGAAGGTAACCTCCCTTTACCGGACTAGAAAACTTTTCTCACCTGCCAGTATCCTATATCTCTACAAAGTCACTATTCTCCAATGTAGTGTTTTTACATCTGGGCTCATGTATCTCCTAGTCTCTCCTTCTTCGACAGGGTCCCACAAAAAGCCTTTAATCTAATATGCCCCTGTCTACCAAGTTCCAGCCCCTGTCCCATCACCACAATGTTGCGTCCCTGTGCTTGCTCTACAAGTACTTCAAAGTCTTCCGACGTACTTGCTGCATTGGTGCTCCCTCAACACAAATGCTTTCGACCAAACCGACAATCAGCAAAATCCCACCCCTTCACTGTAAAGGTTCCCAGATGCAGGAAAGCTTTTTACTCTAATACCTTATCTCCTCGAAGTGTTTGCCTTTGGAATTCTGTGCCTGCTCCCTGTTTCTCCGAATGTACCAACATGTAATCGGAAGAAACATCTCCCTGCACAACTCCCTACTTAGGATGCCCCGTTAATCTGGCTCCTAATTTACGTACATCTCCGTGACAATGTGCCCGTTTGAAGTGAATATAAGTATATCAACCAACACAACTTATCTATCTATCTATCTATCTATCTATCTATCTATCTATCTATCTATCTATCTATCTATCTCTATATATATATTTCGCTAACTAATTCACTATTTTTGCTAATAACATTGGTTTACAAAAAAAATAAATTTGGGTCTGAGGCAAGAATGGGGATAGATGTTTTTTGCTAATTTGGGTGTGTTGAATTCAAATTTATAAATACTTTTGCTCTATCACCTCTAGTTTTCTGGCTTTTAAATAGTCTTATTTTAGTATAAACAGAGAACAAATGTGCATATTTCAAGAGTTGCAGCATCTTATAACAGATAAAACAGGATCGATAAAGAACACTGGTTAAATAAATATACTTGGATGAAACAATTACACAATTCATAATACCACAGACAGTCAAAAGTGTGTTTTCTTAGAAGATCTGATGTATTTTTCCCACCGCCCCTAGGATGTCACGCAAGAGCAGCCAGCAGAAGTCTCCCATCATGCCGGGTTTCATTTGCCTTGATAGTTGCTCTCCATCTTCGTAATGTCTTGGTGAAATCTTTCCCCATGCTTATCACTCACTCCTCCAAGGTTTGGCGGGAAAAAGTTGAGGTGGGAATGGAGAAAAGTAATCTTGAGTGACATTCGGCACCTCATATCCTCCTAAGACTTTAGCAACTTCTTAACTGCCAACATCCGTCTTCATATATATATATATATATATATATATATATATATATATATATATATATATATATATTTAAATAAATTTTTCGTGGTACAAAATTTGATAACGGCGAGGAATACGGACGTTTGGGACATTTTTTGGAGGGTCGAATGAGATTAAACAAATATAAAAAAAACGAGAGAAAACGATTAAAAAGAAATTAATTAATGTACTGAACCGGTTTTCGTCCACACTCATCAGAGTAAAACGTGGAAGTGATTGAATACGACTAAAACCTAAAAATAATTTGTAATGAACACTAGTGACAAGTTTAGGAGAAAAAAAAATATGGGGAGGAGAGTCATAAGTTGATCACATTAAGTCCTAAAAGCCATTCCTTTTGCTTACAAACGGAAGGTTTGATTGACTTGATATATATGGCTTCCAGGACTTTGAGGTGGAATAGGGAATGCGATCTACTTATGACAGAAAACCAGTCACTAGTGTACGTCGACACACACATATATATATATATATATATATATATATATAATGTAATGCTATCACTTACATTTAGTGCATAATAACTAAAAAATAAGTCATAAGTCTCACAATATTAGAATTAGCTCTGAATAAATATACGCCTTTATGTACCGTATATGCACAAAATGCACACTATGCATATCTAAAAAAGTAGAGGTGATGAGTAAAAACGGATTTCAAATTTGAATTCAGCACCCCCAAATTAGGTAAAAACGGCCATTTTTGTGCTTACCTCAATTTCTTTGTAAATCAGCGTAATTATTCTTAAAAAGATGAACCTAATTTTTTTCATTTTACTAAGAGTTATCGTCTCTCTCTAATATTTAAAACATTTTTTTTTACTCTTTACAACGCTTAATTCCTGATTGGCTGATTTCTGTGGTTGCTTTTTTTCATCTTCAAGATGTCGCCTCGTCTCTTTTCTTAAAATGGTACACGGAATGTTCGTCTTTAAATATTTTATGCGGACGATATTTCAAAATAATTACGTACGCGAAAAGTATAAAGAATATAAAGCGAGCAGATGTTTTTCTTCTTTTATTCATCGCGCACTTAATGTTCGCAATAAAAAGAGTGTTCAGTATTATCATATTTAATGTATGTTCTATATCTAGTATATAAGGAAAAGTAAGTCGTAACCTGAAAGTTAAACTGCTATAGCATTGTATCTGACGAATCGATATTTTATTCTGCATAGCCAGTGGATTACAGACATTTACGGTCTGTTGTTTTACATACAAAATTCTAATCGATTTCATCGATTCCATGTTATATCCGGCCAGAAATTTTTAGTACGAGAACTTCACAATAAAACACCGCTATTTTTCATTGGATAATCATCTATTTTAATTTATATATGTTCTATATCTATTATATGAAGAAAAGTCAGTCATATTCTCGAAGTTAGACCGCTATAGTATTGCATCTGAAAAAATCGATATTTGATTCTGTCTAGGTAGTGAATTACGGAAAATTTAAATATGTGTTTTCGACATAGAAAAAAGTTCCGATCGATTTCATGGATTCCATGCTATATCCGGCCAGGTATTTTCTTTTAGTACGAGAAAATGCACGATAATTTTCATTTTTTTAATATCCAATCACATCCCTGCGTTGTTAGAAATAAGGAAAAAAAATAGTAGCCCATTTCATCGCTAGTTAAGTAAAATTGATTTTTGTTTTTATTACTTGA
This sequence comes from Sepiola atlantica, assembly GCA_963556195.1. Taxonomy (NCBI): domain Eukaryota; kingdom Metazoa; phylum Mollusca; class Cephalopoda; order Sepiida; family Sepiolidae; genus Sepiola; species Sepiola atlantica. Next base: position 47,826,762 of record OY744552.1, read on the forward strand.
GTACACTCTCCGACAGGAAAAATACTTTGCCAGTGTTCTCACTCGCTATCTATCTAGATATATTACTAAACTATTATGTAATCATAGAATTTCGAAAGTGGTTAAACTTTTCATATTCGGATTACGAGTCGAACAATATACGGAGTTGCCCGGGAAAGTAGGTTAACTTAGGAAATAACTATTAAATTATTTGTTGCTCATGGTTGTAAGACACTACCGCAGACCCCACGATGTTAATGTAAAACGGTTTTGAGGAGGGGTTTGCTACCCGGACTTACAGCAGAGATTTAACGGTTTTTGGCAGGTGTTAGACTTAGGGTTAGGGTTAGCTTACAGCAAATATTTAATTGCCAACCCGGATTTAAGGTTAGTGTTCCGGTTAACGAATGTCATTTTTGCTTAAAAAGAAGTGGGACCGTTAAAAGTCAATTCTACTGAAAAAAAATCGCTAAAAATATTTATTAGTTTATTATTTCTATATTATTTGAATTATTGGGAGTAATATACTCATTTTTGAAGGTTACAACGTTTAAGCTTTTTCATTTGAAGATAAATTATTTTTAAAGAAATAAACATTAAAAAAAAAACATTAAAATGAATTAACCCACATTTTTGTTTAGAAGGTTTAAAGGCAATTTATATTATTTATTTAATGGTTTATGAAATTTAAGTTTCTACTATTTATTTAATGGTTTATGAAATTTAAGTTTCTACTATTTATTTAATGGTTTATGAAATTTAAGTTTCTACAATTTATTTAATAATTTATGAAATCAAAGTTACTATTATTTATTTACTGGTTTATGAAATTTAAGTTACTATCATTTATTTAATGGTTGATGAAATTTAAGTTTCTACTATTTATCTAATGGGTTATGAAATTAAAGTTACTATTATTTATTTAATTTGTTATGAAATTTAAGTTACTACTATTTATTTAATGGTTTATGAAATTTAAGTTTCTACTATTTATTTAATGGTTGATGAAATTTAAGTTTCTACTATTTATCTAATGGGTTATGAAATTAAAGTTACTATTATTTATTTAATTTGTTATGAAATTTAATTTACTATTATTTATTTAATCTATTATGAGATTTATGATATTTAAGTTACTATTATTTATTTAAAGGTTTATGCAATTTAAGTTACTATCATTAATATAATGGTTGATGAAATTTAAGTTACTGTTATTTATTTGATGGTTTATGAAATTTAAGTTACTATTATTTATCTAAAGGTTTATGAAATTTTAGTTACTATTATTTATTTAATGGTTTATGAAATTTTAGTTACTATTATTTATTTAATGGTTTATGAAATTTAAGTTACTATTATTTATTTAAAGGTTCATGAAATTTAAGTTACTATTATTTATTTAAAGGTTTCTGACATTAAAGTTACTATTATTTAATTAATAGTTTATGACATTTAAGTTACTAATGAATTCTATAATAAACAAATATGCGATATAGAGATTGAAAGTTTGATAGAAAGTGAGGGAGAGACATAAGCCCTAAGTGCTCATAATCCTAGATAGAGTAGGTGTGTTTAATAAGAATGTGGCATAGGATAAATAATTTCTCAGTATTTTTATAATGTTGCATACCCCAGTAGCCATAATCCAAAGTGCTTAATATCCTTTATCTTCATATCTTTGTGAAATGAGGGGTAGGGCCAAGAAATTAGTAATTAACTGAGACCATTTCTTCTACTTTATTTCTTTTTTATTTTAATACAATAAAAAAATTAAAAAAATGTATAATTAAACAGACGAATTCTGTTATTTTTAACAATGTTTGCATTAAATGAGAAAATGCTGCCTAAATACCCACAATCTCTCTCTCTCTCTCTCTCTCTCGATATATATATATATATATATATATATATATATATATATATATAGTCTTGGAAGTTTCTCAACCATTAAAACTAAAAAAAAAAAAAAAAAAAAAATATCCCTGAAGTCCCAAGTGGTTCAGTGGAAAATCACTCATATAAGTCAATTTAACTTTTACAGTTATTATATTAGTTTGCTTCTAACATTATTTAAGGGATCATCAGTTGTTTACCATGAAAAACTGTTTCGGGAATTATATATATATATATATATATATATATATATATATATATATATATATACATATATACATACATATATATATATACATACATACATACATATATATATATATATATATATATATATATATATATATATATATATATATATATATAGGAAGTCTTTTTAATGACGAATATTTTCCACCTCACGTTCTACTGAGCCTTGCCTGCATCCACGAACGTACCTCTTATTGGACTTTTTACCCTTTGGATTCACTCTATCTTCGCCGCACCTGAAGTTGTGGTTTTTTGGAATTTAACCTTGAATCCTCTTTCACCACCTCTCGTGCCTTTTAACGACCTACATATCTACATTTCATTTTCTCCGCTGGACTTTTCGACACCGGACTTTTTAGCAATCGGACATTTGCTTGCATTCGGGCAGAGTTTTGCCCTGCGTTTCTTTCCCTACAACTTTTATTTTACTTTTTCAAATTTTAAATCTTGGCCGTTGCCAACTTATCTATCCCAGCGACTTCCTCTGACGATAAGATTTTGATCTTTGAAAAGCCTGGCTTAAGGAAAATTTAACTTGAATAAATTGCCTTTTTGCGGAATATACCTTGCTCTGAGCAATTGAATTGAAATTTGATTTGGCTTTTGCTTCTCTAATTCCTTTCCATTCTTCTTCATATATATATATATATTGATGCACGTTTGATTAAACAACGATTCATGTTTGTTTCTTTTTTATCCATCTTTTCATGTTGACGGACTAATGATCTAATGTTCTGTTCGAGTGTGAACAGAAACTCGCCAAAATTGCTAACGTTTTCGACTCCCACGAATCTTCATCAGGCACGTGACGAGTTACGTAAATTAAAACTGGTGATTTCAGTATGCCTTCTCTCCCCTCAAGTTTTAAAGTGCCTAAGTATACATATATATATATATATATATATATATATATATATATATATATATATATATATATATATATATATATATATATATATATATATATATATACACTTCCGGTTTAACCCCAGCGCTCCTGGCATTTTCTCGGTCTCCGGGATTTTTCTTTTATTTATTTTTGACAAGGAGAGGAATAAGAAAAAAGAAAGAAAAAAAATCTCTCGAAATATATCAAATTTATTCTTGATAATCCGGATATTACAAACTAACACCCTTGCTGTCTAGAAAAATAAACAAACCTTTCGATCTATATCCGACTGATTTCGGTTTTGTTTTGTTTTTGTTCTCCACAGCTTACAGCTATCCGGACCTCTGCATTGCCTTCAACCTTTTTAAAAACTTTTATTATTATTATATATATATATATATATATATATATATATATATATATATATATATATATATATATATATATATACATTCCCGAAACAGTTTTTCATGGTAAACAACTGATGATCCCTTAAATAATGTTAGAAGCAAACTAATATAATAACTGTAAAAACTAAATTGACTTACATGAGTGATTTTCCTCTGAACGACTTGGGACTTATGGTTTAAAAAAAAAATTTTTTTTTTAGTTTTAATGGTTGAGAAACTTCCGAGACTATATATATATATATATATATATATATATATATATATATATATATATATATATATATATAGTGTGTGTCAGGTTGTATATGAAAAGAAATCAAATACAATGCTTGATCATATAAGAGAGCTAATATAATTTATTTAAATACTGTATATTACATATTTCAGCAATGTACCGCGGTTTCATCCAAAAGGGCAGATTTAGACATCTTTAGTAAATCTCCGTGCCCAGTGGAATCATCGGCAAGCTGAAACGATTGTAGTCACGGCCCGATAGGGAATTGTTGACGCCATTCCCTATCGGGCCGTGACTACAATCGTTTCAGCTTGTCTAAATCTGTCCTTTTGGATGAAATCGCGGTATATTGCTGAAATATGTAATATACAATATATATATATATATATATATATATATATATATATATATATATATATATATATACCTTATTCAATATATACAGATATATAAACATTAACTTCATCTAGAGATATATATATATATATATATATATATATAGATTGGTAGATATAAATAGAGTGGGATAACTAGCTAAGCCGACACATTCATACATGTACCGGAACGCAGACGACCACATAGACACTGTCTTCTTCGCAAGTAATCTTGGCCAGTAATTATTCATCAAAAGATGAACTTAATTTTGTATCTTTTTATGAAGATTTCTTTCTCTCGCCGCCATATTGGTTTTTGATTTTTCCCAAGCTTTTCCATGATTGGCTGATTTGTTGCCTTTTCTTTTTATTCTTCAAGATGGCGTCTCTCCTTGTAGATGGATCTTCACGAAGAAAAAAAGATAGATATTTATTTATTTTGTAACTAACGAGAATAACCGGCGATGCCCGGGAAGGGGGCATAAAATATAAATTAGAAGAGCTCACATCTCCTATTAAAACATCTCCTTCTCTCTCTGTTTCTGAATTTTTTAGATGAGGGCTGATCATTTGTAGAATTCGGTATATTCGGACTACTGTTCTCATCTTGGGTTTTTTTATCACAACGTTTCAGCCAATGTAGGACCCGTGGCGCAGTGGATATAGTACTATAGTAAAATTTAGTTCTAAGTGACAGTCATCTGAAGGTTGAAGGTTCAATCCTCAGTGCGGGCGATATGAAGAATTGCGAATTACTGAAGACTTCTTCCCAGTCATGGCAGATGGAACGAGAGCATGCTATCCCGTGGATTTAATAAAGGGTTTCGTTCGAAATTCCGTCTAGATGCCCGAGTTTGACAGAAAGATTCCCGAGTTTGACAAGGTACACCTGAAGAAGGTGGGAGGTAACATCGGCCGAAACGTTGTGATAAAAAACACTCAAGATGAGAATAGTAGTCCGAATATACCAAATTCTACATTCCTCTCTCTCTCTCTCTATATATATATATATATTTCTCTCTGTCTACCTCTGTATATATTTATCTCTCTTTTCTCCTCTCCCTCTCTTTCTCTCTTCTCTCTCTCCTTCCCTTTTCTCTTTCTCCCCCCCTCACCTTTGCCTTCTCCTCCCGATTCCCCCTCTCTCGATGACATAAAATATACGTAAAAATATATTACATTTTCAAATATTAGCACAAAATGTCTTATTTCACACCAAAGGTCGATGTAAAAAATATCGCTCTAAATATCGAACCCCCACACTATTCTGTACTGTTGACCCCCAATGAATGAATATTACAAACAATTGTCCATATTCTGCCAGAGGCAATACTCCAAAATAATATATCAGCTGTATGGGTGTGTCTGGTGTCGTTTCTGACTTGCGTATTGTATAATGATAGTTTTATATTTTTGGTACGAATATCATCGTTAATAACAATACACAATCCCGTCACACATCAACAAGATTTTCTACCGAACGAGGGGAAAGCTACTAACTTAGAAAAATCAACAGAAACCAGTAAACCATAATACAGCAAAAAATAAATTAACAAAATAATAATAAACTAATAATAAAATAATAAAATATTAAAAAATAATAAAATATTAAAATAATTATCAAACTAATAATAAAATAAAAAATATTTATAAAACTATTAATAAAATAATAAAAAATAATAATAAAAATAAATTAACAAAATAATAATAAAACTAATACTAAAAATAAAATTACAATAAACTAATAATAAAATAATAAAATATTAAAAAATAATAAAATATTAAAATAATTATCAAACTAATAATAAAATAAAAAATATTTATAAAACTATTAATAAAATAATAAACAAATAATAATAAAAATAAATTAACAAAATAATAATAAAACTAATACAAAAATAAAAATTACAATAAACTAATAATAAAATAATAAAATATTAAAAAATAATAAAATATTAAAATAATTATCAAACTAATAATAAAATAAAAAATATTTATAAAACTATTAATAAAATAATAAAAAAATAATAATAAAAATAAATTAACAAAATAATAATAAAACTAATACTAAAAATAAAATTACAATAAACTAATAATAAAATAATAAAATATTAAAAAATAATAAAATATTAAAATAAATATCAAACTAATAATAAAATAAAAAATATTTATAAAACTATTAATAAAATAATAAAAAAATAATAATAAAAATAAATTAACAAAATAATAATAAAACTAATACTAAAAATAAAATTACAATAAACTAATAATAAAATAATAAAATATGAAAAAATAATAAAATATTAAAATAATTATCAAACTAATAATAAAATAAAAAATATTTATAAAACTATAAATAAAATAATAAAAAAAATAATAATAAAAATAAATTAACAAAATAATAATAAAACTAATACTAAAAATAAAATTACAATAAACTAATAATAAAAAAATAAAATATTAAAAAATAATAAAATATTAAAATAATTATCAAACTAATAATAAAATAAAAAATATTTATAAAACTATTAATAAAATAATAAAAAAATAATAATAAAAATAAATTAACAAAATAATAATAAAACTAATACTAAAAATAAAATTACAATAAACTAATAATAAAATAATAAAATATTAAAAAATATTAAATATTAAAATAATTATCAAACTAATAATAAAATAAAAAATATTTATAAAACTATTAATAAAATAATAAAAAAATAATAATAAAAATAAATTAACAAAATAATAATAAAACTAATACTAAAAATAAAATTACAATAAACTAATAATATAATAATTAAAAAATAAAAATAAAACTAATTAAAATGAATAATAAAAT
>OY744552.1:47838632-47843632 GCA_963556195.1 Sepiola atlantica
CGATTTGCGGGAAGTAGGAAAGACGCACATGGAAATCGCAACCAAGGTCGGATGTTCAAAATCGGTAGTGACCAAAGTGCTCCAGAAAGATGTTAAGGTTGTTTCCAACAGCAATTGCAAGAAATGCGTACGAAAGAAAAGCACCACTGAAAGACAAGACCGGGCACTGGACAAGGTGGCAAAGAAAAGTCGATTCCAGTCAACAAGCCACATTACTAAAAGTGGAAACAGGCTTCTAGTGCCGACGTTTCAAGAAGCACTACCTACCGAAGGCTCCAGCAACTGGGATACCAAAATCGTATAGCTGCCACCAAACCGCTCCTTAACAAAAATCAGATGTTGAAGAGGCTACGATGGGCAACTGCTCATCAAACCTGGACTACAGACGAATGGCGGCGTGTGATCTTTTCAGATGAGTCTCGATTTTGTATTTCCTTCGGCGACCAAGGGCCACGTGTTTGGCGAAGATCCACGGAACGGTATAACCAAGAATGCGTCAAGAAGTCTGTGAAGTTCCCGCAGTCTTGCATGGTTTTGGGCTGTATGAGTGCTAAGGGTGTTGGTAATTTCTGCTTCATCAAAGGAAATGTAAACGCAACAGTGTACCAAGATATCATGGAAGCTAATTTACTGTAAGTGCTGGATAATCAGTTTGACAGTGACGCCACATACATCATTTTTCAACATGACTTGGCACCGACACACTCTGCCAAGTCCACAACTTCCTGGCTCCGAGAACAATCGATCCCTGTTCTTGAATGGCCGGCGAACTCGCCAGATTTTAACGTTATTGAAGCCTTGTGGGATCAGATGAAGAGGAAGCTTCGCAAAGAAAAACCTACTACCTTTGCACATCTCACAGATTGTCCTCAATAAGAATGAGAGATTATGATTAAATTACTTGCAAAATCTTTTTAAACACATAAATTTTTTGAGTTTGAGATTACTCAACGAATAATGTTCTATTAAATTGAAACGTTGAATTTCCTAATGTGACAATAAACTACTCTGTGACAATCAAGTCTAATATATGCAAATATGACAAATGATTAAAAATAGTTATAATTGTTATTTACATATAGAATATTTCGTCTACACAATTTAAAAGCCGAAAATTATCTCAAACGGAATGATTTTTACAGTTTTATACATATGTTCTATTTTTTTGACCAGCACGAGTATACACCACTATATATACCACTATATATATACGACCATATATATACATCTCTCTCTCTCTCTCTCTCTCTCTCTCTATATATATATATATATATATATATATATATATATATATATATATATATGTATATATAGAGATGTATATATATATGTATATATATGTATATATAGTGGTATATATATATATAGTGGTATATATATATGTATATATATATAGTGGTGTATATATATGTATATATAGTGGTGTATGTATATAGTGGTGTATATATATATGTATATATATAGTGGTGTATATATATATGTATATATATAGTGGTGTATATATATATAGTGGTGTATATATATGTATATATATAGTGGTGTATATATAGTGGTGTATATATATATATGTATATATATAGTGGTGTATATATATATATGTATATATATAGTGGTGTATATATATAGTGGTGTACATATATAGTGGTATATATATAGGTGTATATATATGTATATATATAGTTGTATATATATAGTGGTATATATATAGTGGTGTATATATATAGTGGTATATATATAGTACACGTATCGTATCAGTTGCTGTAGATGTAAATCAGTTGAATTACATAGATGGATAAGTTGGCAAAAAAATTAAAAATTTCAAAAAATATTAATTAGTGTCTTCACTAGTGTAATTCCTCTGATGATAAGATTGTCCTTTTTGAAAAGCCTTCTCTTAAGGAAAGAATAATAAACATGTTTTACCGAGTACACCTTGCATTGAACAATCAAAGTTGAAATAAATTTGTCATTCGTACATGTTTATCCCTCTTCTTTCATATATCTTTATAATTGTTCTATCTCGTATATTGAGCTTAAACCATTTCACTATAGGTTCTATCCTCTAAAAGTATACTTTTAGTTTCATATTTATATATATATATATATATATATATATATATATATATATATATATATATATATATATATATATATATATAATAGAGAATGGTAGTTTGCTTGAAGCATTGCTGCGAATAGTTGTAGTATGTTTTTAAAAGGCTGTGGGCAATGCAAAATCCGGGTAAGATGTAAACTGGAAGGAACAAAAATAACTAATCGAATACGAAATGTGACTTACTATCTATTTTTTCTAAAAATATTACATAACAGCAAGTGTGGTGTTAGCTGTTAGTGTAATGTACGGATGATTATAAAAATCATTTATTTAATATTTCGGGAAAAGAAACTTCCCTTTGTCAAAAATAATTAATACCAGAGGAAATCTCCGACTGTGCAGAGAATCTGACAAAACAGATTCTCTGTACCATTTCACTATAGGTTCTATCTACTAAAAATATACTTTTAGTTTCATATTTTATATTCCTATATAATTTTATTGCTAGCTACCATATTGCAGAATGGTTCTTGGATATAGTGTTTAAATAGTATTATTATTATTTTTATTTTTTTTATTATTGTTATAATGAATGTTATTTGATATGAAAATTACTATATCATACGGTAGTCTTAAGGGTAATATATTATTATTATTATTTTATCATTATTATTATTATTATTATTATTATTATTATTATTATTATTATTATTATTATTATTATTTTTTTATGTATATATTAGTGATATTTTAAGCTGAATTATTTCGACACTTGATTATTGGGGAAATGGTCGTATAATCAGTACCATTGGAGAGCCATGAATATTATAACTGTCCTGTTTTTAAATCTCCGAAACAGTTACATGGTAAACAGCTGATGATCCCCGTGTTAATATTAGACGCTTAAGGTTTCCTGTTTTTGTTTCACTCTTAGATAATTAACCCCCCTTTTTTATTTTTATTTTTTTATATATCTTTTTTATTTTACTTATATTTTTTCATTTATTAATTTTCCAACGAATGTTGAGTCTGCAATGTCTTGGATTTGGTTGGTTTGTCTGGCAGTTTGAACTGCATTTTACATTTTTTTTAATGACTCAAAGCTTCTTTAGACATATATATATATATATATATATATATATATATATATATATATATATATATATATATATATATATATATATATCATTAACATTGAATATGGACACATTTCGCGACTGGATAACTTTGCCGGCCCCTTCAATTTCACGTATATGGACTGCTGTTTGTAACCTGGAGTAATGTCTTTCCTGATTATGCTTCTCAACTTGTATGACCTGGATGGACTGTATGGATTCAACAAAAAAGTATGTTTTTGGGTTGATATGTTTGATGTTATGTATTTTTATGTATTTGTGTATATAAATTTATATATTTTCAAAGCGTAATTTTATTACCTGTAGTAGTATAACTGCGGTAATGGTCCTCTGAAGAGAAGAATTATCTTTGAAAACTCATGAGCTAAGGACTTAAGGATACTTTGCTTGAACTTTGAATTCTAATAAAATTTGATTGACACCTTATTTTATAAATTCATTTTATATTATAATATTAATGCTCTATCCAGTATATTGAGCTTCAGTTTTTTATCCGGATGTTTCACTAATTATAAGATATTAGTTGACGCTTATATCTTTTGTTGGATTGCTTCATATATATATATATATATATATATATATATATATATATATATATATATATATATATATAGTTTTCTGTGTTCATTTATGAAAGAGGAAACCTAATATTTATTGTAATGAACATCGATTAAGAGGCCCACTTATTTATTTAATATTTCGGGAAAAGAAACTTCCCTTTGTCAAAAATAATTAATACCAGAGGAAATCTCCGACTGTGCAGAGAATCTGACAAAACAGATTCTCTGTACCATTTCACTATAGGTTCTATTTACTAAAATATACTTTTAGTTTCATATTTTATATATATATATATATATATATATATATATATATATATATATATATATATATATATATATATATATATTGTTAGCGCTCACATGCAAAAGAAGGTTACTGCATTGAACGAATTTGACGACTAGCGCTGGCGAGGCTTCTCCTCTACTATCCGCGGATTTTTACCCGATTTCTCGCGTGCGTCTCGGCGTTAGGCTTCAAGATGAAACCGGCGAGTCGTTAAATTTAATCAGAAGTTATGCGCTCCCACTTAAAGGGGAAAAGCGATGCGTGCGGAATCGCACGATCCACTCACGCGCACGCAAAGCGACATCGACACGCGCGCGCGCACGCACACACAAACACACACATACACACACACAAACACAAACACACACACACACATACACACACGTCAACGCACGTATACGTATATAAGCAGCAGCGGAACAATAGATAGGCGCATAGACGCAGAGAAACGCCGATACACGCAGAGAACGACAGATTCGAAAAGAGAGAGAAAGAGAGAGACAGAGAGAGAGAGAGACAGAGAAAGAAAAAGAAAAAGAGAGAGAGTGAGAAAGAGACAGGGAGAAAGAAAGAGAGAGAGAGAGAGGGAAGGAGAGGAGGGGGGAGACTGGCGCATTGAAGTATGCAAGGCTATAAACGTATACAATATGGCGGTCGGATATGAAAAAGAAATGAACCAGAGAATAAAGTGCAGACAAGAATGGCGACACTCGGTTTATGAAGAAGGGACGGAAATAAAGAGTGATTGAGGATTACACACACACACAAACACACACACACACACACACCCAAATATATATATATATGTATAATTACTTTTCTGGTACCAAAGGTACTTAAGCTTTATTTTTTATTTATTTTTTAATGCAACTTTGATTCCTATATAATTTTATTGCTAGCTACCATATTGCAGAATGGTTCTTGGATATAGTGTTTAGATAGTATTATTATTATTATTA